>JAPZLL010000031.1:0-428824 GCA_036250225.1 Cercophora sp. LCS_1
TGGGGATTTCCGACCGTTACCCCTCTTTCTGGATGGCCGGCACCAGCCTCTGGCGGCTTACCCAGCCACGAACACGGCTTATTCCGTCGCCCGTTGACATCATGGCGGCCATCATCAAGCCGTTTCGTTGCCTCAAAACGTCTTCGCTCAGATCATCTGCGCCCTTTCGTCCTCCGGGGTTTACCTTCAACCTCAAGCTGTCCATTGCCGAGACCCTCACCCCATCTCCCATCCCCCATCTCAACCCGTTCCAGTGTCAGGACGTTCTTCATCCTCGATCTGTCATTTCCGAGGACGTTCATCGCTCAGATCATGATCAACCCATTCCTCACGTTCATCCTCAGGTCATCGTCAATTTGTTCCATGCCGCAGGAAGTTCTGTCAGAAAGGAGGGGGTTCTGACCAGAGGCCAGAACACCATCCAGGCGAAAACTCTGGAAGTGGCCAGACTAGCAGATTGGCACTATTGGCTACGGAACGCGCACGCGTTGCCACTAATTACAAGTGGATAAAAAGAGCACTCTGGCTTTGCTAGAGTGCCAGACAAGAAATGTAATCAAGAAATGTAATCAAGAAATTACAACCTCAATGAATTCCAGTGTGCAGTGTTTCCGATAAGTTCTTCAACTCCATCCGTTGCCCGCTGCAGGACGTTTATCGAGATGACCCGCAGTTTCGTCCACCTAGACGTTCATCTTCCGCCGTTCGTCCGCTGCAGGACGTCGCTCCCTCCGGTTCGTCCCCTCTGGCTCGATTCTTCCTCTTTCGCCTCTGCTTCCTATCCACCGTTCTACGTTTTCGCCGTCTCGATTGCACGGCATTCATCCCGTCTCGACTCGACGACCTTCGCTTGACTAACACGGAACGACCCTTCGTCTCGATTTTCTTCGCTCGATTGACAGATTCCTCATCCCGTCTCGATTCTTAAATCCTTCGACGCCCGTCGCGTCAACACGAATCAACACGAATCTATTCCCAGCCAGCATAGAGACCAGCTATTTGTTTGCCATGGTTGTGGCATCATCCTCTAACTTCTTCATACGATGCTCAATATCATCGAGACGCTTTAGTACATTTTGCCTAATTTCAGAGACATCAACTCTTGCACTGCTAAGCTCGGCTTTAGCCTTCTCAAGGTCTGCTTTGGCTTTTCCCAGAGAAGACGCCTTACCCTCAAGTTCACACTCAACTAGAGATTTAGCGGCTACAACCGCTTCCCAGTTCGCTTTGGCGTCGTCTCGCTCTGAGATGGCGGCCTCTAGTTCGTTTTTAAGCTCGGCCATGATGATCTTGTCGCTTGTAAGGGCGGCGTCTCGTTGCTGTTCAGTGTGGCCAAGCTTGGCTGCGACTTTCTCGAGCTCGGCCTCGACTTTTCTGAGAGACAATGTACTCTCATTAAGTTTGCCTTCGACAAGAGCTTTGGCGGCTACAATGGCATCGCGACCTTGAATGGCGTCATCTCGTTGTCGCCTAGCCTGGGCAAGTGCGTCTTCCGTGAAGGCATCTCTGACACTGGTGATGGCCTGTACTATGGCCTGGTGGTTTGCCGCGGTGTGGTGGTCTCGGACCATCTGAAGAAATTTCGGTATGGCAATCAATTTCTAGGTTGTGATGTCAGCTGCTAACAGGATATCATAGGCGGCACGACATTGGAGGACGGGGATAATGTGGGTGAGGAATGATATAGATGGGGGAACCAGCTAGGCACATCAGCGGTTAGGCATTTATGCATGCTGCGGTAATAATAGTAGTCATTTCTTCACCTGTCCCAGGTGACCAGTATAAATTGAGAAGCTCGATTCTGCGGATGTCGGTGATGGGGCAGTCTGGAATGACCTGGAATTCGACGTTGCTCCGTTTCAAGCCTGAGGGAATCTCTTCAACCCACATCTCGTAGGCTTTCTCGTTGTCCCATTTTGGACTTTGCACGATGTGGTTGAGTGGTGCGTGTATGACCGGCTCGTCGAGTATACGGGGGAGGCCCATGATCGCGGCGAGGTTAAATAGAAATAGTTGAGAAAACTGTGAAGTTAGGTATGCTGTGAGTGATGGTTCCGATATTGACGAAATGCCTAGACGCTATGTTGCTGTTGAGCCTTGAACCGACATTTGCCAGGCACCAGCAGCAGCAGCAGCAGCAAATAAACATGCCAATATTACCCGCGCACAAAACCTTTCACCCCATGATGAGCCGAGCGGTGGCATCTTCGGAAGCAGCATCCCGCTTGCAACAACTGCATCGAGTGTTTCGGAATGCGTCTCATCCAACCAACGTACCACGTTAGCCAGTCTTCTCCAGCCTGCGTCCAAGTATGAGGGTGTTCAGCGGCCGGAGGGGAGGAGGGGTACCTCCCAGGTTCCACTCCATGGTGAACGGTCTCGTTACACAACAGGACCTTGCGGCCGCTGCCGATCGCAGACTGCTAATTAGGCCGGTAGCCATGCGAGCTGCTGTCAAAAAGACCGGTAGAGGAGGTGGACGCGCAGAACATCGGGCCGAGTGCTGACGTCCATCGGGATCCGTCCCCTAATTAACGGCCCCCCTGTTGTGTTGCTACTGCGGTAGAGAGCAGAAACTCGAAGCACCCGTACCGGATGGATGAAGCCTTGGTATTGGCTGCTTGCCCGCTTCTGCGCTTGCGTTTAGGCAATGGGGCACTTCCATTAGGTACTTGATCGGGCTTGCTCAATGGGGCATGAAGAACAAGGAAATCGCCCAGGAGGAAGGTGCCCTAGGGCGACTGAATGCGGTACCGTTATCAGTGACTGAGTGTCTCTGCAGCTTGTCTAGGTCCATCGCAAATTTAGGTGACTGGGGCCTCGATTGCGCAAGCAACTCTGTGCAAGCCTTCTTCCTCAACCCGGTCCCCCAACAACCAGTTGTAAAATAAAAGCCGACAACCGGACACCTCTGAGCTGTACGCGAGAGGAAATAGGCACAAAAACTAAATATTTTTTATGCCCGACCAGGCAATTGCGGCGTTCAAGGACTGCTTGGGGTTTTCGACACCTCCTCATTCCACTCGGATCGAGCAGCTTCAGAAACTTGCCGAGGCGAAGAACTCGGTCCGTCCCCACGCTGAGCTCATTCAGAAGCTCAAAGAGATGCAACTCACCAGCCAGGCGACTACATCCGCCGGGCTACAGTTTCGGCGGTGCCAAACCATTCCTCATCCCCAGAACCCGGCCTTCTACGGGAGAAACAATGTCTTGCAGGAAATCCCGGCGGCATTTGAGCAGCAGACGTCTCGACCAGCATCCGTAGCTGTTTGGGGCACCGCTGGCATTGGAAAGACGCAAATAGCACTAGAATTCGCTCACAGACTCTGGTCGAGCGGACAGGAGACTATATTGTGGATTGCGAGTGAGACGACAGCAGAGGTCACCAGGTCGTTCAACGACGCGGCCAGGGGGCTCGAACTCGAAGGACATTCCACTACTAACACCCCAGACCAAAATAGACACCTGGTACTCCAGTGGCTTCAACGCACAGGCAAGTGTTCGATACAACTTTTTCTTTTCCTCTCTCCAGCTGTAGGTCTAACCAGCCAGCTCATCCAGATGCACCTTGGTTGTTAGTCTTTGACAACGTCGAAACCCACGAGGCCGCCATCCAGAACTGGCCAACCGTTGGACATGGCAAGATCCTCGTGACTTGTCGCAGCATGTTTGTGGCGGAAGCGGATACAATTGCAAAGGCAATCCAAGTCCCGGCTTTCACCGTCCCCGAAACTACCGAAATGATGCACAAAATTCCCAAGAGGTCGACGCTCGGGAATGGCGGGCAGCTCGAGGAGGATGCTACAAACCGGCTATCTTCCAAACTTGGCGGGCTCCCGCTTGCCATCGACATTGTTGCCAAGCAGATCAAGCTCTCTCGGCGGTTCAAGTCTGTCGCTCAATATCTGCCCTACTTCGAAGACAACCAGGAATCGGCCTTAATGCGGCCGAAGCGAGGAGGCGCAGATCCATGGTACCCTCGAGATCTGCACAATCTTTGGCAGCCGGCCTTCGATGACCTAAACGAAGGTGCCGCAGAACTGATGGGCATTCTGTGCTTTATGGGCCCCGGAGCAATCCCAACGTTTCTGTTCCGGGGGAAAGACTGGTCTAAGCTACGCCCACGTTGGGAGTTCTTGGAGGACGAAGAAAGGCAAGTATCTATACCTGCGAGGAAAAAAAACTCGGAAGCATCCACTCCTGCGTCTGCACTAACCTTGCTTTTGAGCAGGGTCGATGAAGCTACTAATATCCTTCTGGAGTCGGCCCTTAGTGGTATTAACGATGAAACAGGAATTATTACGGTGCATCGTCTGATCCAAGTCAGCTATTTCCTCCAGATGGCGGTAACAAGTCGCCTCAAGTCATTCCATTCAGCTCTTATCCTCCTCCGGACTCACTTCCCTTCGCAAGAGTCAAATGGAGCCCATCACTTTCACACAAAATGGGACCTATGCGGCCGATTGCATCAACACGTCATCGCATTCCGTGACCGCTGCCAATCGCCGAAAAACCGTGCTACGCTCCCGACAAATGAGCTAACTTTCATCCATCTCGTTCGCGATAATGCCTGGTATATGGTTGAGACACAGCAGTTTCTCCAAGCCGAGTCGGCTTTCCTGTCCATCCTGGGCGACATCGACAACGGATCCCTTCTAGCCACCAGCATCCAGCGAAGCCTCCTTGGACTGTATGAGCGGACAGGCAGAAGCGTCAAGGCATGCAATGCTGCCGAGATTGAGTTCAAAATACTAGAAAAGCAGGGGGTTTGCAAAGGCAACAACCAGGCCAATGCCAACAGCAACGTAGGGTAC
The DNA here is from genome assembly GCA_036250225.1 of Cercophora sp. LCS_1. NCBI lineage: Eukaryota > Fungi > Ascomycota > Sordariomycetes > Sordariales > Lasiosphaeriaceae > Cercophora > Cercophora sp. LCS_1. The sequence continues at coordinate 4,815 of JAPZLL010000031.1, forward strand.
GCCTTAGTGTCTGCGCGCAGAGCTGCTGAAGGCCTGAAGTACCTCGATACATCGGTAGCGATGGCCAAGTCTCACCCCGAGCCCGAGCGCTACCAGGAGTATAACATTGATCGGTTTTTGAGGAATAGAGGCCGCTGTAGGATGTAGATGAAGCAGTTTGATGAGGCTCTAAGGGACTTTGACGAGGCCGAGTACTTCCAGGATAAGATGCATGGCCCCCACAGCCACCACTACCATGGAGAGTAAGTGCCCTTTTCCCTGAAAGGAGAAGAAAAAAAGTCGACGAGCACGTGCTGATGATTTCTAGGACGAAACACGAACGCTCCAAGATTGCAGCCTGGCAAGGAGACTTGGATTCGGCCGCGCGACTCAGCCGCGAAGCCCAAGCCCTACTCTCCGCAGGAAAACCCACGCACGCAGGCGTCATGGCGACGCTCTACCGCCAAGGCTGGATCGCCATGCTCCAGGGCGACGATGACGCGGCCCTCCAGCACCTGGAGAAAGCGCTAAGTATCTGCCAGCTCAACGAGCCGCACCGGGGAAACGCGGGCGAGTCGGCGCGGGTCCAGTGGCGGATGTCGCAGGTTTACGAGCGCAAGGGCCTGGTTGAGGAGGCAAAGCGGCTGAGGGGCACGGCGGAGGGGGTGAAGAGGGAGCTGTTGGAGACAGGCGACTATGCGGTTGTGCAGGATGACGACGAGGCGCAGTGGGATGCGTTGGTTGGGTTACTTTATCGGTGAGAAAAGAAGATGCTATCTTGTATCAAAATTATTCATAGCGTAGATCCTCGCAGATGAAGCTTCCCAATTGTCTATGCAGAGCTTTTCAGCCACTCAAGCATCGAGGCCCAAGCCAGTCTTACAAGTCCTTCATCATGCAGGAATAACTGCTGAATGCCACGCATCGTATGTGCTGCGCTGCAGTATTTACTGCGAAGGAGAAAAAAGAGTTCGAATATGAAGCTTTCAGGGCAGACGGATCTGAAAACGGGGAAACCGGAGGTAGAGACGGTATGGATTTACGGGCGGCAGAAAAAAATGCTGGCCTAAGGCGTAACTGCCGGGGCAAATAGTTGACAGGGTTAGATAACCGTCGAGGCTAGATATTGGCCATATTAGGTAATGGTGATGGTATCCGTGGTGTTTCTGTGGAATAGTATATATGGTATGTGGTTGTAGCAGAGAGAACTGCCAAGACAAAGGCTTTGTCTGCGATCTCTAGATGCACAGACCACCTATCCAGGTGGGGCTGTCTATCTAATCTGTGGCTGTGGGGCCGGAGGCCCCACCATACCGTATCATTGGTTGACTGATGCGGATCCGAATCGGATCCTGTCATCCGATAGCATCGCATGGTGAAGCTGACATTTCTTTAGCTCTACAAACGCTCGCCGTAAGCCCAAAACACCAAAGAAGAGGCGTCGGCACGGCTCTGGTAAGTTAGGGGTTAGGGAAGGCTCGCGAGTCTGGAAAAGACGCATATCTCCAGGGGACAGGGGCTGGAAGAAAGCTTTACCTGAGTTTGGGTTTCGCTACGCGCTGAGGGTTTTGTTTCTGGTTGCCAATGGGCACCGCCAAGGACGTGAAAGCAACTTTCTGCCAAGTCCATTGATGGCTGTGAGCCTCCCAGCGGGAGGTGACTTGACACAATGAGGGTTAGGGTAACCAGGGTCCCCTGCCGAGAATTCCCCAATCGTTGTGGGGCAATCAATTGATCTGTCCAAACTCCGATTTTTTTTTTTTGCATCGTCTTCACCATCATCGTCGTCTCTTTCTCTCGGTTCAGTTCTCCTTGCGCCACAACCACCCCTTATATCCAAGCCAAAATGTACGTCGAAGCGATATGGCAATTGGTCCAACTGAGAGGCGGTGCAGCTAACTGACGCCCCTTAGGCAATCTCTCCGTCGCGTTGCCCTCAGGGCTGCTTGCGCAGCATCGAAGCAGGTCGTTCCCAAGGCCACTGCCGCTCCTCTTAGCCAGATTGCCCTCAAGGCTACCCTGACGAAGCAGACATCGATTTGCAGAGCGAGGTTCTTTTCGCAGACGATTCGCGCCCAGAACGAAGCCGAGTCCAAAGAGAAGCCTTCCGAGTTCGTCCGCAATCCCAACCAGGGCAATGATGAACCCCCAAACAGCATCTTCGTCCGAAACATGGTTTTTGACGCCACCGAGGAGCACCTCACCTCCGCTTTTTCGAAGTTTGGCGAGGTCCTTTACTCCACCATCGCGCGGGACGCCCGTGGCTTGAGCAGAGGGTAAGTCTTGGGCCCAGTTGCGAAGGAAGGCGGACGGTAGGCAGAGCTAACATGGATCAATCTGAAGCTATGGATTCGTCTTCTTCAAGGAACCAGAGGCCGTGCAAGCTGCCATTGACGGCGTCGACGGCTCGTTCTGGCATGGCCGCCGCCTGGGAGTCACGAAGAGAAATAAGAAGGAGAGGCCCGCTAGTCGATTGGCGCGCGGGGAAGCCTCGCCAACCGACTCTCTTTTCATTGGCAACATCCCCTATGAGACAACCGATGCCGAGCTGAACCAGCTTTTCCGTAACCTCGACAACGTCACCGATATCCGTGTCGCTGTCGACCGTACGACCGGTTGGCCCCGGGGTTTTGCGCACGCCGATTTCACCGATGTCGAGTCAGCCACCAAAGCGAAGGAGAAGCTCGCAGAGATTAAACTTGGCGAACGTCAACTCAGAGTGGACTTTGCAGCAGCCGCCGCCACCAGGTCGAGAGGGCGACGGGAGGAGGGTGGTGAGAGCGAGAATAATGAGTTCAGCAGGGAGTGAAGAGCCCGAAGGGCCACGTAAGGGCGGCGACAGGGATAGTGTGGTGGGAAGCGGCGAGCTGGCCAACGATGTAAGATGATTGTGTTCTTGGGTCGTCGTGTGTGCCTAGATGTATTCATATTGGTAAATAACTGTGGCGCGGATCTCCCTTCATGACTAATTGACGATAACCCGAAGCACCCTGGACGATGCGTGGGCTCGGTTGCGGCCCAATATGCCAAATTATTTTCGTTGAGGGGTTGTTGATGTTTTGATGCATCACCGGAACTGCCCGTCGGTCATTGACGCCCGACCACATGTGATTTGGCGGCGTCTGGGAACCTGAATCCGGGGGTTGGTGGGGCCAAGTGGGGGCTCTCCAGGGGCTGCTGAGGTGGCACCGAGGGGACCAACCCGGCTTGCAGCCTCGGTATTTCGATCTTAAATCGCCTCGAAGCTGCTGGCTTGCCGCTCGATCTGTCACAACCTAACACCCGCGCCTTTCGAACTCGACAGTGCCATCCGTGCAAGAGCAAAGCGGCCAGCCGATCCAGCTATAAATTCCCGAGCACACCCCAAACCCGCGCACCCAACCGAGACACTTTGTCTCGACGTTTTTCCCGCGTTTGCCAGCGACAACAACCCCGCGATGTCCTTCCTCGGCGGCGCAGAGTGCTCGACGGCGGGCAACCCGCTCAGCCAGTTCACGAAACACGTCCAAGATGACAAAAGTCTGCAGCATGACCGCATGGTCGGCGCGGGCCCAAATGGAGCTCTTGGTGGTTTCCGGAGTCAGGGCCGGGGCGCCCCGCAGGACGAGATGGTGAATGGCTTCCTGCATCAGAATCCCGCCATGCCTGAGATGTCGCTTGAGCAGCCAGGCCCTGGCCCCATGGGGCATCTTCACATGGACGCTGCCCACATCCGTGCCCAAACGGCGTCCCCTCCGCAGTGGACCGGCGACTTCCAGAATACCCAGGCTGCCATGGAGGCAGCCTTCAACGCGCCGGCAGGGACCCAGTTCAGCCCGGACGAGTTCGCAAAGTTTCAGCAGATGGGAGCTCCTGGGGCCTCGTCAACTCGTGCCTCCCCGATGCCCAGCGCCTTCGCGCAAGCACAAAACCCCATGATGGGCGGCATGATGGGTATGGGCGGTATGAGCTACGGCATGATGTCGCGTCCCATGTACCAACCCATGGCAACCATGTATGGGCCACAAGCTCAGATGCCACAACAGCGACAGCAAGAGCCCGAAGGCAAGGGTAAGGGCAAGGTTGTCGAGCTGGACGATACAAAATGGGAGGAGCAGTTCGCCCAGATGGAGCTGCATGACCAAAAGGTTCGCGAGACGGACGAAGCGCAGGCCATGGAGCCTGAGCTGAACGAGATGGACGAGAAGCTGCTGAACTCGGAGACGGGCTACGGCGACTTTGAGTCCATCTGGCGCGGCATGCAGGCCGAGCAGCAGGCAATGAAGGAGCTGGATCTCGAGGAAGACTTCGCTAAGTTCGACAGCAGCAACTTTGGCGGTGAAAATCTCAACGACTGGACCCTGACGAACGGAAGGCTAGGTGCAGACCCCATCATCCAAGACTACCTGTTTGAGGAGGAGAACATCTTCCAGGACCAGCCAAATCCCTTTGAGGAGGGCCTGCGGATCATGTCCGAGGGCGGAAACCTGTCGCTCGCTGCCCTCGCGTTTGAGGCAGCTGCACAGAAGCAACCAGACCACGTCGATGCTTGGGTCTACCTAGGTAGTGCCCAGGCCCAAAACGAGAAGGAAGAAGCCGCTATTCGAGCCTTTGAACACGCCATGAAGCTCGACCCCAACAATCTCCCCGCCCTCCTGGGTCTTGCCGTCTCCTACACAAACGAAGGCTACGATAGCACGGCCTATCGCACGCTCGAGCGCTGGCTCTCAGTCAAATACCCCCAGGTCATCGCCCCGAAAGACCTCTCCTCTGCGGCGGACCTGGGCTTCACCGATCGCGCTCAGCTCCACGACCGCGTGACCAACCTCTTCCTCGACGCAGCCCGTCTCGCTCCCGACGGCGCCCACATGGACCCCGATGTTCAGGTCGGCCTGGGCGTGCTCTTCTATGGAGCCGAAGAGTACGACAAGGCCGTCGACTGCTTCCAGGCTGCGCTACATAGCTCTGAGCTTGGCGCCACCAACCAGCGGGAACAGATCCATCTGCTCTGGAACAGGCTTGGCGCGACTCTTGCCAACAGTGGCCGTTCTGAGGAAGCTATTGCCGCCTACGAAAAGGCCCTCGCCATCCACCCCAACTTTGTCCGTGCGCGGTACAACCTTGGTGTCTCGTGTATCAACATTGGATGCCACGCCGAGGCTGCTGGGCACCTTCTTGCAGCGCTGGACATGCACAAGAGCGTAGAAAAGAGCGGCCGCGAGAAGGCGAGGGAACTTCTTGGCGGCGGCGCTGACGGCAACACGGATGCGCGCATCGACGCCATGACAACGCAAAACAGGAGCACAACACTCTATGACACGCTGCGGAGAGTGTTTACGCAGATGGGCAGACGGGATTTGGCCGAGAAGGTCGTTGTCGGTGTAGACCCGGATATTTTTAGGGGCGAGTTTGACTTTTGACGTGGACGGTGACGGGTGTCCGAATGATGAAGCTGTCGTCGGCGCAGGCGCGTCGCGTAAAGGCCAAATCTGGCACTTGTACGGGGAAGCTAAGATGCGACCCCTGAATTTGCTTGTCTAGAGTTGCTTGAGAGACCCTGTCATTCTCTACCAGGGGGAATTGCGATGTGGATTGGGCAGGATTTTGCCGTTTTCATGAACCGGGAAAGAAGACGTTGTCGTGGACACTCCATGCATTGGGAAACGGACATAAAACTTGGCACTCACTAAACGCTGAAGACTAGGATCCATAGCGGGAGGATGATACCATAGCTTGCAGGGTACATGATTTCTTCACAGACTGCCGAGGGCGGCTCGTGGCCATCAACATAGGAGCGGGTATTCATAAAGCGTTATCTATCATCAGGCATTAATAGACTACAGAAGCGAGAAGGGTCTCCCCGCAACTACAACCGACCAGCTTGCTCAGGAGTGACTGGGGTCCTATGGGTCTTGTTTGGGTGTATGTGATTCCATCTGTCCTAACCATCCTAGCATCTGATGGAAATCGTGACGCAAACTCGTGGTCTGTGTTGTGCTTTATTTCACACCCACAAATCCGATACCATTCCTCGCGATCCTTACCGCCTTCTTGAGCAGCTGGTCCTCTGCATCGGTCCACTTCACGCTCAGCTCATCCCACTTGGAGCCGGGCGTGTTGTACTCCTTTCTGAACTGTTCCTTCATCGCCTGAAGCCTGCCCACCTCCCTCGGGTCGCCTGTTCCGCTTAGGATTATCAAGGCTGTACAAGGGGGTAGGGCGTCATGTATGCGCTTGAGACGCTGCGCCAGGGTTGTGACACAGTTTTCGAGCTTTGAGACTGCAGGAGCATCGTCGTAGTTGAGAGCGTCGGGGCCCGGGGCGGAAGGTGAGCTACTGGACTCCTCGGCGGCGTCCATTCTGTTGCGGTTCCACCAGCCTTGCAGGGCCTCCAACTCCCGCATGCGCGCCCAAACAAAGTCGACACCACCGCCGGGGACGACCAGACCATCCGGGTCTCCCTTGACAGCTCGGATGACGCCCGCCTCAACCTCCGCGTCAGACTTGCATGAAATGGCTACCGTTGCGGCGTTACACGCGCTCCTAGTCACATCACCCCAGTCCACAGCTGCGCTGCTTTTGCCGACGGGGAGGCCTCCTTTCGCTTCTGGCCCGGCTGTTGCACGGTAGGCTGTCCCGGCACGGGCAAGACGCTTGAAAATGTTCTCGCCTTGATTCTCACCAGCTGCCCACTCCTTACCCTTCTCGCACTTTTTCTTGACGAGATCGAGACATGTCTTGGCGTCCTCAATGCTGTCATGGCCGGCAACGGCCCCGTCGCCCTTTTGGATGTGTCTGGCCAAGAACTTTTGTGCGAGATACTTGAGAGAAGACTTGAGAGGTGGCCCAATCGGATGGGGAAAGAGCATGGAAGTGTCGACAATAAAGGGATGGGCCAGTTGCATCGCCTTGAGGTCCGAATCAAGAGAGTGCCCGACGAGGATGGTGCGGGGAGTAAGGAGATCCAGCAATCGGGCCTGGATATCCTTAAGCGTCGTAGTTACTGGGTCGAGCATCTCCTTTGTGATGCCGGAAAACCTGGTGACGTAGTCGATGATGGGCTTTTCCGGCTTGACGAGCTCATCTAGCACCACGTCGCCACTCCATGAGACCAAGCTGATTCTTGTGAGTGAGAATTCTTTCTCTCCTGTCATGCACATTTCGCAGTCCAAGGCCAGCACTTCCCGACCTGATGTGAGGCTTCCCTGCTGAATCTCTTCTTCGAGAACATCTCCATCCTCAAGGCTCGAGACGCGGGTGTGCACCCAACCCTCTGGGTCTTGGAAGTTGTCTCTCCGCTCTCCGTCCGGCAACATCGCAGGGTGAGTAGGGAAGCCGTGCTCAGTTAGTTCGCTCGGAGACGCCAAGAATTCCGTAATCCTTGTCCTTTTATCCTGCCATCCCTTAGGGTCTGTGACGTGCTTGACGCCGCCCTTTTCATCCTTGTTCTTGGGAGGCGGTGCGGTAAGCATTGAGTTGATGGGTGAGTGCAATTTGCCATACTTGTCATCGCCCGGAGCCCTGACAGGCCACAAATGCTCAAACATGTCGGCAAAGGGCTGGAGTGCCTCCGGGAGCTCTTCTTTCTTGAGTGGGCGAGGATAGTAATCATCTGGAGAGGTCGCGGTACGCTCAACGGCTTGATCGGTAGGAATGTTATTGTATGCAGAGAAATCTACACTCTTCTTGAACATGGCCTCCTCGAGACCAGGGACGAGGATGGTGACAATCTTGCGAAACTCTGGACGGTGCTGGATCGAGACCCATTGCGGGGCAGGTCCATCCGCAAAGAGGTACAAAATCAGATCGCGCAAGGACGACACATTGATCTTGGATTGGAGTCTTGCCTTTGGCGAAAAGGTGATGGCGGGGTATTTCCTCGAACCGGCCGCCGGTGTTTTCTTGTGCTTCTTGACTGCTCGACCGCGCTCAATCGTTTGCCAGCCATCGTCCTCCTCGACGTCGTGAGGGCTCGGTCTCTTCAGACTTCCTGATGACTCGCTCTGCTGGGTTTTCGGCGAGTCGGGCTGGTCAGCGGACGGATTCTCGTTGGACGCGCCGGTTGCTGTATTCGTTGTCGCATCGCTGACAGCATCTTGCGCCCGATCCAGCACGGAGGCGAGGCTCGTACGATTCGCCTTGTTTTTCTTGTTCTTGCCCATCGCGAAGTAGCGCGCAGGCTGGCGCTCTGTATTCGGAGAGATTATGTGCGGCTGCGAAACAGATTGGTCGTGCTCGAACGGTTGAAGCCTAAATGGAGCTCACTTGGGGAGGATCAGTTCGGCGTACAGGCAGCATCTTGAAATTCCCTCTGGAAAACCCCACCGCCAAGTAAGTCCGGCAGAATAGCCCACTTGCAAAGGCGGTGAAAATGGCCCGGCCCTCTCATTGGTTACCGTAACACGAGCAGGGGTCATCCCACGGCAGGCAGTCTGGCAGCAGTAACGGTGTTGGGGTGCATCCTCAGCGCGTCAGGACTTGCGCACATAGCAAAGAAGTAAACCCGCCCAAATGCAAATGCCATCCCAATATACATGATCCTTATATTCGATCAACCAACTTGTTTCCCCAATGAAGCCTAATAACCCGAGCACACGATTCAGACTTTCCGCTGATCCTGGATGAAACCCTCACGGCGAGCGTCCCTCTCATCTTGCAAAGTCAGAGCCATCAATCATGGAATCCGTCTACTGCAACTGTAAAAAATGCGACACTACAATCGGGCTGTTTATAAACCTGTGGACGCGAATCGGAAAGAGTTACTACAGCCCAATTGTCGATCCTGACGGAGAGCTCGCAGTGCGCCCTGACGGCGACACGCGCATCGGGGAAACAGACACATTAGTCGAGGAATGGTAGGACTGTTCACCGGGTTTCAATGGAGTGGACCATCTGACCACTTGCGCAGCCACCTTCAAGATATCGTTTGTTTCGACTGCAGCGCAGTAGTGGGCTTGAAGTGCGTGGAGACGCCAGTCAACCATGTCCTTGATGAGTGAGTGCATCCTCCTCTTTCTCCTCGAGAACGCGCCTGACATCCATCCTCAAGGAACCAAGTCTTGCTGCGACTCGCATCCGTGGAGCTCCTTAGCAGGGATGGCCAGGAGGTCGAGTTCAAAACCAAGCGTGTTCTCGATGTGAAAGAGCCCTCCAAGGTGAACACAAATAGGTTCACCGACTTGCCCAATGGCAGCGGCTTTAACGCGTCCACATTTCCGCAATTTGTTGATCTTGTCCAGTTGCAAGCAGATCTTGATGGCCAGCGTCAAGATATCGACCGAATCGACAATGAAGGTTTTGAAGCGGTCGCCGCGCTGGATAAGAGGGTCAACCGCATCGATGTGACGGTGACCAAGTTTACGGATGCTCTCAGTAACCACCGTCGAGATCTAGTTGGAGTTCAGAAAAGCATAACCTCGTTCAAGACTGAACTCGGCCAAACGAAACAAGCATCCCAGGACGCCGTGGTAGCTGGCCTCGAAGAAAAGCTCAATGCTACGGACGGTGCACTCACCGAGGTTCGAAGGGATTTTGGGACCCTGGAAGGTCGACTGCGAAAGGAACTGTCAAGTCTGAGAACTGAAATCCGCCAGTGCAAGCAAGGAATCGAAGAGCTCAAAGCTGACGTGCGGGACCGAGTTTCCACACATGACCATGCCCAGGACATGGCGGCGCTGAGGAATGAAATGGCGCAGATGAGACGTCAAATGGACGAAATGCGCTCAAGGGGTGCTGATCGAGCCGCTGCCCCTTTTCCTTCAAAGGAGCTTGATATCCTCACGAGCAACATATCCAACATCCGCAACAGAGCAAGCCAGGTTGAGACGCTTCAGATGGAGTTCGAGATTCTCAAAGGGCGAGTCGAACGAGTTGAAGCAGCCAGTAGACAAAGCCCCGACGATCGAATAGTGGCACATCCCATTGGCCAGGACAGCATGGCATCTTATAGCGATGGGCTTCCTAGCCAGCGCAAAAGGGCTTCTTCGGGGATCGGTATCACGCCAATGACACACCAAGCATCCAAACGAACCGCATACGCGTCCAACTTCTCACAATCTTCGTCTCATATTTACGACGTTCCAGACGAGTGGGTTACACCAGAATCTATCCGCACGGATCAAAAGGTGTTGGATGAGGGTGAAGATGGTGCTCGTGCAGTGAAGTTGACGCGATCGGGCAAAGTGGACAAGAGGAGCCTACGCGTCAAAAAATCTACAAATGGGAAGAAATCATGACATTAAGCATCAACAGGGTATCAGTACAGCTATTCGCCCAACCTATCCTCGTCAGAGTCCACCCACGATCAAGTCGCTCCACAACTTCTCGCCTTCTTTGAGGAACTCTTCCATGTCTAGATCAGCGGCAGATCCAGATGCACTCTGCCCTTTCACAAGGACATTGCCAGCAGCGATTCCACGTCCAGGACCTGTCAGCGCGTCCATAACACTGGGGGCCAGAGCGGCGAGCACCCTCAGAGGCTTCAAAACGGCGTTCTCAACGAAGGCTCCAGCCATTGGGTCTTCAGGGTCCTTTGCCCAGGCCTGAAGCAAGGCAGACTCCTTTTCCCGACCCTGCAAACCCTCCACTTCGTGCAGCATATCGCGAGCTTCCTTCAGCACGTCCCAATCCGCCGCGGCACCAATTGCGCCCCAGTGGACGGTGAGGCGAAGCACTGCCTCACACATCGAAACATGATCGAGCTTGTTCATGAACTCGCCGAGGTCCTTGAGAGGACAGTCATTGACAAGAACACCCTTTGCAGCAAGTCTTCCAATGGCGCCCAGCAGCTTCGCTACCATCAGCATCCCCTTGATCCGCCAGGGCATAAAGGGAGCGACGAGCTTGACCGGATCGCACATCAGAGCGGAAAAACACGCCAACGGCAAGGCGTAGACGAAGGTCCGCGTGTCGGTCTGGCAGGACTGGGTTGCTTCAAGGATAGTCTGGGGCACTGGCTCGACTGCCCACATGTGTGCCTGCGTCAACGACTTGCACAGCTTCCATCGCTGTTCGAGGACCTTGGGTCCGTCCTGGGACATGGCTGGCGAATTCCACGCGCCGTGTATCGTCTTGATCTTAGCAGGTAATACGTTCGATCTATCGACCCGGGGTTTTCGCAAGTTGTCCAAATCGGGGCGCAAACTGAACTTGTTCAGCGCGATCACCGGGGACTTGGCGCAAATCTGGTAAACGTCCAGGTCATCTCGGCACGCAGGACAAACACATTCAAAGTGATAAAGCTCTAGGCCGGCTTGCCGTGCCGGCTTCGGCAAGGTGTTGTCTGTTTCGGCCTGTCAGTGGATGACAAGCCCGGACGTTTCAAGATCACGAACCGATATAAGATATCTCAATCTCGTTGCCCTCTGGAATTGGGCTCTGTGCTCTGAGCATTGCCGTCCTCTTGTCGAAGCCAATGAATGCGTTCGGTATGCAGGAGTGATTGACCATAGAGAGCCCGGCGTCCAGGAATATGCCAGCCATTCCAGTATCCGCGTCCAGTCGATTGAACGCGTTCGTTTGGATCTACAATAATCAGCCCTCATTCTTTTCTCACCCAAGTTATAATTCACCTTGCAAAGGACCTCCTTCGCCCGCTCCAGCATCTGATCTGTCTCCGGCAACCCACCATAGATAACGGCGGCCATAGACTGGAGCTGAAAATCACTCCAGACCTTCTCCCTCCTGCGGAACCCGTCCACATTGCCTTGCAGCAAGCCTCCATTCCCAAAAGCCGCTTCCATCGCCTTATCCTTGGCGGCAAGCAGCAGAAGAACCTGGGCTACAGCTCGGGTGGGAGTAGGAAGCCAGTCCCTGCCGCTGGCTTCGTGCACACGGATGAACATCTTGCACTCAAGCTTGTGGATATTCTTCCAATGGGCGCGCTGGCAGTCCTGGGAGCAGTACACCGTGACTCTGCAACCAGTACAAGCCCGCATCGAGGGCCCACCCGGCTGCTGTCTCCGAAGACAGTAATTGCATGTCATTCTCATGCCCGGGCCATCCGGGAGGGCAATAAGGGGGGTGTCAAAGGTAGCAATAAGCTCACCCGGGGTAAACGGGCGGGTTGCGACGAGGGAGCGCCCCCTGGACGTCTTGATGATCTTGGTTCCCGGTGGAGCAGCCATGTTCGGACGGTTTTTGGGGCGGAATATCCGACCGAAAAAAAAAAATCAGGAAATCAGCTTAGGGCCAGGCAGCCGAAATCCAGCTTTTGTACATCAATTAGACGGGAAAATTGCCAACAAACCCCGGCTACCCACGCATTCCCAGTGGATGCCTAGGAGGACCGTTTGCTTCCCGGACTCTCCAAGCCGTGATGTCGGTGTGAACCCACTAGCCCGATGGACAGCAGATAGTTGCATAAATCGCTTATGTAGCTCTCCGCAAACGCACCCCTCCAACCAAAAAAGCTCCCCGCAGCTTGCTGAAAGAGCTCCCAGCAAGCAATAGCGGGGCAAGAACACCACAGCCATCCCATCAACACCCTCACTTCCCACCACCCCTCCACCATCATTTCAAACTCTTCGACCTTGCGTCCCACCTGAAAAGCCAACCCACGCCAAAATGGCAACCCGCAACCAACAAGAGACTGGTAACTCCCCCTCCCCACACCATGAAATGACCCCTCGAACGTAAAAGTCCTAACCTCCCAACCCACTCCAAGTGAGTCTCGACAGCCTCTCGCCCCAACAGCTGAGTGCCGTCAAGAAGCAGCTCGACGAAGAAGTCGAGCACCTCTCAGCCTCATACACCCAGTTAGCCGCCGCCCAAGCAAAGTTCAAGGAGTGTCTGCGAGTCGTCAAGACTAGCGGACCTGCCTCATTCGATGGTATAAACACTGGAAAACCGTTAATAACCTCAGAACCTTGAAACAGCTAACTCGCTCAAGATAAAAAGGATATCCTCGTCCCCCTGACAAATTCTCTCTACGTCAAGGGGAAACTGTCTAAGCCCGATAGGGTGATTGTGGACGTTGGCACGGGCTTCTTCGTTGAAAAGGTGAGATTATTGTAAATTTATGAGGTATGCATCCCTGATTCCACGACCAGGATACGAAAAGTGCTGCCGAATTCTACGAGGCCAAGATCAGTGAGCTGGCGGCCAACATCAAAGACCTTGAGGGCATTGTGCAAAGCAAGACCAACAGTCTGCGTGTTGTCGAAGAAGGTACGTTGCTCGCTGTTTCTGCGTCTCCTCAGCGTTGATGACATTCTTTAGTTTTGAGGCAAAAGGTCTTGACAGCAGGAGGACAACAAGCACAGGCACAGGCAGCGTAAGGTAATTTGCAAGATCCATTGACCGGGTTTGAAGCCTAGCAACCTTCGGTAGACTACGAACTAATCTAGAAGCTTGCGCCTGCCTATTTTGTTATTTTTCTGTTATCTGCATAAACGAGGAGGAGCGGTGAGCTTTCGGCGCCATCAAGCTTCATCAATTCCTGCCTCAGACTCTTTTTTTGCCTCGCGATTCACCACGTCAAGAATATTCTGGACGGTCTGGATCCAGCAGAAGAGGCCAGTCCAAGGGACTGTCGTCGTCTTGTAATCGGCCCGATTCTTCCTGTTGTCCATCAAGAACGTCTCCATGAAACTGATCCACGAACGAGGCTCGAGCAGAAGGTTGGCGAGATCCATCTTCGTATCCCAGTCCGGAGCGAATAACGCTGCTCCAACGCCGTGAACTTCGTGGGTTCCATCGGTACCCATCTTGTGCAGGAGACTGATCTCAACGCTGTAGAAAGAACTGAGCGCATACGTCCAGGTAACCTTGCCGTAGGTGTCGCCAACTCCGTACACCTGCTCGAAGCCGGGACTGACTTTGAAGACAGGAAAAGCCCCACCCGCAAGCTCGCCGGTGAAATTGATCGATTTCTTGAGCTGAGCGCGGCCAAATGGGACGTGGAGTTTTACCTCGTCTTCATCCAACATGCCGATAACCTCGAGCATCCAGTCAAATCGGCTACTCAAAGTTAGCAATTTCCTCCAATACCGCTTTGAGCGACAAGGATAAAAACTCACTCCTCTGGGCACGCAGTTATGATCTGCATCGTGCGAGGCTGCGTCTCTGTTCTGTAGACCTGGAACGGGCCAAAGTAGTTGTCGATGACCTCCTTTCCGGCCTGCCCAATGGGCGCCTTGGTGAACGAGCTCTCGATGATTGACTCAACAACCAGGTTCTTGGTCATCACGACGACGGAATGAACCGGCTTCACCGCGTACACCTTGACGCCGCCAGCGACCGAGACGAACTCACTGTTGTCGGAAAGCTTCTGGTGGAGGGATTCTACCTTGTTGGGGTCACAAACACTCCGAAAGATTAGCTCCAGATCATCAATGACAAGGGGGCACTCACTTGACATCCAGCTGAGCTGTACCACGCGGTCCGGCCCGGAGGGTTAGCTTCTCGAGCTCGGGATACGTGTATGTCGTCTTTCCCTTGGTCCACTGCTGGAGACTGAGAGTACCAAAACGGACTCGCATGCGCATCCTGTGCGGAGCATTGCGCAGGTTATTGAACGGAGCCTCAATGGTCTTTTCCAGTTCCTTTCTGTACACCATCTCGGCAGCGACCGTCGGAGAAAAGTTGAAGCTGATGGGGCCAGGGGGCATCGCCTCAGCGACAGGCCGCGCACCCACGGATCCATCCTTGAGCTCCATTGTGACCATACGGTCCTCGTGGCCTTCTATCAGAGGGTAGAGCAAGACCCAGGTGATCCAGGTATCACCCTCGTCGTTCTTGATCTTCAAAACCCGCTCGAGGGCTTTGATGGCGAGGTCGAAGTCCTTCTCCACGCAGGCCAAGATCTTGATGGCATTGGGCCCCCGGTAGGGGGCATGGCTGATCTCGCAGTAGTACTGCTTCTCGATCTGCTTGATGACAAAGTCTGTTTCCAGATCATCGTCATCCAGCTGGGCGTACTCGTCACCCAGGATGGTATGGTAACGCTGCATTGATCAGACATTGCAGCTAAAGACCGGGAATTTGTCGGAAATGCGGTAAACTTACAGCGGGAAGCCAAGGCAACGCAGGAAGCTTGCGCCGAACCGGGGTCGGGGCAGGCTTCGGGTCACGGAATTTATGTGCGGCGCCGCCGCGATTGCTGGGACGGACTCTGTTCCCCGCCATGCTTGCTAGACCCCGCATTGTTAGTTTCATATTTCTGCTGATACTTTCCAAGGTATTGTTTGGTTCAAAAGGTTGAAGCTGGGGGTGGACGAACCTCGACAGATTCCCAGAATGACAAGCACTGGATGTCGCAGTGTGAAGGAGGGAAGAAGGAGGATCAACTGAGTTCGCAGCAGAGATTTCTCTTAAGATCCCAGGCCCGTAATAAGAATAATTCGTTGGACCCGCATGCGAACTTCAGATCGCGAGGCAACAATCGTGGAGTCTTGGCCGCCGAGCTTGACTTAGGACACACGTTCCGGGTTGCCCACGGCCAGAAACCAGAAACAAGATCTGGTAGCGTTTCAAACTGCAGCAGCAGTCACGTTGAGGCTACGGTTGGAAAGAGCTCAGTGCTCACATGCTCAGTTTAACGTGAAAGTGGGCACACCAAGCCAAGGGAGGAATAATGTGTTGGCACACCTGACTGGGAAAGAGCACATCGCCTGTTCTTTCTCATCAAGCCACAACTGTTGGTCCCAATGCAAGTAACCCCGTTCATGGCGCTAGGAGGAGGATTGGCAATTTCAGGGTGCAAACAAGAACAAAAAACAAGATGTGACTTTGTTCCAAGATTTCAAGAGAATAGGGGTCAACCTCGTTCAGCATTTTGCAACTGGCTCCAACCTCTGGAACGTGAAAGTCTGACAGGAATAAAGTGATAATCATTCACATAGGACTGATAAATTTACTAGCTACTTACAATCTCCTTTCATCAATTCTTGGTGAGGTTACTCTCGTACCGATGGACTCTTGACTGGATATAAGCAGCCTGCTTTCTCTCTTCGATGCAATTAGCGGTACTCCGCCGCTTGAATATTTCTATATCCGTAAAGTCTTGGCCTCAAACTGACGCTGTGGCGCCTGTCAGGCTTCCCCCGTGGGGGCCCGACAGGGGTGCAAATGAACCAAGACGCGCTCAAGGCCCAAGACGCGTCAAACAAGCCCGCCCTGTTCCTCCCAGCGCCAAAGATTCGCTCGCCAATACCCAAGAAACCACCAGCCCTCCAGTCACACAACACGACAATTGACTTTGAGGCATTGATCTCCTAATTATCCACATTTTCACATAGCAAGATGCCAGGCCTCATTCGACGTCAGCGTCCGTCGCCCGCGTCTCCAACACCACCCCCTGGGATTGCGCGAGAAGACTCGGACGACGAGCTCGGAACCGATGACTACCCATGGGAGTGGATCTACGAGAATGACAAGACCGACTGCGAACTTCAGCCTGCCGAAGATGACACTGCCAACCCGCGAAAGCGCAAGAGGACAGCGGTCCAACAAAGCGGGCCTAAGATTATTGGTGCCCGCATGGGTAAATTCGAATGCAAACTGGGCGATACGGTGCTGCTGAAGGCCGAGGGGTCAAACGAGGCTTGGGTCGGGATAGTATGCGACTTCCTCGAGGATGACGACGAAGAGGGCGAGAAAGCAGCAAACTTCATGTGGTTTTCCTCGGAGAAAGAGATTCGCAACAGCGACAAGAAGAGAAAAGACTTCATGGAAAACGAGCTCTACATAACGCCCACGTTCGATGCCAATGCCCTGACTACGATTAACGGCAAAGCGCAGGTCATGTCACAGGAGGCGTTCCTCAAGAAATACCCCAGTGGCAAGGTCCCGCGCAAAGCAAAAGAGCATGGGAAAGTTTTCATCTGTCGACGTGGCTGCAACACACGAACGTGCACATACACCGACGAGTTCAAATGGGAGGATCTTTACGATGGCATAGACGATGTTGAGACTATCAAGGAGCTGGTCAAAAAGGGGACAAAAGCGACACGGAGGAAAGCCAAGGTGCTAGCAAGGGCGGAATCGGCCGAGCGAGAGTACGCCCACGTGGGTGACGATGACGATGCAGACGATCTGGACAAGTTCAGGACGCCCTCCAAGAGAATGAAGTTCCGCGACGCCGTTACCCCAGGGAGCAGACACAAGGGGCCTCGTGGCAAGCCTGCAACCCCATCATCGCACCGCAAAATCATGGTGAAGAAACACCTCGAGTTCACCCCCTTAGCCACCCGCGTCCTGTCCCCCGCGCATGTCCAATCCTCTCCATACCAAGTCGCCCGCACCCAACTCCACGTCGCCTCCGTTCCCACCAGTCTCCCCTGCCGCGAATCAGAATTCAGTCTCGTCTACTCCCACCTCGAAGCGGCAATCACCGACGGCACTGGAACCTGCATCTACATCTCCGGCACCCCAGGCACCGGCAAGACAGCCACAGTCCGCGAGGTAGTCTCCCACCTCGATGCCGCCGTGCGCGCTGACGAGCTTGACGACTTTATCTTCGTCGAGATCAACGGCATGAAAATCACTGACCCGCACCAATCCTACTCGTTGCTCTGGGAAGCTCTCAAAGGTCAGCGCGTCAGCCCAGCCCAGGCCCTCGACCTCCTTGAGCGCGAATTCAGCCACCCCTCGCCCCGCCGTGTGCCCTGCGTAGTCCTCATGGATGAGCTCGACCAGCTCGTAACCAAAAACCAAGGCGTCATGTACAACTTCTTCAACTGGCCCGGCCTTCGGCACAGCCGCCTCATCGTCCTGGCCGTCGCCAACACCATGGATCTCCCCGAACGCACCCTCTCCAACAAAATTAGCTCCCGCCTCGGCCTGACCCGCATCACCTTCCCCGGTTACAACCACGAGCAGCTGATGCGCATCGTGCAAAGCAGACTGGAAGGCGTGCCGGGCAACATCGTTGACGCTGACGCAATACAGTTCGCCGCGCGCAAGGTAGCCGCCGTGAGCGGTGACGCCCGCCGCGCGCTGGATATCTGTCGACGAGCAGTCGAGCTCGCCGAGGCAGACGCCAAGCTGCTGGAAAACAACTCTGTCCCCGCGACGCCCAGCAAACGTGGACGTAACGAACCAGACACGCCGCTGAAGAAGAAAAAGGGGCCGTCTGGACGGGTGACGATCGAGACGGTGCGAAGGGCTATCAACGAGGCAACGAGTAATCCGCTGCAGTTATATCTACGGTCCCTGCCGTTCGCGTCGCGGCTGCTGCTGGCAGCGCTGTTGATGCGCACCCAAAGGACTGGGTTGGCTGAGAGTACGTATGGAGATGTCCTGGAAGAGATGCAAAGGACGCTCAAGATGGCAGCCGGGGAGAGTCGGCCGCTGAAGTTGTTGATGGAGCGGCAGAAAGGAGAGGGGCCCGGAGATGGGGATCTGGTTGTGCACTCTAAGAGGGATGCTCATGCCAGGATGCCGAGGCCTTCGGGGTTGAGCACTGCCGCGGTGGACTTGACGGGGGCGGGGATCATTAACCTGGAGGGTTTGAAAGCCGAAAGGCCGAGCAAGATGCGGTTAGCTGTGGGAGATGAGGAGGTTAGACTGGCGTTCAGGGACGATCCTGAGATCAAGGCGTTGGGTGTTGTTTTGTAGGTGCAAAGATACCCAAGGTCAAAGTTATAGAGGAATGAGACTAGATTCTCAGCAGCATTTTACCACCATTTCGTCTCTTTTCATCCTGGATATCTATCGTAACAATACATGGTGGTGTAGATGATGGATCCTCCCCAGCCCCGCTTAGAACTTCCTCCTTGCCAGTGTTGGTTTCCATTCCAACGGGTGCGTCTCTGGCGTAGCCTTTTCATCCTCTTTCCATATTTTAACTGCGGTCCGGTTAGCAACAGTTCATAATCAACTGGAATAAGGGGAAACTTACTAGTCTTGTCGGCCTCTCCGCAAATCAACCGCGAACCACTGTGGTCGAAAATGGAGCTCATGATGCCAGACTCAGCATCCAACGAGCCCGGCTGCGCCATCGTATCAAGCGCTTGGAATCTGTGTCCAGACTTCCAGTCCCAGAAGCTCAT
The DNA here is from genome assembly GCA_036250225.1 of Cercophora sp. LCS_1. NCBI lineage: Eukaryota > Fungi > Ascomycota > Sordariomycetes > Sordariales > Lasiosphaeriaceae > Cercophora > Cercophora sp. LCS_1. The sequence goes on from JAPZLL010000031.1 coordinate 23,765, forward strand.
GGAACCGTTGTCGCCTCCGGAGAAGAACACATTTTGATCGTTCACAGACATGGTGTTGATGATCGCGTTGTGTCCCTCAAAGTTTTGCATGAAAGCGCCTTCGGGGCACTTCCACTGCTTAATGCTCCCCGTACTGCCAGTGGCGAACGTGAACTCGGTGGGATGTGTTGCCAGCGCACGCACTCCCTTCTTGTGATGGGTCAAGACGCCCATCGTCTTGCCTGCTGCCAAATCCCACATTCGTACCGTCGAGTCCAAACTTGCCGTGATAACTTGTGGATCGGCTTCCTGGCAGACAAGGTCGGCCACCGTGCCTGTGTGTCCGGACAGCACATGCACATTGCTTCTTGTGCGCATGTCCCAAACTCTAGCTACACCATCGCGTCCACCTGTGACGAGCACATCTAGTGTAGGATGGAGCGCAAGCGTATAAACACCACTCAAGTGTCCGTGGTAATGTCGAATAACCTTGTTTGTCTCCAGATCCCAGCACTTAACCATCTTGTCCTCGCCACAGGAGAACATGTAGGGGTGCCGTGGCGATACAGCTAGGCCTCGGACTGTCGAAATGTGACCCGTCAACGTCAATTTGAGATTGCCTGTTGCCAGGTCCCAAATCTTGATGGTTCGGTCTCCGGCGCCGGATGCGAACCACTTGTTGTCCGGCTCGACAGCCAAAGCTCGCACCCAGCCCAAGTGGCCCGAGATGACGCGCATCAGCTTCCATGGTGGATGCCACTCGGGACGGGGCTGCGCAATTATATCTGAACGGCGAGTAAGAGACGATTGTTGCGGTTCGCTTCGGTTCGGCGTGGCGGACGAGGAGGAAGAAGCGCCCGGGGGCTTGCGGGAGAGCACTAGGGCGGAGGAGTTGGCACCACCGGGGCCCGAAGGACGGCTTGGAATGCCTTCGATCAGTTTCCTGGCGTGTTCTTCTGACTGTGAGGGTGTCTCTTCGGCCGCGGGAACCTTCGCCTTCTTCTTGCGCGGCCCGGCGGCTGGGAGCTTAGTGGCGATGGATTCGGGGAGGGTTTGAACATCGCTGTACTCGGCGTGGAGACGAAGGGAGAGAGAGGTCTTATTCAGGTCGGGGTCGGCTGAGGCCAGCGCCGGATCGAGTTTTATGCGCTTCCTCCCAGTTGTCTCTGATGTCGTGTTGGCGTAAATAGATTTTGTCCGCCGGGCGTTTTCGAGGACGAGGTTCTCGAGGCGGCTGAGGTCTGCGCCATTGGCGCCGTTGGCGACCTCGGCGGACATCGTGTATGTATTCGAGCGGCGATCGTCTGATTTTGGGTGTATGTTGGGTTGTTCGATTAGTTGTCGTCAATGCCGTCGATTGCAGTGTCGAGATCCCAGCCGCGTTCGCGTCGATGATGGAGCATGCACTGATGCGCCTCCCAAAATTTTGGGGCGAGCGAGCTTGGGCCATCCTAGCCGCACAGTGCGAGCCGCTGCGTGGGCGGCGGAGCAGACACCACCCCCACATCAGCTCATTGCTCAGCATCACTTACAGCAGCTTCAGGCACCACCCACCACACGTACACCCCTTATAAAGAGCCAGCCTCATCCTGCCCTCTGACCCTATTTCCACCAAAAGACTCACATACAAATCCAAACATGGCTGAAGACAAGTACGCAATACACGCCGCCGTAAGGGAAGGCAAGAGTACGTACCCCTCACTCACTCGCTCGCCCCATCACCTCACCTCAACGTCCTGCCACTGACACAAGGACACACATGCAGCCACAATCGTCGAGTCCCTCCTAAACGTATGTACCAACAACCACAGCAAACCCCCCCTAGATATATACTCACAACCACCCAGGCAGACCCCAAACTCGCCAACCTCAAAGACCAGGACGGCCGCCTCCCAATCCACTGGGCCGCCTCGGCAAACAACTACGACATATTCACCCAGCTCGTCCAGCAAAAGGGCTTCGACCCCGACGTCCAAGATGAAAGCGGTTGGACGCCCCTGATGATCGCAGCCAGCGTCAAGGACAGCGACAAGATTGTCGACCTGCTCCTCTCCAAGGGGGCCGATATCAACCAGACGAGTGCCTTCTTCCATCTTCCCCCTTTGATGCCAACGATACTAACCACTTTCCCAGATAACAGTGGCCAGGTAACCTTCTCACCCTACCAGGTCCCGGGATAATGTTCTAAAATTCCAGCAGACAGTTCTTCACTTTGTAGCGTCCAAATCCAACCTTGACTTGGCGCGCAAGCTCCTCGAGCAGAAGCTGCCCGCCTCTGCTCGTGTCCGGGACAAGCGCGGCCAGTATCCGCTCCATCGGGCCGCGGCGGTAGGGTCCGTGCCGATGGTGAACCTGCTGATCAAGGCGCGGAGTCCCCTGAATGCGACGGACAGCTCGGGGTATACGGCGTTGCACCATGCTATTGCTGAGGGTCACGGTACGACATGCCCTCCACGTTGATGACAGTCCAGAATGCTGACTTTTTCCAGGTGATACTGCCTTTGTCCTGATCAAGGCCGGAGCGGAGAGGGATAAGAAGGACATGGATGGGTATTTGCCCTTCCAGCTGGCACCGGATAAAGATGTGGGTCCGGCCACGCCCTGTTCTCGAGGCACCACACTGACTAACGGACGACAGGTGATTAAATACATTGAGCGGGAATGTGAAAGGGAGGGTATTGAGCTCTAATCGCGGGATAATATTCTCAGCAATGCCAAATAGGCTCAAAACGTCGAGTACACGGTATCTTACTACAGCCCCCTATCGGTGCTTATTTGATCGTCCGCTCCACCAAGTCCCTGTACATGGCCTTCACGTCCTCCACGTCGGCTCTCAGCTCCTCTACCTCCTCACTCTTCTCACCCAACAGCTCGAGTGTCGTCTCATAACGTTGCTTCACTTCCTCCACCTCCTTCTCCAACTCGGTGGCTTTATTCCCGGCCGCCTTGCCCCCTTCCACCTCCTTCATCAAGGCCAAAATTTCGGCTCTTGCCTCATCCCGCTGCTTGGATATCCTCGCCAACTCTTCTTTCGCCGCCACCTTCTCGCTCTCTAACCTCCTTATCGCGGCACTCATGCGCTCTACTAGCTGCACAGATGGCCCGGCGCCAACCGTCGACACAGAAACCATATCCTGCATGACTTGTTGTGGTGATGATCCCGTCTCAACACCCTCAAATGCGTCCTCTCTGTCCAGAGGGTGCGTTGCTGACAATGGGGTAGGCAGGGCCTCAATAGACGGGCTGAAAAGGGGTGCAGAAGGGCTGAACAAGCTGCTCACAGTGGAGTGAATCGACGGGCGAATAGGAGGCTGCCCTGACGCTCTACGAACAAATCCGCCCTTGTCGCCTGCCTCACCGTTACTAGACGGTGCTGAGACTTTTCGAGCCTTGCTGGTGAGGCTTTGGATGCCGAGGAAGTCGGTGCTAAATGTACGTTGGGGAGAGGAGAGTTGCGGGGAATCGGGACGACTCTCGCTTTTGATGTATGACGCGCCGGGGAGGTCCTCGAGCCATGAGCGGGGGCGGTCGATAGCCTGGTGTCGTTGCTGTTTTGTCTCTTCCTTTTCAGCTTCCCAGGCTTGCTTCTGCTTTTCAAAGTCGGCGCGGGACTTTTCCAAGGCTGACTCGGCCTCCTCTGCACGCTTGCGGAGGGAGTCAAGTTGGGCCTCGTAGGATTTGACGTCTTGTTGCATATTTGGGAGACGAGTCTTGGTTTCTTCGAGCTCCTCTTCGTGACGCTTCGCACGGACGGCCTGGATTTGTTAGCGCTCCTGCGATGGATAAAAAGGATGGGAATGGTTCTTACAGCCTCGCGAGCCTTCTTTCGCATGTCTGACTCCCGTTGCAGCGCCTCGTCCCTCTCCTTTTCCATGTTTGCTATTCTTGCCAACAATGTTGCCTCAATACCTTGCCAGTTCTCACTGGCGATTGAGTATTGTGTTTGCAAAGTCTCCACTTGCCGCAGCAGCTTCGCCTGTGAATCACCAATGGCACCTGATGATGCCTCTTCGGCACGGATGCGCATTGCCTCCAGCTTGCTTTCCATTGTCTGCACCTCAGCCTTGAGCTCAAGCTCCAGTGCCCGCGCTCGTTCACTGGCCCTCTCAGCCTTCTCCTTCAGCTCGTTGGCTTGAATCTTGGCGCGGTCGCCGACCAGGTTCTTCTCGACTTGCAGAGCTGCTACTGATTCCTCAAGCTCTGAGATTCGCTTCTTATCTTGCTCTCGGGCTTGGTCATTCACCTTTGCCGCCATAGCATCGGCCTGCTCTGAAGCTTTTTGTAACTGTGACTTTAGCTCGGAGATAATGTTGTCTTTTGCCCTGAGCTCGGGTCGTATCGCATTGAGTTCCCTCTGCGCCTGATCAAGACGTTTCTGCAGATCGCCCTGCGCCCTTTCAAGCTCATCTGCACGCTTAGCACGAAGCCGCAGGCTCTCTAGCTCCTTGTCAGACTTCTCCTTGGCTGCTTTGATGGAGGTGAGCTCCCTCTCGTCTTCAGTCATCTTGGTGCGTAGTCTCTTTAGGATGGCGCGATGTTTTTGTTCGGTGCTTGCCAAATTCTTGCCCTCCTCCATCAACTGTGCTATTTGCTGGTCTTTCTCGGCGAGTTTCTTCTCGGCGCTCCCCGCCGGTGCAGCGACTGCGGCTTTTCTGGCAGCTTCCGACGTTTCCCTAGCAAGGTACTGAAGCTTTGACTCCAGCGCATCAATGCGCTCAACATAGTAGTGTATCTCTTCCTGGTGTTCTAGAGTGGCACGCTCCTGTGGCTTCTCGGTTTCCGCTGGCTGTGAGTCGCTAGCCACATCGACGGAGGGTTGCGGTTCGGGTTTAGGCTGGCCATCGACATCGGGCTTCTCTTGCTCGCTTTCTGCGATGGGCTTCTCTGGCTGTGGCGCATTCGTGGGTTCCTCCGTCCCATTGACCTCGGCTTCCACATCGGCCCCCTTTTCTCCATTGGGCAATTCCTTCGCCTTGTCAGGCTGCTCTGCGCTGTCTGAGCCCCTTGTCACATCCTGTGATGCGCGCGGCGACGACGCATCCTTTGTGGGGTCCTTGGCCGCTGAACTTGGCCGATCTAGACTTTCTGTGGACGGCCGACTCGGGGCATCGATACTCTGACGGGGACTTCCGTGGTTCGATAAAGACGTTCTCGAGCTGGCAACATCGGCTTTCTGCCCAGCCTTGGCGGCCATGGCCCTTGCGAGCCTCTCTTGTAACCGGTCATTGGGGCGGGCGGTGGAAGCTGTTCGGGAGGGAGCTGCAAACGGAATCGATATTAGCAGAGGGTATCCGACGCTGCCAGATGGCCGTACCAGGACTTTGTTTGACCGGTGATGCTAGCGCCGGCGCGGAGGCGCTCGCTGGTTTGGATTCCTTTTGCTGGGCCGAGTCTCCGGTCTCGCCTTCAGCGAGGATGTTGTCCAACCTAGCCTCAACGCCGGCCACGGCTTGGGACAGGAACGAGCCCCATCCCGACCGCTTCGGCGCTGCCATGTCCAAATGTGAATTCACTCTGCACCAGAGGACTTCTTCGATCTACCAAGTCGGCTGGTGAAGAGGGTTGCGTGTCCGTACAAGGGATCACATCTGTCCATCGAGGGGTGGTGGGCGCAGTCGCGGCGCGAGTTGCAGGGGTACGTCGACTTGTCCTTCTTGAAGCTGGCTTCTCTTTCGTTCGCCCCGCAGTTCTAGGGGCACTTGTGCATGGCCGGACGAGAATTGAAAGGCCAGGTACGCCTGCTGACTGTGGTAAGCTGGGAGGGGCGCTTCTCACGAACTGCAACTATATGATGCTCTTGCGCGGCCAACGAGCCTGAGCTTCGACATTTCGTGGTGACCAAAAGTCTGTCAGCTGCCCACCGGCTGGTAGTCTCGTTTGCCGGATATCAGCAGCGGAAGCAGGCTTTGACGATTGGTTAGCCCTGGCTTGGTATTGGACCCACTTCCCGCTGCACGTTGCTACCCAAGTCCTGGACAGAAGTCGAGGTATACCTACGCAAGTCAACGCAAGTGCTCACCTTCGTGTTTCCCACTCATAAGGACAGTGTATGCGTTCGAAAGCTGTCTGTATTCTTGTATAATCTACATGTCAAGGTACTCTTGTGTTATAGCAAGACATATCTTCAGGGCTGAGTGGGACGCTCGTGGCCGGCACTTGTTCGGGATGTCTCGACCGAATCCAGAGCGCTACATCTTTGCTGCCACGTCCCGTTATCAGGTTCTAGCGGACTTAGTTCCTTCTGCCCTGCATTCAGCACGCCCTGACCCGCATTGGCTTGCTGGGGGTGTGATGGAGCCAACATCAAAACGGGCATTTATCGACTTCATCCATTCTGTCCTTCCGGGCCGCTTCCCTTCAAAAAAGGGGTTCAGCCGCTCGTGCCTTGCCAAGTCTTGTCGCTCACAACCAGAACCTTCAGCCAAGCATCGTGTGGGGTGAATTGGCAGGATTTCACAAAAGTTGGCAGCATGCCACGGAACAGGTTCCAAGGCTGTTCGTGAAATGTCAGCTCCAGCGCATCTGAGACCTGGAGATCCACCCACATGGCCGAGGCCCCGTCGCAGCAGCTGTTTTCAAGCAGCTGCCTCGATACGAAGTCTCTCCGTTGCACTCTGTCATCCGACGCATCCGGGGCCGGGCACTGCGGACATCGCTTCGAGTTTTTTTTTTTCTTTGCTTCCCCGCGAAAAACATAAACAATACGCATCGCTATCCATTCATCCGTGCCATACATATACAGTCCCTGCGTTGCAGCACCGGTTGAGAGAAGCTCGTGAGGCTGTGTCGGACCATTATTACCTTTGCTTCCATTGAGTCCCAATAGCCAGATAGGCCGGGTGACCAGATCAACATTGACGTCGGTCCAAAGCCAAGTTTCTACCGAGCATAGTCGTCGCAGCATTGGGAAGACAAGGTCGAGTGAAGGGCATCCCGCCCACTCGCGGCAGCTTGGTCACCACCAACAATCCCCAAATTTATCTCTGTTGCAGTGGCCCCGATGACATCGGCAATGTCGTTCCAGATCCCATATCGGGAGTCCCGAGAGGGTTTCTGGGGCGAGCAGACATCGACCCTGAACTGGTGTGAAGAGGTAAACATGGTCCCTGAAATGTCCCGCCAGCGTCTCACAAGATCCAACTCACACGGCCGTACCAGGATTACAATGTCACATATTATTGCGCGGAAGCTGTGAATACCATCACCAACCTCGTTTTCATGTGGCTCGGCTTCAAGGGACTGCGAAATGTCATCAAATACTCTCACGCTCCCGTCTTCATTCTAGCCTTTCTGGGCTATATTGTGGTTGGCCTGGGTTCCATGGCCTTTCATATGACATTGAAGTGTATGCACCCCCGGGTTTACTCCCCAGCACACTTCCTCATTCCATCACAGACTCAATGCAGCTCGCCGATGAGCTGCCTATGATATACACAGTCTGCATCCTGTGCTACGCAGCATTCTCCCACGGGAGATCTTCCCGCGAGAGGATCCTGATAGCCGTTGCACTCGTGGGTGTGGCATGTTTCATCACGGTACGTAGCACTTGCAGGTGTCCAACTCTCGGGATCTAACCCTCGCTCTCCAGGTCTACTATCTCTACGCAAAAGACCCCGTCTTCCACCAGGTGGCGTACGGGTTTCTGACGCTGGCCACGACATTCCGTGGATTTTATGTCTCGGAGTGGCAGGTCCGGCAGCACCTCCGCCAAAGGATACCTCACGAGGCGGACCAGCGCATGAAGCAGATCCGTACGTTAGCCATATCCGGCATCTTGATGTTTCTTGGCGGATTTATCCTCTGGAATCTTGACAACGTGTTTTGTCGCCACCTCAAGGACGCACGCAACCACGTCCAGCTGCCGTGGGCTGTTGTTCTTGAGGGCCACGGCTGGTGGCATATACTAACAGGCCTTGGCGCGTATCATCTCATCCTCTGGCGAGTTTGGGTGAACACTTGCCTCGACGGCAAGGAGCAGGATTTTGTGTTGGATTATGTGCCCTGGAAGTCCATTCCTCAAGTGGTGCCAAGACAGGACAGCAGGGCAGAGAAGAAGAAGAGGCAGTGAGCTTGGATCTCACAGAAACTGGATATCGCGCGGAAATACTGGTTGAAAGCGATCAAAGTGTGAGCTGAGAGGGCATGCTGAGGATGATACCCGTGAACTTGGGCGCGAGCTCGTCGCGATGAGCAGGCGACAGGACAGATCAAGAAGAACATTCGAAATAGGATCTTCACCTAGATAAATATACATGGACAACGTTCGGAAAGCCCAGCAATTATACTTATATTCCCAGCAATTTGGCAAAAAGTTGGTATTCACCTTCATCCCGACCCTGGTATTTCAGACCATCCATGTGTGGGCTTGGCGCCTAACACTGTGCTGACCACAATGCAAGGGAAACCCACCCTGAATTTCACCACCGCTCAAATCACCACCATCACTCACACGACGACTCTCACGCCAGCATTTAACTCCCCCAAGTCCTCAGACAAACGCTCACCACCGCGTAAATTCCAGCTCACCAACGAACCGACCCCCTCTCATTTTACACCCTCCAAAACCCCGCACCATGTCAATATCAAACGAAGCCCTCCAAAAGGTAACCCCTCCCCCTCCCCCACCCACGGGCCAACCACTTTTCTCAAAAGCAAACAGCTCGTCCGCGAAATCGAAGCCCAAGCAATCCAAGCGCAGCAACAAATCGGCCTCGTGCGCACCCAACTAGCCTCCAAGCAGCGCGAGATGCGCCTGGCGCAGCTCACGCGCGGCGAAATCTCCACCCTGCCGACCGACACGCCCGTGTACGAGGGTGTTGGGAAGATGTAAGTTTTCACTTCCCCTCCTGATACAAAATTCCGAGGAGCCATGTTGAGACGAGACGGTGATCCAGGTTCGTGGCGATCCCCGGCCCGACGCTGCAGGAGAAGTTGGGCGGGCAGGTCAAGGACATGGAGGGCGAGATTGAGACGTTGGGCAAGAGGCTGCAGTATCTGGAGACGACGGCCAAGAATAGTCAGGAGCATATCGAGAAGATGCTGGGGGGTGCGCGGTAGTCTGGGCTTTGTGTGGGAAACACAAGAGTGAAATAGGTTGTCCGGGTTAGTGATGTGGTCATTCACGTGGTTGAGTCTCGGGATGAATTGGGAAAGTGACATTACATTAATCGTTCACAGTGTACATCGTCAGAATACTCAGCGTCTGAGCTCTATGAAGACAATCCCCAACGCCAGTCGCTGACGTCGTTCTGCTGCGACGCATCTGCGCGTCTTGCTCCATCTAAGTTCTATCCCAATGTCCTGTAACGAACACATTGCCCAAATCCATACCTTGCAAGGCCGTCCGTAACAAGTCTATCCCAGTGATAGTACAGACAGAAGCCCATTCGTACTCCCTCTCTCTTCCAGTCACCAATGGAACCGATGGTCTTTATCAAAGTCCCACCCGTTGGCCTTCAGATATGAGCGCTTGAACCCCCCATTCAATCCCCAGAGCAAAAGACCGACATTTGCACGCGCAATACTGCTGGTGCGTCTCCTGGACAAACAGCATCGTTCTCATTCTCCTCTTGCCAGAACATCAGGAGCCCAACCTACCATGTCTCGCAAAGCCATGCAACCGCACCTCTAAACAGTCTGCATGCTCCTTAACTTGATATAAGGACTGTTCATCCTCCTCCTGATCCTCAGCCCCACCCAAGCCGCACAAGAGACAGCCCCAGCCAACACCAAGAAGAACAAGAAAAGATGGTCCCCGATGATCAGGAACAGCCGATTATCCCAGTTAACCCAAGTCCCGCCCCGTTCCTGGGTGAAGAAGACCCACGGATCAGCACCATCGCGATCATCCATCATCAGACGATGCAGCCGGTGCTCAAGCTGGGGATTCTCCTCGGGCTTGGGGAGTAGAGAGTGGTATTCCTCCCAGATGGCCGTCTCGAACCACTGACCGCTCGCATAGCTGATCGTGACGTAGGGGAAGACCCAATTATAATCCCAAGGGATCAAGGACTGCGTAAGACGAGTCCAAAAGGGGTGGTGGGGGCTCGAGGCCAGAACGTTGTTGCTTAGCGCTCCGCGCCCGCCGTCGGTTATCCACATGGGATAATAGAGGAGGGGGGTCAGGTCCGTTTTGCAGCCCTACGCTTGGTGTCAGCAATACACTCCCGTTGCTGTTGTCGCAAAGTTGGTGGTGAGAGGAAACGACCATAGGGTGAGTGGCGTTTTCACACTCACACCCGAGGGTCGGGGTAGAAAAGGGGCACGTAATGTTGCCTCAACACACAACCAAAAAAAAAAAAAAAAAAAAAAAACTAACATTGTCCAAGTCCAGGTAAATCCCACCATAATGCATGAGCAAAAAGTACCGCACAGCATCGACCCTCTGGACGGGATACCGATATCGATCATACGTTCTCAGAAACCAAGGATACTCCTTTTCGATAAACTCGCGGGACGATTTCTCGGTCCAGAGCTAAAACCAAACACCAGTCAGTACCAAACCCCGGGCATCTCACAGAAACTCAACGAATATACCTTGTGCTCCCAACCGGGATTCGTATCAACACATGTCTGACGGACCTTGTTCCAATCAGACGGCAGCGTCTCATTCCCGGGCTCCTTCCAGTTGTGGAAAATCTGGTGAATGATCTTGGGGATCAGCTGCGGCCTCGACCCGTTGACACTGCCGCCGTACGCCTCGGCAACCTGCGGTTGTGTGATCGGAATGCCCGAGTGCTCGAAAAAGATCTGCTTGAACACGAGCAGCCGAGCGATGGCATAACCAGCCGCTGTCAACAACGCCGCGCCCCAGAGGAGAACCGAAAACCGCACAGAGAGCCGCATCGTAAAGGTATCGTAACCCGGACCAGATCAACAAAAAGGGTCGTTGTCGAAACAAACAAACAAATCAACCACCAGCCGTTTCAAGCAAGTGGCGATAATCGATAGGGTGGTTTAGCTTAGCTCTCCCCTGAACCATGTGGGTAACTTTCTCCACCTTGACTTTTTGACTTTTCAGCTCATCATCCGATTGATGTCTGTGACGTCAAGATAGAGTCATCCCAAGAGGGAAAACACAACCGGGATGATGAGCTAACCGCGTGCTTTGTCTGTAGAAATTCAATCCGAAGTCCCAAGGCGGATGGCATGGGAATGCAGACGTTCATATCGCGGGTTTCTCCCTGGAGCCCGCAAGCGCGACGGGAATGAGACAAAGCCCGACGCCATCCCCTCCCTGGGAAAGCAGCACCTGGTCCGTTTAAACTCCAAACCGCCCCTGCTAGTTCGAGTCTAAGACAGTCTGATCTCCGTGCGGGCATGGCGAAGAAACAAACGACCACCAAAAAGCCTTCTAGTCCGCGGTCCAAGGGATACGCTTGGATGATTCGGCTTGCGCAAGGCAAACCGCCCACCGGCCGCAGAACACGCCGGTTCTTGACTTGTGCGACCGCAAACTTCGAGTGGTCATGAGTCCCGAACAGGTAGTCCAGCAAACATGTCGTTGCATCCCAATGTTCCGCGTATGGAGGTTTGGCGCATCCACCCGCCGTGACGCAACTTGGCAACGAATTCGTCCCACTTGCTGGGGTGGGTTAGGTTAGGATCCCTGGACCAACGCCCGGCGCTCGAAAAAAGGAGTAAAAATAAACAAAAAAAAAACATACAACACCAGGGATTCGCTGGTCGTCACCGACCCAACTACTAGTCTGGCCCTCACTGGTTTATCGATGGGAGAGCGGACGGGATCCCGAGTTCTCCAATGGGTATGGTCGTATGTGACAATTTGGAAAGGAAACACGGCTTTTAAAGAACGGCGATGGGCGAGTTAGGAGCAAGAATTGGACATTAATACTCAACGCACTCTGCCTCGAGACGTCTAGCCCTCTGGGCACTGATTCCCGACACTTTTCCCTTTGCCCCCTCGCCCACAAGCGCCCATGGGCTGAGGTAACAATCCCCGGCACTACCTTCCCAGGTCCATGCGATACACATATTCAACCTCTTTTCACATTCCTGGGCGCAAGCCTCAGCGCCGAAGATACCATGAACGGTAACGACAGCGACATCGGACCTCCCAACATAGTCCCAGTCCGGCCGGATCGAAACCTGCCCATGTCGCCATTGCGAAGGTACTTGGAACATGTCCAAAAGTCGAGCCCAAATGAACGGCTTTTCTGTCTGGTTAAACTGCTTTCCGACCTCCAGCATGTTGGTAGGCGAGGATAGTCCATGAAAAGTCGCAACAGGCGCGCAGATCCGGTCTGCCGTAATCCTGCTGAACCTTGGTGGTTCTCCTGAAAAGAAACGACTGTAGTGCTCATCCAGGAACACACCGACGCGTATCAGTGCTCTGGCGATAAGTCGATCTCCCCAGATTGTAGTGAGTGATTCGACAAGGGCAGTTGAAACGGATGTGGGATTTGCAAAAAGGCGATAGATGGCGCCTTGTGAGAGGATGATGGATGATCCTCCGTGAGCGAACCTTGCTCGGTAGTCCCCAACTGCGTTGCCGAGATAGAACTTGGACTGGGAGCCGAGGTGTCCTAACAGCGGCTTGATGGATGGCTGAACGAGGTAGGTGTCATCGTCCAACAGTATGTACCACTTCTTCTGAGGATAACGTTCATACGCCAGTTCAAGACCAGATATATCCTGGCTTTCGTCAGCATCGATGAAAGAAAAGCCGGCAGAGTTCTTACCTTCATCGAATCCAGCTCCCATCCAAAGCTTTTGGAGAGCTTCATAGCCTCATCTTCATCCCCACGTGCAATTGCCTCTACCAAAGTTTCGTACTTTGTGATACGCGGGTACGGCACTTGTCCGTCCAAAGCCAAGTCCTGTATGGTTCGGTTCACGACATTGTGAACCTCGAGGGTCTTTCCGCCATAGTGAATATGCTGCCCGGACGTTGATGCATAGTCGCCAATGATGATGATGTCTCCAAGCTCACTCCTCGAACTCAGAGCTTCAAACCAAGCACCTAGGCGGTGTCGGGTGCCGTAACCAGTCTTGAGGATGATGAGAACGTCGTCCTTGAGATCAACCGGAAATCTCGGCGGGGCTAACACCCAACTTTCATACGAGTGTTGGTCAAACGACCTGAACAGCCTGTCGACATTGAAGCGCACAGCCTGACGGATCGAGTTGTCGTACGGCAGCAGTATCCACAAGCAAAAGAGTATGGTAGGAATGGCGAGAACAAAGTATCGTGTGCCAATTGAGCGACGAGGCAGACGAAGCAGCATGGCGGCGTAGTGCCGGGCGGCCCGACACTAATTGACCCCAGCCTGTGTCATGCACGCAGCGCGAAGCGGAACCCTGTGATACGCCGGACAGGAATTGGCGTCGTGTTGGTTTGTTTCCCTCCGAACGCCAACACTCTGGTGTACTTTTGTGGCTTGATGACGGGAGGTTCGATTACGAAACACGTCCCCTTGTTTTCCTCCCGCGCACTGCCTGGAATGCTGCGAGGCAGTCGCGTCCCGTTCTGACCAAGGAACGGGACGCCTTGATCCCTCGTTCCTTCTGTAAGACTCGGTTCGTTGCCGGTTTCCAGCGCCCCTGCCCAAAATGACCCAATCAGACGTCATAGGTGGGACGGGATCTCGTCGATCCCCAAGATGATTCGACAAGCTGGGTTAGGGACGGTTGTGAGGGCGAGAAAACGGAAAAGTCAGGAATTATAATGAATACAGAAAGAAAAGAAGAGGCATGATTGCGAAGTCGACTGCACCTGTCGTGAGCGAGGCTGGATGTTTCGGGTCGGTGCGTGCTAATGCGAGTCTCGACTCTGATCTACGATAAGTTCAAGAACGATCCCGGGGACCGAAGTGCGTGACCGGCGCAGGGGTAGAGCGAAGCGGTCTTGGTGCAGTTGATGAAATGGAAAACTCCAGATCCTTCGAGACAGGATGCGCTCAACAAGTCTGAAGGCACATGTGCGCCCTGGGTGAGACGCGTATAAACGATCCTGAAGATAGGAAGAAATGTGTCCCTGTGCTGTTTCGACATCGATAGTCAAAAAAACTGTCTAACAGTATTTGGACAATTGTTGACAAAAAAAAAAAAAACTTTCGCTTCGTTCGAAGGGCAAACAAGCGAGGTAAGCAAAACTCGTGATGATTTGCAAGGGTACATCGCTTGAGAGATCAAAAGTCAACATTGCCTATGTGCTCGGAGCAACAGTCGCCGCTGGCGCCGGCGCCGGCGGCACCCCAACAGTGATGCTTGCCTCGCCCGAGCTATCCTGTCCCTCGACGGCAACAATCATGTAATTGTGTCTGCCCATCTTAAGTCCGTTCTCCGCCCACGCCTTGAAGTGGTTGCCAGTGTTGACAGTCCCGCCGACACGTTGGTCGACACGGATGGACCAGAACTGGTCAAAGGTAGCGGTCCCCTGGATCGATGGCTTGTTGACTCGCTTCTTGGTCATGATCTCGTAGATAGAGCCGTCACTTGTCATGTTTTGCTTCATCTTAGCCTCGGGATTGTCCGACGGCTTGTGGTTGCCGTATTTCTCGATAATGTAGTACTCAACGAGAGGGTTTGTTGTCCAGCCGTAGACGGCAAGGTACCCATTCCCGACTGGCTCGAACGTGCCGGAGTACACGACCTCCCTGTAGTTGTTTAGATGGCGGCCAAGAGAAGACGACTCTCACCATAGAGGAAACGAGACGAAACTATGTGGCTTACCGGTCACTCCCCGTATTCCACCCCTTGCCAATGACAAAGTTGCCCTTGTCACCAGACCACTTCACGCTGAACTCTCCATCCTTTCCATTCTTCTGCGTAATCTTGGCCTTTCCATCCGTCCAGGAAGACCAAAAGTAATTGGCCGCAGGAGCAGAAAAAGCCCCGAGAGCAGCTACCGTGAGGACCACAAGGGCCGAGACGAGGTTATACCGCCCCATAGTTTGAACAAAAGGATTACAAGTGCCGAAGCGTTTGCGTAACGATGTCCGACTACCTCAAAGCTCGGATTATACCCAACACCGCGGAATGGGACCAGATCCATCCCCGTGCTCAACCATACCCTTTATACGCTACCCCACGAGATCCATCTTGCCCTCTATAGCAAGATGGCACCCCGTAGAACTGCCGATTCCCCAATGGCCACCATCCCTGCGCCCATCTTCTTAATGATATTTGGCATTTCCAGCTCGGGTCGTGTGGGGAAAGGCACGCACGCCCCACGCCAGCGAGGAAGGAGACGGCAGTCATCTACGCTATAACAGTCGGAGATTTAACGCGGCTCCCTTCCGCCCAGCCATTGGCCAAGGACGCCACAGAGCTTGTTTCTGCCGCTGCGTGATTGGCCTGGTGTCTAGATTGACCGTTACCCCGGATAATGTCGGCAATGCGACGGTTGCTGCTCCGTCTGGGGCGCATATGGGGAGTGTGACCCTGGAGGGGTTGTGGGAATGCAATGAATAGCTCGGGACAAATAAGAGAGAGTTGCATTTTGCATATAAGTCGTGGTCTTGGCTCTGTTGGTTCGGAAGGGGTGGTGCCTTTTCTGCGCTGGTTGCGTGGCTGTTCTGTCTCGATGTCAGTCCTGCGCCGGGGCGTACACACGGAGAAAAGGGGCCATTATGCCAAGCATTCAAATAAAGTTGACTCTTTGCGATGAACCGGGTCCTACAACGAAGACGCTCTCATGTGTAAGCGGTCGAACGGATCGGGGGGTGCGGAGCCGATGCTGTTCAGCAAACTTTGTACTGACGTCGTGGCCAGGACTGACGAAGACACCGGTGAAAAACCAGAAAGTCGTACGAAGACATATCATTCCCCGTCAGTGAAAAAAAAAGGGGTCGGAAAGTTGAATGTATGTTCTCGGTATAAGCCGAACAGCAAGTGGTGAGGTTGGTGGTGGTTCCTAACACTAGCACACTTCGCTCCCAAAGCCGTTGCATCTGGATGGCGTCTGGCGGAACCAAACCCGTTGATTCCTAGTGACGATATCGCGCCCCCAAAAACTCGAGCCAAATGATGGCGATGATGACTCGGGAAGGCAGGCTACCTTACGCGGTGGTCGAAGCTCCATCCATACCCCTAAGCAGCCAATGTGAAAGTGACGTGGTCGTGCAAACTCGAGAGGGCGACGTCAACCGGCTTTACCTTCTAGAAAGGATTACGAGAGGCGCGAGGTCACCTTTCACCTGACAGTCTCGATAATCCTGTAGCTCTCAATCAGCTCCGCGATAATGATACCAAAATCCAAATACAAACAGCGATATGGCCCCTCCCGGTTCAGGGACACTCTCCCAAGCCTCCCTACCGATGTAACAATCGACGAAGCACTCGACCATGGTCTCCGCCAGATGGCCCCAGATGCAGCTAGAAGAGATCACTTTCCATGGACCCTGCTACCTCTCGATCTAGACGTGGAAGACGTGTTTCTAAGCAGGTCCCAAGTGTTCGCCGAGTTGTTTCCCGGGACCGACCTCAAGTATGATAAATCCATACATGCCATACGGCCGGCCATCCCTGAAGTTTGCGCTGAAAGAGCCTTGGCCACGAGATGTGACCATGTCAAATACGCACTGCTGTGCCGTCTTGGTTATATGTACGGGTTCATCGAGCGGTGGGACAGGGACGAGTTTGCGGGTGATCCAAGGGAGGCGCTAAATGATATGGGCTGGCTGAGGCCTGAGAGTTTCATTGTTGCCGAGGAGAGGACCAAGAAGATCATGACTGAAGCCAGGAAAGGTCGGAGCCACGGGGTCAGGATGAAGTCCGTCGACATCATGGCTTTTGAGGAATTCCCTTTGGCGGATCCGGTCCCTAGTGCGCAGCAGTTGAGATACCCGCAGCTGGGTTGGTGATGGGTGAAATTCCGTAATACCAGGCCCTTGGAAAGATCCTATAGATTGTTCGGGAAAGAAATGTTGTCTTTTCTTGTTCGTAGATGCTTTTTACCAGCACAGCTACACTACAGCCAGGTCAGTGGATAGCTGATATGTATTCCTCATACTATGACCTGGAATGCCACCAACTCATGACTGTTCAGTCTGGGTATCGCGCGTAAACAAACATCAAATAATTCGTTGGTCCTACTCAACTCTAGGCCGCTTGCTGTCGGCCGACTCCTCCCTTTCATGACCATTGGCCTCGTCTTCTTCCTCGCGCCTGCGAACGGTACCAGCGCCTTCACCTAGCTCCCCGCTGACACCCTCCTCTTCTCCGCCAATCCAGTTGCCATCCGCGTCAAAGAATTCGTGAACATTATCTGCGGTAATCCAACCTCCGCTCCCTGGCAATGGTGGTGGCAGGCCTCCGTCGTTAGCTCCCGCATATACAGCAGAGTATCCCTCCAAAGCCTCATGTTCGCCCTCAAAGATGATTCTCCCTTCGTCCTCCTCTTCCTCGTCCTCGCCGAGGGGGTCGGGGTTCAGATTGGAGCACTCTGATACAGCCTCGAACAACTTTGACGCATCCGAAGCCCCCGACTCGATACCCTCCGGAGGAGATGTTGGTGCCGGTGGAATGAGAGTGAGCTCCACTGTGCCGAAATCGTCGTCGCCCGCACCGCCATCGGCAAGGTCTAGCTGAAGATAGACGGATGGGACCTTCTTGTCGCCGGCGCCGAGCGTCTTAATTGCGTGGATGGTAATTAGGGGATATGGGATTGAAACGCCAGTTCCAGCAGCAGGGCTGTAGAGGGTAAGGGTCCTAGAAGGGAGTTAGCTGGCTGGCGCAACGGGGATCGCACAGCGGGCGACTCGCTCAGAGTTGATAAACACATCGACTTTCTGTTCGACGAACTCATCGGAGGAACCACTCAGTGTATCACTCTCGGGAGCTGACGGGGCTGAGGATAGATCGGCGGGGAAGATGGGTAGGCTGCCTCGCTGGGAGCTGGGGATCCAGGCCTTTGCGCCAGTCGCATGGTAGTAGAGGATCGGTTTTCCGCCGTGAAAGGTCTCGGGTGTTTGCGCCTGGTATTCGGCCAGCGGGGTGTAGTCCCCCAGTTCAGGGGGGGAGCGAATGGTGGAGGGAACAACGCCAATCATGTTTGCGGCTGCCGAGCTATTGCGTGGGTGCTTCAATGTTGTGTTGACACAGGGAGCTGAGGTGAGGGGCAGCCAACAGCTGTGAAATTTTAGTGGGGCACAGTCTCTTATCAGCTTATCGGACCCCTGCTGCCTGCCGCGATGATGCGCCGAGCTTCAATGACCCGCCCCGCGTCATCACTGAACACACCACCTCAATGGGTACTACCTCAAAGGACATCCCAGCCACAGCAGAAGGACGACTCTTCTCTATACATACCCAATCCTACCATCTCCTTTTCATATTCAATCAAAAGAGATCCCGAGCGTCTCACCCCAATCAATCACAATGCACGACAACCGTTTGCCTCCCCACCCTTCTCCCTCCCCTCCAAGCTAACCGTCCCAGGCTCCCACCCCCTCCTCCAACAAGTCCCCCTAACCGTCTCCCCCTTCGTCAACCTCCCAACCGCAACAACCCTCCCATACACCTACAAAACCATGCCCTCGGCACTCCCCCCCTCAACGACTGGCATCGGCGTCGTCCCCTCCGGCGCAACAAGCGACTCCCAAGACCCCTCAGCAGCCGACAAGCCGAAATACGTCGTTTCTAGCTCCGGACATGCAGCCCACCCCGATGATATCATTGCCTCTTGTCGCGCTCTACAGGGGCACGTGGCTAAGCTCCAGGCTGATGCGGAGGCGGATCTGAGAGCGCTGGACGAGAGAATACACGCGAGGGAGTTGGCTGAGAAGAGGAGGGTTGCGCCGGGATGGTTGGATAGTGAGGCGAGACTGTTGGAGCCGGAGAGGAAGGGGAAGGGTGTTGAGAGGCGGGAGAATAGTGAGGAGGGAGTTGGGGTGGGAGGGTTTGCGACGGCGCAGGGGACGGGGGGTGTTAGTGAGATGGCGGTGCCGGATGAGGGGGAGGAGTTGGATAGGGCTTTCGGGGTTATGGGTTTGGCGGGGAGGTGATCAACTGGTGGTGGCGGGACGGTGGCTTGGGACTGGGAATCGGTGTTTTGGGTGTTGGGCCTCGGGGGCGCGCAATGTGCTTGGATGTTGGGCGTATATATCCATGGTTTGGGAGGATGTATGTGAACAGCCATGATGTGAAATGTCTGTTGCTCACAAGTAGGGCTTGAGCTCTCCGACGAATGCATCAAGCAGAGTTGGTGAATCTAGCCAATGGTGCTGCCACTACAGCAGCAAGAGGGGCCAGTGTGCTCATCACCCACATTCAATGCAAAACCAAACGACGTGCAAGGCTATGATGCTACTGAACAACAAAAAATCAATAGCAAGTTTGCAATTGCCAATTGTAAAAGGAAAAAAAGGCAAAAATCTAGCGCCGAGCACCAACTCCCATGTCGTGGGTCTACCCCGAGGGGGTAATGGGAGAGGATGGTCGACGGTTACATAAACCCAACTGAATGGGTTTAAATTCGATGGGTCAGGAAACCAACAGGAATCGAACCCGACGCCTACTCCACCGGGTTGGAGCAGGGCTACGGTGCTACGGATCTGTCATAACCTTCCTCTAGCGCGTCGGGGGTTACCACTGCGCCATCCAGTTAGAGCTGTCTACTTGTGCTTTCGTTGCAGAGGGGCGCGCTGCTCGAAGTTATATGCTGCGTGCGGATAGCTGGGCTCAGGGGCCGTCGGTGGTGGTTGGTGGATGGAGGTCCCTGCTTTGGTGGCTTTCTTACTGTGTAGCACGGCCGGGGTGCTCCAGTTCCCGTCCCGCGCCAACCCCAAATTTCCAAGCAACCCATCCAAACATTTTCTCAACACCTCAGGTCCCATTGAGAAAAATCACCACCACACGTCCGCAACTATGCCTCCAAAACGCATGACCGCAAACCCGGTCAAACCGGCGCGTCACCGCCCCGGTAAAGCCGCCGCCGCCGAATCCTCCTCAGAATCCGACAGCGACGCCGAGCAATCACAAACCAAACCCGTCGTCGCGGCGCGCAAGATCCCCCCTCCTCCGCGCGCCGTCACGGCAGGCAAAATCATCAGCCGCGGCGATGGCGCAAAGATCAATCTGTCCGGCGCGTCGTCGTCGGTCACCGTCGAGGATGAAGCGAAACGGCGGGCTGCTGCCGCCAAGGCGCGTATCAAGGCGGAGAGGGCCGCGAAGGAGGCCGGGTTCGTGACGGAGGACGAGGATGGCAGTGAAGAAGGGAGTGAAGAGGGTAGCGATGAGGAGAGTGAAAGCGAGGAGGAGAGTGAAAGTGAAGAGGAAGCGCCGAGACGGGTGATGATGCGGCCGAAATTCATCAGTAAGAATCAGCGGGTGGCCGCGGAAAAGAAAATGAGCGTGGAAGAGGAGGAGGAGGAAGAGAGGAAAAAGGAGGAGGAGAAGAGGAAGGCCGCGGACGAGATGGTGGAGGAGCAGATTCGCAAGGATCTTGCTGCGCGCGCGGCGGGCAAGAAGCATTGGGATGATGATGCGGATCCCGAGGACGAGGTTGATGATACGGATGATGTCGATCCCGAGGCTGAGTATGCTGCGTGGAAGCTGCGGGAGTTGAAGAGGATACGCAGGGAGAGGGAGGCGATCGAGGCCAAGGAGAAGGAGTTGGCGGAGATTGAGAGGAGGAGGAATCTTACGGAGGAGGAGAGGAGGGCTGAGGACGAGGAACATATCGCCAAGCAAAAGGAGGAGAAGGAGGGGCGCGGCAAGATGGCGTACATGCAAAAGTACTTCCACAAGGGCGCGTTCTACAGGGACGAGAGCGAGGCCATGGGGCTCGCTGATCGGGATATCAACGGTGCGAGGTTCCAGGATGATGTCAGAAACCGAGAGCTGTTGCCCAAGGCTCTGCAGTTGAGGGATCAGACTAAGATTGGAAGAAAGGGAGCGACCAAGTATCGGGATCTGAAGAGCGAGGATACTGGTCATTGGGGATCATTGAATGACAGGAAAGACAGGGGAGGTTTTGATCGGTATGGAGACGAAAGATTCCAGCCTGACCGTGATGGTGGTCATCGGGGAGGCGGTGACGCCAGTCGGAACGGTGCAAATGCTATTCCCCTCGGAGAGCGGAAGAGTATACCTGATGGTTCAAGGCCGGATAGACCAAGGGGTGAGGATCGCTACCGAGAGAGGGAAAGGGGTAGTGGTGATAGGGACAGGCATCGTGACCGCGAGAGTGACAGACGCCGGGATGATCACGATGATCGGGACCGATACCGACGCGGAGACGACGAGCGTGACCGGCGACGATCTAGGTCGCGGTCTCCTCGACGAGACCGCGATGACCGGTATGGTGACCGGCGCAAGAGATCACGGGAGCGGGACCATTACGAAAGCGACAAACGGCGAAGGGTGGAAAACAGATAGAAACCATCCATGTGATATTATATCTCGCAAGCAGTCCTGTGCCGATGAAAGCTATCAAGATTGGTACCCAAACATAACGTCATTAACCCTGTGCAATCCTGCTGCAGTTTCAACCGTGCTGTATCATATCCTGGTGATCTCTACCCGCGCCCTCTCAAAGATCTTGTGCGGGTATAGACCTGCCCCCAAGCCAGCCACGTCTGGTGGGTAGAGCGTCATCCTCGCGTACGTACCGGCTCCTCTCCGTTTCGAAAGGAATCCTGGGTTGATAACGAGAACGTTGTCCACAGTCTGCAAGCCCGTCAGAACTAGTCTCGCTGAACGGCCGTTTTGGTTTTGCTTACCTTGGAAAACGGTGGCAGAGCACTCGGTAGAATCAAGACATCAGGTCTCAGCTTCACCATCTCGCCTAGCTTCAAGTAACTAACGTCAAGCACGGCGCCCGGTGGTGCTCCTGCGCCGGTCTTTGGAAGACGTCGTCTGTCGCTTGGAGGAAAGACGGGGAAATAATGCCGCTGCTCAAGCACATACCGACACACGCGAGACAATATCTCCGGGTCGTTGGGTCTTCCCCCTACCAGCTCCTCCTGACGTAGGTCCCAGAGGATGTCCTGGCTACTGATTCCGAGCACAGTTTCGTTCATGTTCACCGTCATTGGGTTGCCAACAATCTTGACTGCCTTTGACAAGTTGAGACCCTGGCGGGTGAAGGGCTCTTGTGGCCATGACACATGCTTGGCCACGACATCGCGCACTGAGGGGACGAGCATGATGGTGATGTGAGGATTCGCGGCCTCGAGTCGCTTGAGGGCAGGCGAGATCAGAAATCTAAACACGGTGGCCATGGTTGCCGTGTCAGGCTCGAGCGGTAGGTCATCGGGCAGATCAAAGTCCCCCGAGGCGATGAGGGGATGTTCGCTGTCGATGAAGGGTCCTGCAAGCACGAGTGCGTCGGCGTAGGTGTCGGCGGCGCGGTCACACAGTGCATGCAGAGGCTCGAAGTCAAGGTTATCGTCGGCTGTGTAGGGGCCTGAAGCAAAGATGATATTTAAGGGGGAGGGGTCGTTGTCTGAGTCCATTGCATCGGGCCCGCCTCTGAATCGGTCCCGGTGGGCTTCAAGCTCCGCGGCTGTAGAAGCAGCGTTGGGAAGAAGAGGGACCTCAAGCACCTCGGTCACAGTGAATTCACGCCCAGAAGCGTTGCTGCCCTTGAAAGCGACGATCTGGCCAGGAAAGAACTGATACCCCCTGAGCTTCTTCAAGTCGAGGGGGATGCGGAAGCCGTTGCCTGTGGATCGCGAGGTTTCGAGAACCAGGGAGGCTGCGTTGAGCTTCCCCTCGGCAGAGTCGCAGGCAATTCGGCCGACGGCCACGATGTCAGTGGTCCCTTGTCTTGCCGCGCTCCCAAGAACCGATTCATCCAGCTTATGGTACTCCACGACCAGTTTCGAGAACTCTTCTATCCTGTCATCGAGGATCTCCGCGGCCTCGGACAACTTCATGGCAAGTGTTTTGTATCCAAGCTTCTTCTGGTCCGAAGCGGCTGTGAGTTTGATGCGTGGTTCGCCAAACGGAGCAATCGGGGGTTCAGGGGCCGGAAGCTTCTCGTTGAAGATTTCGATGACTTCGCCCGGGTTCTGTCTGTCGTGGAATGATGATGGCCTGTAGAAGTTAGTGTGTTGTTGCCTTTGAGTCCCGGGTATACGACGTACGGGATAGCGCCAAGGTCATTGAGGCGGTCTTCCAACTTCAGGGGCGAGCTCATTGGTTCGGCCTTGACGCGCGACACGCTGGGAGTCTCGAGTTGTTTCCTCCTTGCAGAGGCAGCTTTGGCCGACCTCCCTGGCGCCGGGGTAGTCAAACCATCCAGCATACCAAATACATCGCTGTTGTTCTTGGCGACCGTTCGTGGGGTTGCGCCAACCCTTTTCTCCGTCTTGACCTGGGCCTGGGTTCTGTTGCTTCGCTCAAGCTGGTCCTGGAGATCTTGTTTAAAAGAATGCAGGGTATCTATCGATACGCTGGTACCGTCTGTATCCAGCTTGATACAGTAAGCATCCCACTTGAACCACATGTCCTCGACGGACAGCTCGTACAGACGCATGATGGAACGCAACACATTGACGACATCGGACCGGAGGGGCTTTCCCCCGCCGAAGCGCTCGGTGAGCTCCTCGATGCTCTCGTCGGCCATTTCTGTCGCGTATGGCCGTAGGTTGTGATTTGTGGTTGGAATCGTGATCGCGTTGGCAGTCTGGCTGTCGAAATGTCGATGGAGGGGCCAGTCGAGATTCAATATTTGGTGGAGTGGACGCGACTTGACGCGCCCAGATCAATTAACGCGAAGACGCGCTAGATCAGAACGGGATAGCCCCCATTGTGGGGAGGCCAATGCAGGCGACCCCTGTCTGCGATCGCTGCGCTGCTGACTGGCGTTATCGCTCTTGTCCATTTTGGGAGCATCTCTCAATCAACAAATTTCGGCGGGTTTCTGACCATCTCACCTTCATTTGTTTGAACGACGAGCTTCTGTGGTTTGCACGTGTTGTGGTTTTGTCTTTTTCGTCTCTTTTTGCTGTCAATTGAGTATTTACTCGCCGCTTCTTGGACCGACGACGTTGTACTGTATAATCCCGATTCCCAGCGGTCTTTCAGCGGTGTACTCCGTCAGCTTGACAGCACCTCACTCAGGCTCCATATCGACTCAACGCAACGCAACACCTCTCTGCCCGCGGAAATGGCTGCTGTTGCTGAAACTACGGCCGGACTCGCAGGTCTTTCTGTGCAGGAGAAATCGACGGGTCCCCTGAAGCTTCCAATCGCTTCTCCCGCTTCTGGGGTTCATCCTAAGGAACCGACCGCTCTGACCGAGGAGCAGCAAAAGAAGTACGACTGGCTTCTTGAAGAGATCAAGGCTCTCCAGGAAGTGCCCTCGACAAAGGGCAAGGAGGGACCGCTCACCGATACTGAGAAGCAATGGCTTACCAAGGAGTGTTTGCTCCGCTATCTCCGGGCCACCAAGTGGCATGAGAAGGAGGCCGAGAAGCGTCTCCTCAAGACTCTCACCTGGCGGAGAGAGTATGGCGTTGATGAACTCAGGGCAGACCATATCTCGCCTGAGAATGAGACTGGCAAGCAGATTGTTCTGGGCTACGACAAGGAGGGCCGTGTCTGCCATTACCTCAACCCGGGTCGACAAAACACAGCACCGTCGCCGCGCCAAGTGCAGCACCTTGTCTACATGGTTGAGCGTGTGATTGATCTCATGCCTCCTCAGGTCGAGACTCTGTCCCTGATGATCGACTTCAAGCCGAGCAAAACGCGATCCAATACCAGTCCTGGCGTAGGCTTGGCCCGCGAGGTTCTCGACATCCTCCAAAACCATTATCCGGAAAGACTTGGGAGGGCACTGATTATCAACACACCCTGGATCATCAACGGATTCTTCAAGATCATCACGCCCTTCATTGACCCCCACACTCGCGAGAAGCTCAAGTTCAACGAGGACATGCGTCAATACGTGCCGACCGAACAGCTCTGGACCAATTTCAACGGCAGCCTGGAGTTTGAATATGACCACTCGGTCTACTGGCCGGCATTGGTCAAGCTGGCCAGCGAGAGACAGCAGGCTCGCACCGAGAGATGGATTGCAGGTGGTAAGCACATTGGTGAGAGCGAGGACTATCTCGCCGGTCATGCGCAAACTGGAGTTGCTGCGTGTTTGCCAGAGGTCGAGAAGGAGACTGGTTCGGAAGAGAACTTGGAGCCCAAGGAAGGAATACCAACTTCGGCTGGGGAAGCAAGGACAGAGGAGGCCAAGGAGGTCGCGTCGGCACCTTGAGGGCTCCATTGTGGCCATCACACGTCATTCATCCTTCTGGCATAAGCAGGCAACGCATTGAGCCATTGTTATGTTTACCCATACCTCTTCTAATGTATTCACGTCAATTTTTCATGTGCCTCGAGATGTCCCTCGGCTCTCGTGCATTCAAGTTACTCTGAAGATGAAACGTCTCAAATAAGGTGTTCCTTTTCTTCAGCAGCAAACCGGCACCGCCGCCATTGGTTGGCGACACTCAGCCTGCAAGCCACCTTTGAAAGTGTTCGAGGCAATGGGTGGTAATATTGTGGAGTGGAATTAGGCCAAAGACAAGACGGCTATGGGTTACGAAGAGGACGTGGAAGGCTGTTAGTATGTTTGATCCGGGGGCGGAGATGATGGAGCATTTGGTTGGGTTGTTTGGGGAGGGCAAGTTGAGTGTTATGGTGGATAGCGAGTAGCGGTTTGAACGGGCTTTGGAGGCATATGATGTTTCGCTCAGTGGGAGGGCGACGAGGAAGGTGATTGTGAGGGTTGGCGGTAAATGATAACTCCCTTTTTGGTGTTACATCCTTACATTGTCATCACCTCTCAAGTGAAATGTCCGTCAAAGATTTGTATTCTAGCAAGCGTATGCTACCTCTGAACGGCCTGTTGACCGGGCTACAATTGGTCATGATGAGCAGTACCAACATCTCCGAAGCCCCCATGCCCTTGGCCGCCAAATAAAATACATATGGGTATTTATCCCATATCAAAAGCTGGTCCAGCCCCAGCGGGAAACGCTCACGCAACAAAACACGTCAAAATCATGACCCCCGTCCCTCAGTCAACCCTTGACAGTCACCGTAGCCCCCTCCATTTCGTGCTCTTCCTCATCACTCTTTGTCCGTTGGGCCTCTCTCAGTTCCACCCTCACACTCTTCCATTCCATCGCAGCCGCCCCTAGCACAGACAGACACGACACACACAACGCGACCTGGAACACTCTCCTCAGTGCCTCATTGTATGCGTCAAGAGCCACACCTCTCACACTCAATGGCAAATCATTGATCAACGCCGTCGCCCCAGTGCTGCCCAGCAATTCCGGGCTGAAGCCTTCTACCCCATCCAGCCTCTCGAGAAGCTGTTGCGTGAGAACGTTCTGGCCGACACTTATGAGGACACTCCCACCGAGAAGTTGTGTGAATATCATCAATGTCAACCCTAAGAAAACCGTGAGTAAAACCTTTCCAAGTGCAACAATAACTTTGCTTCAGACTACCCCAATGTGTCTTACGAAAGGCAAGCAAATATAAGACAACACTTACCAATTGCCTGGTCTCGTCTTTCCAACACCGTCTGTGCCGCCAAATTAGGCGCCTGCAAAGCCAACCCCAAGCCCCAGCCGTAAAGAATCTGATACCCGGTTGGCCTGGCATACGTCATGTCCGTTCCCCAGGTCGTTATCAACCCAGCACCAATAGACATGAAAATAGTCCCAGCGAGTAGGAACGGCGTATAATAGCCGGTCTTGGACGTCAAGGAGCCTGCAAATATCGAGCCAGCGACCATGGGCACACACAAGGGGACGAGAAAAATGCCTGAGCGGATGGCGGATTCCGAGTGAATAGCCTGAAACCAAATGGGGATAAAGTAAATGAGAATCATCATGGACGACCCAATACAAAAGGTACACCACACACCCGCAAAGATGCTACGGTGTCGGAAGATATGCGGCGCAAGGGTGGCTGTAGCTGGTTTGTAGACCTGGACAAGCCCAAAGGCAATCAGGAGGGCGAGCGCAATGGTCAGGAGCGCCACGATTCGTGGGTTGGGCCACTAGAAAGCGTCAACGGATGTCATGCATCAAAGGCAGAATACGCACCGGGTACCTAGAACCTCCCCATTGTAGGGCGAGGAGAAGGCATATCGTTCCCGGGAGAAGGGCTGCTGTGCCGAGGAGATCGAGCTGCGAAATTTTGCGTCTGATCGAGATTTTGGTATCTTCTCGAGCGGGTATCTTGAGAAAGGCAGCGATGAACGCGATAGCCACGCCTCCGAAAGGCAGATTGATGTAGAAACACCATCGCCAAGTGAGTTTTGACGTAAAGGCGCCACCGACCAAGGGACCGATCACGGACGAGATGCCGAAGATGGCCCCCAAGAGGCCTTGGAAAACCGGTCTTCTATGCAACGGAACGGCATAGACAATGATGACGAACTGAAAGTGCACACAAGTCAGCCGATGCTATCCCGGAGCACCCCCCGGAGGTGACCCACACCTCCGGCCATGATCCCGGCCGAGCCAAGCCCGCCAATCGCCCGGCCGATGATGAACACCAGGGAGTTGGGCGCAGCCCCGCATATTGCCGACCCCGCCTCGAAAAGAAGGATCGAGATGATATAAACGGCCTTGACGCTGAAAAAGGTGTAGAGCTTCCCGAAAAGAAGCTGGAATGCACAGTTGGTGATTAGGTAGGCGGATCCGTACCACCCAATGTCGGTGACCGAGTGGAAATCGTCGGTGATTTGGGGAATGGCCGTCGAGATGATGAGGCGGTCCTCGTCAACTGTCAGCGCAATCCATTTATGATCCACCGGGCTGATGGACACTAACGAGCGCAATTAGAAAGACGCAGACAAAAACGGAGACTACCAGTGCCCAGAATTGGGGCCCTTTTGGATACACGACATGCTGCTGGAAAGGCGAGGTGGGTGCTCCTGTCGCCAAGCCGTCAGTCCTCGGTTCAGCATCCGCGATTGGCGAGCGGCCGCGAATCGGGGACGTCAGGGTGGCAGGGGTAGAATCTTGGCTCTTTTGGGGGGCTGACATGCTGACCAGCTTGTGCAGAAGGTGACAAACCGCACATTCTTTTGTTGTTGAAAAGCTTCAGAGCTCTACCCCGAATTGATGCCCAAAGCTCGAGACTACCTATCACCCATCCGAGACAAGAGGGAAGTTGCGACCGACATCATGTCCAAAGCACCCGAAAAATCGAGCACGATGCAATTTCTTGGCGCCTCGACGGGAAGACACTGTCAAACCAGATCGCGGTCGGCCTTCACACGATACCGAACCCCGTTCACTTCTGTAAAATGTTACACTACGCAGAGACTGATCCTGACGATGTGAAGTGGGCTTTGAGCAAATCCAAGATAGACAAGATAGACGAGCTGTCCTTTAAACAATTCCAATGCGAAACTATCTTGTCTCTTTAGATCCCCAGGCGTTCATCATCAACACCCCTCCAAACCAGCGCCTACATCCAAAAGCAGTAAAGGGGCTCCGAACCCCAACTGCGGATAATAATACATGGTGCATGTGTTCGGCGGGCGGGCGGTCGGTCAGTTGCTCGCATGTGCCACTCTGCTGCCTTGAGAAATGCCAATGGTTCTCCTCTTGCGATTCCACTTGAGGACCCTACATGTACGACGGCACATTTCCGAGTGTGGATCCGAACACCAGCTCCGCACATCGCCGCGAATCGCCGTTCATCCCCGAGCCCCTTGGATCAAAAGTTCCCGCGCTGGGCGCAGCACATGTCGTGCCTGCGGTCGCGGCGTCCCGATCATAACCCCCACTGAGCCGGGCCACCGTGCTATTGTAACGCCATGTTCAGTGACAGCCGGGTCTTTCCGGCGCTGTTCGGGTCAGCAATGCGCCTGTCCCAGCTGCCGCAGGCCGTGACTCAACCGGCAACCGACCACGACAGATCTGTCCTGCTCGCAGCCTGGCCTTCAATCTCGGAGGCTACCGCATTGTCCTGGTTCTGCAACCCGTGAGGCGTTTTTCTGGTTGGTGGGTGTGTCGCAAGGGTTATGTTGCCATCACGAGCCACTTCCTACCACGTAATAACGGATACTTTCTGGATTACTTTCGGGATCTGACATCCTGCCGACCCTTACCGCTTCCAAATTCCATCGCACATGCATCGCTGGGAGAGGTTTCGTCAAGTCGTAAGAGCGAAGAGTTACTAATAACACATAACCAATGTGGCTGGGTATCATAATGCCGCCTGGCTTCGAGCGGAGTCTCGGTCTTCCATGCCTCCACCTTTGGTTCTACCATTCAGGAGGAGGCCCCATCCCATACATCCCAAAAGATGGTAATTGTCCCGGGGTGTTGATTGGCAGACCCGAAAACATGTCCCACTCCAGCGACGGCCCGTCTAGCAGACTCCCCAGGAACTGATCAAAGTTTGGCCCGTTGGGCTCGAGACCCTCGTTGAGGCTCGCTGGCGTGTAAGGATTGGGCGGCGTGGGCTCTGTCTTGTAATCGTCATTCGGCATCGTCTGCCGTAGCTTTTCCACGTAAAAAGGTGTCTCGGGAATCTGCCCCGTCCGATGGATCATGACTTCCTCCCGCCGTCTCCACGCCTTGAGAATAAATATCGCAAGTGTAGAGAATGTCCGGTTCGAGACGTCAAAGAGTTCCGGGTGGAAGGTGTAGACGACCTCAACTTGCCTCCATGCCCGCTCCACAAGGTCGCCCTCGGTGCGGTGGCAGAGCTGCCCAGCCATGTACAGGAACACGTCGAGCTGGAAATGAAGCAATGAAAACCAGATGAAGCCTTTGTCCTTCGATGACAGGTAGTTTTGTTCGTTGTGCTCGAGCGTCGCAATGGCAACCCGGAATGTGTTGTCCTTGGCGTTCCGCACCTCTGTCCCCCAATGCTTTGCTAGTTTAGGCGGCGTGATCAATTCCTGAACTTTATCGATGATGAACTTTCTCATTTCGATTGCCATCTCATGCACTGGCCCGGCGCGAGGATCACAATGTTTGTCCAACATGTCCAGCAGCTCGTTGCCCAAGTTTTCGCACGTCACGCGATACTCGGCCAGCTGCTCGTCGGTCGGCCCGCCTGGAGCGTCGGGGGTGGGTGGTGCGACGAGTAGCTGTTC
The DNA here is from genome assembly GCA_036250225.1 of Cercophora sp. LCS_1. Taxonomy (NCBI): domain Eukaryota; kingdom Fungi; phylum Ascomycota; class Sordariomycetes; order Sordariales; family Lasiosphaeriaceae; genus Cercophora; species Cercophora sp. LCS_1. The sequence continues at coordinate 53,790 of JAPZLL010000031.1, forward strand.
CAACCCAGGAGTCTCAACCAGGAATTTGGCAAACTTGAATGTCAACAGGCAAAATATCATCTCGGTCGGGCCCTCCCTGTCCTGGAATGGCTCCGTGGCCGACGGGTAGATGTCTGCGTCATTGACATTCTTGGGTGGCTTCGTATCCCAGTTCCGCGGGAGCAAGCTGTGGCTCAGGCCAGAGAAAATAGCGTATTTGGCGTCAACCATGATGATCTGCCACCAAACACGCCGTCTCATTTCGGAATCAAACGGCCCCAAACCCAGGATTTCACCATCGCGATGGAGTCCCATCTTCTGCGCCATGCGAATCACGATCCCGTTCAAAATCCACGCGGCATGCCGGTTGTATCGGCCCTGAAGGGAGATCTAAACACTCGTTAGCGCTGAGAATTGGCGGGCGCCGACAAATTCTTCATACTAGATAGATCACTAATGCCTGGAGAGTCGTCAAGTCATTGGACGTGAGGAAGTTCATGCGCAAAAGCGTCAATCTGACGCCCTGGGTGTACCTTTGCAGAGCTTCTTCGCGAGACTGTCCAAGCAGCGACTGGCACTCGTCCGGTGTCAAGGAGATGGTCGCCATGACGAATATGGAGAACAACAGCGCTTCAACGCTTTTGGGCACATTTTGCGAGCGGCTGATGGCCTCGGCGAGATATGGCTGGAGTGTCGGCACATGGATAATTTTAGTCAGTGGGTTCACTCTGTCTAGATAGACCTGCCAGAGGCGGAGCACATGGCCGGCTTCGGGCCACAGGTCCTCAATGCTCTTCTCGGGGGAATCTGCACCCAAGATCAGTTCCGAGTTTTCGTCAGGGCTTAAGGCCTCTTGGGACGTTTCTTCGGTATCTTCGGCGTCAATGATCTCCCGCATTGCTCGCAACTGGGAGAAAGGTCAGATCATTCCGAACCAGATTCGCACAGGAGGCAGGCAGGGGAACAAACCTCATCGTAGATGGTTCCTACCAAGTAGTTGTCCATGAAACGAACACCGCCACCCTCCTGAACAAGCTTGCCTGCGGGCTGCCAGTCGGGTGTGGGCTTGTCATACAACGGAACCTGGGGAGGACGGGATGGCGTTGATGGGGTCTGTCCTTCGGGCTTTTCCGTCGCATACTCCTTCAGCAGCTCTTCGCACCGAGCCAGCCGCTCCTGGAGGTCTTGATTCGGTCGCCTGCGTTTGCGCGCGGGCGCTGGGGTACTTGGCGTGCACTTGACATTTGCCTTCGCTTCGTCAGCAAGGATCCCATGTTTGACTCGGGTTGCGACCGGAACGCGCCCGTTGTCGCCAGTGTGGTCTCACCTTTGTGCAATTGGCGCAGGGAAAATGTCTGTCGCACTTGATTTTGCGATGCTGGCACAGGACACAAGCAAGGATGCGTGGGGGTTTGCTCGACGGGGGCGCGGTGCTCGGCGGAACGATGCTCGGGGCGGGAGAGTGATCCATGGTGGCAAGATGGTCGCAAACCGGTCGGCCGGCGGCGCTCAAGGATATCCAGCAGGTAAAGGAGAAAGGGGAGGGCGGGATTCGGGGTTGTCCATCAAACCCAGATCCGCGGGCGCGACAAGAGAAAGCTGGGAGGCGACGATGACGAAGGCGCTCGCTGTGTTGTGTTGGTGGGGGTGGGACGGAGGGTCGGGCCTAACCTAGGTTTAAAAGTTTCCTACGCGCCAACAACCTCTTAAAGGTACCTAGATAGGGGGTAGCTAGGTTGGTATATACTAGGTTTCTGTTGCGCCGAAACCACTTTGCTGGACTAGCTGTCTGGGGCGGCACAGCAGGCCGGGGCGATGTGCTGCAGGTTGGTGCCCTGCGTGCTGAGCTGCGCGTTCTTGTCTGCGTGTGCGGGAAGGACGCAGTTGGCGCAAGTCCTCACTACTGCAGGTCGACTTGAAGCTGTCCGCGAAGAGGGCTGGGGGTTATCTGAGACCCAGCCTGGTCGCCTGAGGTCCTGCAGGAGAGCAAATCCTGTTGTTGGCGGAGCCACAACTCTTGCTGTGGTGCCTTTGTCCCTCGGGTTCGACCCGACACTCGAATCCGAAAGCGAGCACAAGCCTTTTATCTAGCTTCGGCACAGAAATGCAGCATGCAAGCAACCGATGTCCTTAGTGGGAGGTTTGGGTCTTGAACCCCTTGCTCGATCCCCAACAGCCCTTCCGCGTATTCGTCACCGGATTGGGAGTCGAACAACAGCTGTGGGTCTCTTCCCGTCGCAATGGAGCTCGCAAAAGAGGTCCCGCAGGGGAAGGCTGAAAAGTCGGGCTCCCTGCGACCTATGAATCATGACGAGGGCAGCGCGACGATCAGCTAGTGACGGGAGCCCCAGTTAGCGAACACGGACGGTTGCCCCAACTTGGGCGCCTGGGATTGCAAGTCGGACCCGAGTGATCCGGGAACTTTTGGGTGTCACGATAGGGCTCTGTCGCCCTGCAGCTGCGCCCACGACGACAGTCTGGTTGCGCGGCTTTGAGGTGCCTGGCTCAAGGGTTGTGTGCCACCTAATGGTCTCCTGTTCTGGAAGCGTCCACGCGAAACTGCCCGGGGCCCGACGTGGGCTGGAATGGACCCCACTGCGGGGGGGGCAGAGCCGGCGGAATCAACCCCGATCCTCCACCGACACCAAGAATTATCTTGCCGATTGGACGTGTCTTGGAGAGGTCCCTGTACTCTGGATCGAGCATTTCATACATATCTTGACTTCTAGAGTACTGGCCGTTGAGCGTCTTTGCTCAAGCTCGTGAGAGGAGTCCAGAAATGGTTCTGGCAACGGGAATGTGCCTAGGCGGCAGCAGGGTGTCGTCGTCGGCGACTGTTTGCTCTCTCAAAACTCCTTCCTCTAAGTCTAGGTGATCAGTCGCTCTGGTTAGCAAGTCTAGTTTTACGGCACGAGCCGTGACCGAAACCGAGGCCGGACAGCCATCTTCAGAATGTACGTGTAACCCACAAGCCTGAAACTCTCGGCTTGGGCGACAGAACTGCAATCAAGATAGGCAGGCATCTGATGTTCCGTCCGTCGAGATAGCTAGAGGTCGTCTGAAAATTTACTGTCGACTTCCCTTGTGACCTTCCTGTTGCGAAGACCCGACCGTGGTTTTTTCACTTGATGTTGGTATGGGAGCTTGGTGGGGAGCAATATCTTCCTGGGCTGACATCTGCCCAAGCCCCACTTCCACCTGGGCGGGAACGTGGATACGTTATCGTGGTCCCTATGAGACTGCCACCCACTTGATAGCGCCGGTGCGGCTGCAAGTCATAACGAAAGGTACCCCGATACCGACAAATACACGGTGATGATACGTGGCTGCAGAAACGTTGCGAAGCCTGAACCCGGGCTCGGCAGCTCTGTGGTGGTCTCCAGCCTTGTGAACTGGCTCCACACTCCAATACAAATGCGCTAGCTCTGAATGCGAATCTTTGGGTGACTGGTGTATTAAGTTGGCTGCTCTACATCTTGTGGTGCCCGAAGCGTGAGGGACTTTGTCTTTTGATAATCAACGGCTCGGCCAGTAGCTACCAATGCGCGCCGTTTTGCCATCCGGGCCTCTTTGGCGTGCCGATTGCTTTTGATATGCCTTTGCCACAACTCTTCTGTCATGAAAGTTTTGTTGCAAAGTTGACAGGTCTTGTTGCATGGCGTGGCTTGCCGATTGCACCGTTCGAGCTCTTGTGTCAACACCTCTCGGGCTGTTTCCGAAAGATTGACTGGGGAGGGAAGCTCCTCGTTACACAGAAACTTGCTCGTCACCTCAACACCCTTCTTGGCCACAGCATCACCCCATTTTTGGACATCCGTGCTATCCAGCACATACAGTCGGTCAAGAAGCTTTTCTTCCTGTAGGCTGGCCAACGTCTTTTTGGCAATCCATCTGACTTGGTAAGCAGCATAACGTCGGGTTGCTGTTTTCGTCCCTTCTACGCCGGCTTCTTTCAACTTGTCCAACTCAGGGCTGTCGTGGGTCTCCTTCAAGGTTCGCAGATATGGCTCGAATTGCCAGAAGCCGATGGATTGCATGATGCCTTTCGTACGATCGACCGTCTTCCCCGCATTCACCTTGGCCTGGTACCATTCGTACACCTCTGCCGTTTCAGCAAGGAGGCCATTCTGGACCATTTTGTCTACCCGGCTGTTGAGCCGTTCATTCAAAAGCTCACGTCGGCCATAGAGCCAGAAAAGTAGGACATTCCAGGGCAACGGTGCGGACTCTGAGCCAGAAGCTGTCCACTTGGACTCCTTGCGGCTGCGCTGTTCAGCGTAAATGTCAGATGCACGTCGTCCCGTGGTTAAAAATATCTCGAGGGAATTGCGGATCTTGCGCGTGTCCTTGGGGTGCCATCGGTCGGCCATGACGGGGTCAACTTCTCGCAGCTTTGCGAGCATGACTTCTGCCGACTCGGAAAGAATAGGAAACTTGGCCAGAAGTTCTTCCCGGGGCTCTGACGGCCTCTCCTGCTTGACGAGGTTGTCGTCGAACAACAAGCCATCAATGTAGTACGACGATCCTCCGACAACGATCGGAAGCTTTCCTCTGTTGCGGATCTCTCCAATGATCTTTGTTGCCTCGCGGCGGAACTCCAGTACAGTCCAAGGATCTTCGTCTAAGCGGATGTTTCCTAACAGGTGGTGCGGAATGCCTCGTTGCTCCTCGATCGACAGCTTGTTGGTGATGACGGGGAGGTCTTGATACATCTGCATCGCATCCGCGTTTATTATTTCGCCGTTAAATTTGGCTGCTAACTCAACGGCAAGCTGAAATTGTGTTAGCTAAGCGCATAAGAAGATGGTTTGAAGATCAGATTGTGACTAATTCTCCTTACATCTGACTTGCCCGTGCCCGTAGAGCCAAATATGACGATAAGGGGGTCCATGATCGATCTGCGAATGGTTGCTGTCAACTTGATGCGGTGGAGGATTGAGGGGAGCCTCATTGACGACGTTGGGAATAGCGCCGTGTGCAAAGGAGTTTGCGGCGCATCGTCGCGCAACCTTAATTGCTGAGGCGCGAAACGAGGCCTTGGTTCACTTTGCCCTCCCGGCTTGGCGTTGAAAATGCTAGAGAGCTCTTGGCGGGGTCCTAATCGGGTTGGGCTGCCCCTAACTGCGACCGCACGGTGCACCCTGTTTTCCAGCTGCTTCAGACAGCGGCAGGGGTCACGTGCAGGCCCATTCAAATTTGGACACATCGCAGAATAACTTTTAGAAGGCCAGATATCTGGAGGAGCCAGCCACTCCACCCGTCTCCTTTCTCCCCTTTCCACAAAACGCGCCGACGACACTCGCATCTCCTCGAGTTGTTGTCGCTCAATTCAACCTCTCTTTACTTTTCTTCTGGATGACTTAATCTTTCGGGTCCTCTTTTTTCTGCAATTGCCCATCATGAGTTCCCGTAAGTCTCCCGCGCGACGCGCCCAGTCGTCATACCCAAAGCTCCATCGCAGCTCATTGAGCTTCGGTCCGCCTCGCGACAATGCGCTGACTCACCTTCTGTGCTGCAGTACGATTTCTTGACCTCGTCAAGCCCTTCGTGCCGTTCCTCCCCGAGGTCCAGCAGCCGGAGACCAAAATCCCGTTCAACCAAAAGTTGATGTGGACAGGCTTGACGCTCCTGATCTTCCTGGTCATGAGCCAGATGCCGCTCTATGGCATTGTCTCGTCCGACACCTCCGATCCGCTATACTGGCTCCGCATGATGATGGCGAGTAATCGAGGAACGTTGATGGAATTGGGTATCACCCCCATTATCTCCTCGGGCATGGTCTTCCAGCTTCTCGCTGGCACCCACATGATCGACGTCAACCTTGACCTCAAGTCGGACCGCGAGCTCTACCAGACTGCCCAGAAGCTTTTCGCCCTGATCCTATCAGTTGGCACTGCTACCGTCTACGTCTTCACCGGTCTCTACGGTCCCCCGAGCGAGCTCGGCGCTGGCATCGTCTTCTTGCTGATCCTTCAGCTCGTTGTTGCCGGCATGATCGTCATTCTCCTCGATGAACTCCTCCAAAAGGGTTACGGTCTTGGCTCCGGAATCTCTCTCTTCATCGCCACCAACATTTGTGAGTCGATCATGTGGAAGGCTTTCTCTCCCACCTCGATCAACACCGGCCGTGGTCCCGAGTACGAGGGCGCCGTCATCGCTCTCTTCCACCTCTTGATGACCTGGCCCAACAAGCAGCGGGCTCTCCAGGAGGCGTTCTACAGGCAGAACTTGCCCAATATCATGAACCTTCTCGCTACCCTTGTCGTCTTCGCCGCCGTCATCTACCTTCAAGGCTTCCGCGTCGAGATCCCCGTCAAGTCTTCCCGCCAGCGTGGTGCTCGTGGCTCGTACCCCGTCCGCCTTTTTTACACCTCGAACATGCCCATCATGCTCCAGTCCGCTCTCTCGTCGAACATCTTCCTGATCAGCCAGATGCTCTACTCCCGATTCTCTGAGAACCTTCTCGTCCGTCTCTTCGGTGTCTGGGAGGCCAAGGATGGCTCTTCTCAGCTCTCTGCTGTGTCTGGCCTTGTCTACTACATGTCGCCTCCTCTCAACTTCAAGGATGCTCTTCTCGACCCCATTCACACCGCTGTCTACATTGCTTACATGCTTACCGCCTGCGCTGTGTTCTCCAAGACTTGGATTGAGGTCTCCGGCTCCAGCCCCCGCGATGTTGCCAAGCAGCTCAAGGATCAGGGCCTTGTGATGGCAGGCCACCGTGACCAGAGCATGTACAAGGAGCTCAAGCGCATCATCCCCACTGCCGCCGCCTTTGGCGGTGCCTGCATTGGTGCTCTTTCCGTTGCTAGCGACCTGATGGGTGCTCTCGGCTCCGGAACTGGTACCCTCCTCGCTGTCACGTAAGTTGCGAGCCCCCAAACACAGAATATCCTCGATACTGACGACCCAATAGCATCATCTACGGTTACTTCGAGATCGCTGCCAAGGAGGGAGACCTTGCAGGGATGAAGGGTATGGTGATGGGCTAGATAGCCACGAGTATGCTTTTGAGTTATCCAAGCTGGCCAACAAAGAGTTGGCCGTGGATAACGGGGTGCCAAATCTAAATTCACTCTGTTGATTTTTCTTGGCGTCACCGTCTCTGTATAGGTGGAAGTGTGGCCGCCATGTATTTTAGCAACAAACATCATAAAGGGAGGGCTTCCTAAAAAGCGGGCGGGGAATGCATTACGGCGCGGTCTTGTTGGTCAGCTGTCAACTTCAATCTGCCATCCAGGGTTCAGGTGCTGGGAAACAATATTCTGTTTATCTAATGAAAAGTTAATGACTCAAGGTGATGCCTGTCACGCCTAGATGCCGCCTCGGATTCTTACCGGATTCTTCCAGTCTTCATCAAAATGACGCCCAAGTATTGACATGATGGCAAGGCATTGATCGTAGCAGGGCGTCGGTCGACACGGCGGGATACGAGATAAGTCCGAGGTTAAATGTCTAAGAGAAGGCTTCCTCAAACGAAACATGTGGTGTAGATAACATGAACTCACTTCCGTTCAGGCTAGACCGTTTCGTCAGGACATGGACACAAGGCACCCACAGGGCGCTCGCGAGGCACCTGCAGCGAAGAGGCACCTCACAACCATGATGCGACCCATGTATAGATCTCGCTCTTGACCTCGCTCTTGCTAGTCGGGGTGCATGTTTTGTTCACGGACATGCAGAAAACAGTCAAGAGATAACTGCATGTTGTCAAGACTAACCTTTGGCTCTACATATTCGTGATGGTCCCGGCTTACCTGACCGGGCACCTGTCCCGGGCGTGGGCGTCGCTCGGGCGAATGATTTTTCTTGCATATGGACGTAGCAAAGACAACTCGGCATGCCGGCCAAGCGTGACGGATGCATGTCCCCAGATATCTTGAAAGCACCCCAAACCGATCCCGCCCGCCTTTCTGCCGACCAAGCGCTGCGATATTGCGGTCTGTTGCATCATGCCGAGTCGTTTACTAGCGAGAGCAATTCCCTCATCCACTGGGTGACTCACCTCCCGTCCTGTTGACGAAGGAGGTGTAAGCATAATAGAGGTGTGAACCATAATGAAAATGGCGGCCTACCCCCCTAGGATTCCTGGTCGCGTCGAGACGGCTAGCATCACCGTGGGCAAGCTGAATGCCATAAATTAGGAAGGTCGCGAGAAGCGACTGCGGAGAAGCTACTGCGTCTGGGAGGCGGGAGAAGGGATCGGATGCGATGTAGCTTGGGCCTAGGCTCCTCCGCTAAACACGGCATCCCGGCGCGCTATCGCTGCAGGAGGAAAGTGGATGCAGGGCGCCAGGCGTGTGAGTGGGTTGAAGGATGCCGACTTTTCGAGGCGGCAAGCTCGAAAGAGACGCCGTTTGACTGTGCAAAGTAGCGGACTGTCCTGCCACAAGAGAGTTGGCGTCCTGTTTACCAAGGACCTGTCCCGCGCAACGAGATAGGGTAAACGGAATTAGAAGTTGGTTTACAGTGCCGTTTTGTTGACCCCACCGGAGCTTCATGACTGACATCATGAGTTGGTGGTCCTGGAAGAGAGCTTTCGGTCCCCCACCACACAGCATGGAAGAACTTTGGAGCTTCTGGTAGGTGAGACAAAAACGGCTTATTGGCGCCACGCAGCGGGGAACCGATGTGCGCAACCTCGACCACACGGACGCGCTGCAGTTGCCCAATGGCCAATAGCCAGGGTCCCGTTCAGCAGCGGATGACGCCTTTGCAACTCGGGAGATCGAGCCTCATGTGCCGAGTCCTCTACCAGCCGCCAACGGATGCAAGTCATGTCGGTGACGGACAAAAGAACACGGGCGAGTACGTGCCCGGTCGTGTAAGACCGGAACAATGCAATCCATGCAAGCTCTTGCAGGCGATAACGGAGGAGGGGCAGACAAATTCTGTTTGCGTGCTGGGCGGCGGGAGGAGGGAGGGGAGGCCAGGCAGCTTCCCATTCACACTTTCCCAGCCATCCATCACCTTGATGGTCAATTTGGCACTGTCTGGGGAATCCCACCCTGGGGCAGGCAAAGCAGGTGCTTGTTTGAAATCAATGGCGGGGCAAACGTGCGGGTCCCGCAGCTCTCAACTCACCATGGGCAAAAAGGCCGAACGCGCCAAATGGGTCCAGGACCAAATGCACGACAAACTCGGGCGGAGCGCAGTTAAAACTAGTCCGTCCCAATGCCGAGAAGTCTGCTCGGCGCCTCTATCCACTGTGGTTGTTTTGTCACTAAAGAGTTCCAAGTTGCCCTTTTCTCCTTCCCGCTCTCCTTTCTTCTGGTGACCGAGACATTAACCAGTCTTGCCTCGGGGATCGAGTGACGGCGACAGAATCCTCTGTCATTTCTCGGCACTCACCCACGCCACTCCCTTCTTCTCGCGCGCCCCGACCCAAGACGCGCCCGGACGGTCACCATGGGCTTCGCCCAGTGTCCATGGCCGATATGGGCGGTGGACGACTTTAATCGGTGTTTTCTGGACGAGTGAGTACCCAGCTGCTTCGATATTGCCGCAATTGTGATTATCACATGTCGCCTCTCAACGCTGTGATTCTAACCTGGATGTTTTCACGATAGCTACCTCAGAATCCTACTACCCCTGATTGTAGTCGCCCTCTCGCTTATCCAGCTTTCGGTCTACAACATTCTGCGCACTGTCAAGTTAAAACGAGGGCATCGCTATCAGGAAGTTCCGACCTCATCCGCTCCGATATCGCCGCATGATCACACGGACCTCCCACCCGATGAGCAGCCTCTCAGCGAGAGCGAGGACGACGAAGCGCTTGCGATAAACGGTGGACGTCTTGCATTGGCCAAAACTACCACTAAGGGATCGATTGTTCAGGCCGACACCCCGCCGGGGCAGACGCTGCTGGTGGTCATTGAGGTCCTTGCCATTGCTGGCTTGGTCGTAATCAATGCGCTTGCGCTCACGCGCGATGCCGGCAGAAGCACCCCGGCCGTTGCCAGTCTCACAGTCTGGGTCTACGTTTTGATCCTTGCGTCATTGCGTCTTTTCCTCGGGAACACACAATGGCGGGTGCCCAGGATTTGGAACCATACAGCTGCCATCTACGCTTTCCAATGGTTATTCTCGCTGGCACTCTTTCGCTCTTCTATCATCCATCCGGCTGCCGGGCTTACGCAGGCCCTCGCCTTCGTCGAATTCGCTTTGATTTCACTCCTTTTTTCGCTGGCTATTTTTACCAGGAAGGGGAATAAGACGGTCCTCCTGGAATGGGAGGATGGCATTGAACCCGGCCGGGAGCATCTGGCCTCCCTATTCTCCCACTACACCTTCGCTTGGGTTGACAGCATCGTCTGGCAGGGCTGGAAGGAGCCATTGGATATCACCAAGGTGTGGAACCTGCTTCCCAAGGACAAAGCGGCCTCCATTCTATCCGCCTATCGTCAACTCAAGAAGACGACATCCCTAGCGTTTCATCTGGTCAAATTTTTCAAGGGCATGTTAATTGCACAGGCTATTTGGGGTGCCATAGGAGGTGTCCTCACATTTGCGCCGACGCTGTTGTTGAAGGCCATCTTAGAGTACGTCGAGGACCCGGAGAGCGCGCCCATCAACGTCCTGTGGCTTTACGTCATTCTCCTCCCCGTGTCGGATATCCTCCGATCGGTAGCCGACGGTCAAGCCCTCTACATTGGACGAAAGATCTGCATCAACATCCGTGCGATTTTGGTGGGCGAGATATACGCCAAGGCTCTTCGCAGAAAGGCTTCGGCTGGCAAAGATACAGCGCTCGGTGAAAAGAAGAAGGGGTCTTCATCGGAGCAGGAGCCCAGAAAAGGGTTCTTCGCCAAGGTGAAGCGGACTTTTGGAATCAAGGACAAGAAGAAAGATGCCAACGGTGCTACTGCCAATGGAGCCGCTGCAGCGTCAACAGATGAGGACAAGGCGGCTGACACAGATGAGCAAGCCAACTTGGGTACCATCATCAACCTGATGTCCGTCGACAGCTTCAAGGTGTCCGAGGTCACTTCCTATCTGCACTATCTCATCGCCGCAGCACCGACTCAGCTGGTTGTCTCCATTCTCCTGCTCTATCAGGTGATGGGCTTCAGCGCCATCCCCGGGTTCGTTGTAATGACTTTCCTGCTGCCCATCAATATCATGTTTGCAAGGGGCTTCAATTCGACGCAGAAGAAGATTATGTCAGCTACGGACAAGCGTATTCACACGACGAACGAGATCCTTCAGAATATTCGCATCATCAAGTACTTCGCCTGGGAACATCGCTTCGCCAAGATTGTCGATGAGAAGAGACGGGCCGAGCTCAAGGCTCTACGCAACAGATACATGCTCTGGGCTCTCGCTGTCGGCGTCTGGAATACAGTACCTCTTATCATCACCTTTTTCTCATTTCTTTCCTACACCGTCATTGAAGGCAAGCCGCTATACCCTTCAGTTGCTTTCACCGCCATCTCGCTCTTTATGCTTCTCCGATACCCCTTGGACCAGCTGGGTGACATGATTGCCCACGTCCAAGAATCAAAGGTTTCGATCGACCGTATCGAGGAGTTCTTATCTGAGGAAGAGACAGAAAAATTTGAGCAGCTTGGGCAAGACAACGTCGACGAGAATGGCGAGAAGGTCATTGGCTTCCGAGATGCCACCTTCATTTGGGGAAGCAAGAATGCTGTCGCGGAAGATGGATCGATGGCGTTCCGTCTCCTGGACCTCGACATCGACTTCAAGATTGGCAAGCTAAACGTTATCACGGGCCCGACGGGCTCTGGAAAGACGTCGATGCTCATGGCTCTGCTTGGCGAGATGACGATCATGAAGGGACGTGTATTTCTCCCAGGAGGACGCAGCCGTGAAGACGTGCGACCGGATCCCGAGACTGGGCTTGCTGAGACATGCGCTTATGTCGCTCAGCAAGCTTGGCTAGTGAACGCAAGCATCAAGGACAACATCTTGTTCTCGGCGCCTTTTGATGAGCAGCGTTACAAGGATGTCATTGTCGCTTGTGCTTTGGAGCATGACCTTGAAATCCTTGACAACGGCGATGAGACCCTTGTGGGCGAGAAGGGCATCACTCTATCGGGTGGCCAGAAGCAGCGCATTTCCTTGGCCCGGGCCGTCTACTCGAACTCAAAGCACCTACTCTTCGATGACTGCCTCAGCGCCGTGGACTCGCACACTGCTCAGTGGATCTTCAACAACTGCATCATGGGCCCATTGATGACCGGCCGAACTTGCATCCTTGTTTCCCACAATATCCCACTTTGCGTGCCGCACTCGGACTATGTTGTCAACATGATCAACGGCCGCGTCGCTGCTCAAGGATCGCCCCAAGAGCTCATTGCGTCTGGCAAGCTCGGCGAAGACATCATCCAAAAATCGGCACCCGGTTCTGCCCACATTTCCCGAGTCCCGTCTCGTGTCCCATCCAGCGTCGGGGAGGAGAGCGGCAACACGCTCATCAACGAGGCCGATGGTGCCTCTCAGCAAAGCAAGACGAACGCAACAAAGAAGAAGGATATCAAGAAGCAAGACGCTATGGAAGAAACCAAGGCTGTCGGGGCCGTTAAGTGGCCGGTCGTGAAGCTTTACCTGACGGCCATGGGGAGTTGGTGGTTCTGGGTGCTGGCCTCTATCATCTTTGGAGCACAGCAGTTTTCCGGTGTCGCGTCAAGTCTGTGGATCAAGGAGTGGGCCAACCAGTACATCGACGACGACGATCAAGCCGGCATCCCATTCAACATGAACTCACAAACGTATTCAGCTCAATCCCTGTCGCCAACTTACTTCGCCAACATTGCTCGGTACGGTCAAAGCAACAGCTCGACGTTCAAGGCCGAAGCTGTACCTGAGGTCGATGTTTCCTACTATCTGACAATCTTAGCCCTCATTGGCATTTTTGGTGCAGTTACAGCTCTCGGCAGAGACCTTTGGGTCTTCTTTGGGTCCCTGACGGCCTCATGGAAACTCCACGATCGGTTAATGAAAGCGGTCACGGGTGCCAGATTCAAGTTCTTTGATGTCACCCCTCTAGGCCAGATGATGAACCGCTTCAGCAAGGACCTGGAAGGAATTGACCAAGAAGTGGCTCCGGTCGCGATCGGAGTCCTTAGTTGCGCGCTGGGCATTGTTGTCACGGTGGCGCTGATCGCCTGGGTCACGCCTGGGTTCCTCATTGCCGGTGTTTTCATCACACTGGCCTACATCTTCCTCGGAAACTTTTACCTCAGTGCCTCCCGAGATTTGAAGCGGTTGGAGTCGGTGGAGAGAAGCCCACTGTTCCAGCAATTTGGAGAGACTCTGAGCGGCGTTACGACGATTCGTGCTTACAGCGACGAGAGACGTTTTGTCCGCGACAATCTCGCCCGGATTAACAAGCAGCTGCGGCCTTTCATCTACCTGTGGGCTGCTAACAGATGGCTCGCGTTCCGAACAGATGTTCTCGGCGATTTCGTCGCCTTCTTTGCGGGTATGTTGGTTATCCTCGGCCTTGGCAAGATTGACCCCGGCTCGGCCGGTATCTCGCTGAGCTACGCCATCGGCTTCGCCGACAACATGCTCTGGCTTGTCCGTCTCTACGCCATGAATGAGCAGAACATGAACTCGGTAGAGCGTATCAAGGAGTATCTTGATGTCGAGCAAGAAGCGGCCGCGGTGGTGGAGAAGAATCGTCCAGCGGAGCACTGGCCCGCCAATGGTTCGGTCGAGTTCATCAACTACACAACGAGCTACCGAAAGGAGTTGGACCCGGTCCTGAGGAACCTCACGTTCAAGATTGAGGCTCAGGAGAAGGTTGGCATCGTCGGGCGAACTGGAGCTGGAAAGAGCTCTCTCGCCCTCGCGATTCTTCGCGCGCTCGAGGCTGACGATGGAAAGATTCTTATTGACGACATTGACATTGGTCTCATTGGCCTGCGCGACCTGCGTGAGGCCATCACAATCGTCCCTCAGGAGCCGACACTCTTCATGGGCACTATTCGCTCCAATCTCGATCCCTTCAGCAACTATACAGACGACGAGATCTTTGCCGCGCTTCGCCGTGTGCAACTTATTGGCGCCGATGAGCGTATTCCCAGCGCAACAGCAAGCGCGGCGGCATCGCTCCTCCCCGAGACTCCAACAATTACACTTGTTGACAGTGACGCGGGAGAGGCGTCGCGGCCACCATCGGCGACAAACAAGAATGTCTTCCTTGACCTTTCGTCGCCAGTGACAGAATCGGGCAACAATCTCTCGCAGGGCCAGCGACAATTGCTCTGCCTCGCGAGAGCGTTGTTGAAGAATCCAAAGGTATTGGTGATGGACGAGGCCACGGCTTCGATTGACTACGCCACCGATACCGCAATTCAAGAGACAATCCGCGAACTGACAAGCACCATCATCACGATTGCGCATCGGTTGCAGACGGTGGTTGACTATGACAAGGTGCTCGTCCTGGACAAGGGATCTGTGGTCGAGTACGGGCATCCTTGGGAGTTGATCAAGAAGACGGGTGGCAGCTTCCGGTCCATGTGTGAGATAAGTGGTGACTACGAGCTACTTGCCAAGGCGGCGAAAAAGGCGTTCAAGGCGAAGCAACTGGTTGATGTTGATGTGGAGGAGGACGAGGAGACGACTGCTGGATCTACTGGGGGCGAGGCGGCTGCCAGTGAGTAAGCAGTCAGGACGAGTGACAAAAACGGGGTTTCATTTTTGTGCACATATACATCATTCACTAGGGTTCGAGGTGGTAGTTCGGCGTTGGTTAGGGTTGGGGATTAGTGGGAAATCCCGGGGCTCTTTAGGAAGTTTCTCAAAACAAGAATATTCCTTTCGCACATCTACCTACCTTTTGATGTTGAGCGCAGCGGTGACGTTGAAAGAGCGGCAACAACCCTATCCCTCCGCTATCCTTGTCTTATCTAATCGCAATTATTGTCACACCCCGCCATCACTGTCAAGCTCCTTGACCTCCCTCACTCAACCCTCCCTCAAAGCACTGAAATCTCTGTTCAGCACGTTTCCCTCATTCTATAAAACCAACGTGTGCACATACATGTCAAAATGGAGATACAAAACCCCCGTCGTATCCTCGCAGTTTCACTCGCAGACTCAACAGACCATCTAAGCCGCGTCATCAAAGGTTCGTTTTTACCACACCCCTCATTTTCCCCAACGTACGGTTCATTTCACACCATGAATTGTCAAAACTAAAATTTATACATGTAGACTTAACTGGCACCCACCCCCAACCCTCACCATCAGGCGACACCCCCAGCCTAGCAGGGACCACGCACATCCTCCCCCTCACAACAACGTATTACAAAGCCGATGTGCCCATCTGGCTTGATCTCGTTGCGTCACCTTCCGAATGGGCGGCTTCGTTCCTTTCCGACGAGGCAAAGGAGGTGTTGCAGGTTCTTGGCGGGGTGGTTGTCGTTTTTGGGCTCGATGGAAAGTCTGAAGCAAAAGAACTCGTGGCGCAGGTTGGACGGGTTGTAAGGGAGGGATTGGGCGGGTGGGAGTGGGATGGCGTGTTGCTTGCTTTGGGCGTGGGCGAGGTGGAAGCTGGGGATGATGAGGTGGTTGATGAGTGGGAGGACGTTTGTACGGAGTGGGGGCTTGAGTTTGTGCACGTTGGGAGGGATGACGGGAAGGATGGAGGGAGGAATGAGTTTGGGGAGAGGATGGGGGTTGAGAGGGCGAGGGAGGCGTTGATGGCTAATGACTGGAGTGGTGGTGGCATGGCCGATGGGGAGGATGAGTTTGGGGGGTTTGCGGAGGGTGATGATGCTGAGGGGATGGATTTTGGGTTCGATAAGGAGGATTTTGTTGGATTGAAAAAGGCGATATGGAATGCGGCTGGTGGTGAGGATGGGATGGACGTTGATGGGGAGGGGTCCAAGGAGGAAGAGCTGGGGGAGGAGGATGTGCAGAAGATGGAGAGGATGATGCTCAAGTTGCAGGCGGTGAGGGATCGGAGCGCCGGGTTGCCTGAGGAGCAGAGGAAGAGGTTAGCGCAGCAGGCTGTCGATGAGGTCATGAAGGAGTTTTGAGACTCTATTTGCGGTTACGGCCTCGCGTGTATTGAGCTAGACATCAATATGGTTTGCTCGCTCGATAGCTGCCATCACGCCATTTCATCATCCGAGATCTGGCAGATAGATGGTTGAGACACGTCACAAATCGATGAAGCACATTACTCCTCAGTTGGGTTACAAGGCTGGGACAACGCAGCATTGGGGTCCCGGTCTGTCGTTCAGACCGGGAAGTCGGCATGTATGTGTGCTGCGTGGTGCGGGACACTAAGTGCCGACTGTGCCTGACACCATGTGCGACGCATGCCGGAGGTGAATTCAACCAAGATGAGATTTCCATTTACGACAGCCGCCCCATCAGCAAGGGGTGGTATTCTGCATCTTGTCAGAATATACAGCGTATCATCCGAGAGACAAAGAGACGGGCGGCATGTCATCTCGCACTGTCACGGTCCAAGGCTCGGGCCATGGTCGATATCGGCGTGAAGGTATCGCGGCGTGCCCTATACAAGCGCCACATCTCGCCTGCGCTTGCAAAACTTTTACCGGGTTCCAAGGACAACCAAGTTTGGTTCAAGGTCCTCATAGTCCTTCCTTCTCAGCCACGCATTGATTAGATGGCTGCATTTGGTATGTTCTTCGCCACGCAAACACCATCAAATCTGGCGACCCAAGAACACAGACATCGTGGAATGGAATCTCGCACCATCCTTGGCGTCGTTCCCTTGGTGTTTGGGTACCAACAACAAAAAAGGCGCTGACGTGAAGGAAAAGAGAGAGTTCACAGGCCAAGGCACGACAAGGGGATTGAAAGGGGCCGAGGTCGTTTGCTCTCATGCAGCCCCGACTTCTGGCTGTATTGCGTGCGGTCGATCCGTGATGCTGGGCCCGGGGTTTGCTGCCAAAAATACCCTCACGACGTTTCGGAATGATAAACGGTACGGGGAAGCCAATAGGTTGCCGCGTGCCAAATTGTTTTGTCTTTCTCGAAGCTTTCTAGCGGTCACAGACAGAAAAGGGGGCACGGCGAATACCCCATGGAGAAGATCGCTTCGAGTCTCCAGTCGAGCCGGCAGCAGATGCCCAGCGGGTGTTGTGAGGTGGGTAGGCTAACGATCGGCCGATCAGCCGTTTTTGGGTGTTGTCGACATCAGACGAAACGATGCCCAAGGAATCTGCCGTGATAGCCTGGTTTTTGATCGCCCGTGACAGCGATCAGTGTCGCAGCTTGATGGGGCTGCAAAGAGGAGAGAGCTGTGTTTGACCAGGGACATGTAAACAACGCTGGAGACGAGTTAAAGCAGCGCGGAGACTGTGCAGCTGGCATGAGGGGCGCGGCTTGTAACGAAATAACGTGCAAACAAGAGGGAACTGAAGTGTATACACACGCTGGCGGCATGAATATCGCCAAGTCGGGCTCAAGGCCGTGCGCTGTGCGAGAGCCGCCACATGTTCATCTCAAAGGCATACAAGTGTGTATGCAGTGGAATCGGTTGCACCGGGGCATGAAGTCTACTGTGGCTTTGCACCTTCGCCGGCTTAACCTCAGATCTGGGGTTGTGTGTGCTTGCCCCGGCAGCATTATGGCGGTCTTGCTATTGCTCCAGGGTCCAAGGGTAGCATGAGAACGCCAAAATGGCCTGTTTCAGACTCTAGCTCAGCCTTCCTGGAGGTTTGACTGCCTGGACCAAGCCTGTTGCGTTGCAATCGAAACCTTCCAGAAGCGCTTGACCAAGTCTTGTTTGGCGTCGGAAGGGTGGGGGCAGGATAGAGACTTGGACAAGCCTTGCTGAACATATCAACAACTCAACGAGTCTGCGAGATGGCTTGTTCCGAGCTAATACGCGCCGTCATGCAAGGAACCATTGTTCGCGAAGACCCATCGGGGAGCAGTACCCAAACCACGGCCTTGATACGTCTGTCACTGACTCGAGCGTGTCTCACGGGATGCGAGTGAACGACACCGACTCTGAGCTGAGGACGATGGGCGTCAAATCTCCGGGCCATTCACTGCCCGTGGGCGGCCAGATCTTCGCAGAAACATCACAAACCTCAGCTATCAAGGTTGGCCAGGGTTGGGAGGAGAGACTTTCCGATTCCGTCGCATCTCGCCTATCGCGGCAGATGGGTGCCAATGGTGTTTCTGGCTCGGGCCACGCCGGGATGCCAGGGAAGCCTGTGATCGGTCAGATGGGTGTTATATGCACACCATCTTCGACGACGCCCGCTTTCTTGGAAGCTTCTTCTGGCAATTCTCCCGCGGGCTGGGTATTCAGCAGGCCCAATCAACGGCTTCAGGAACTATCAACTCGGGCTGTTGGTTTGAACGTGCTCCCAAGGCTGAGGGCAGCAAGACATGGGCGCCACAAGACACCCCGTCCCGCGAGCTTTCGGCAGTCAATTGGCTGTCTTGGTGTCGACGTGTGGCGCTCCCGCAGTGTCGTCAACAGCCAATCCGCTGTCAAAGACTAGGGGGCTTGACCTCATCGTCCTAACCACATGGCTTTCGCGGGGCTTGATTTGCCTTTTCTCTCAACCACATGCCCAACGGCAACAAGCAGTTGGCGAATTGTTCCCGTCCCTTCTCTGGCCTCTGGTTTTGTGCCAATTGGGCTGACGTGGGGACGCATGAACGGCACGCTTTTTTCGGCCAATCGTCCGAGGTGTGGCTCCGTGCGATCCAGCGCATGAACAATCAGGGCAGCTCACGCGTCGGGCGCTCCCCACACGCGTCTTGTCGTGTTGAAACCAGGACAGACACAACAGAAATTCCACCACACCCAGCAATGTCGCGAGTCAACCACGGGCTTCTCAGTGTTTCAATTCCATGGCATTGTCCTCGGAGTGGGCCATCGGCCCGTTGGCGATACCTGGCTTCGTCTGGTTGAGTAACGAAGGACGCTGATGACTGGTGAAACGACTCTCGCAGAGAAACCCCCATTGTCACCTCGACGGCTTGACTCCCGCCGAATGACGACGGGTGTGTGGGAGGACAAGGCCCGTGGAGAGAGAGTGCTGGCGGATCGTCAGGAATTCTGCCGATGGCGCGTGCGTGGGCGTTGCATCGGATCAGGCCCACCCCAAGCCAGAAAAGATCAGACGGGCAGGAAAAGAAAAAGCATCAACCTGGTGCGCCGCGATCGCCTACTAGTCCTATTTCGGGCAGCCTGTGCAACCTGGGCCAATTGCACGCTTCCAGGTGACCGGCGTTCCTGGTGTGGTCCCGCAAGGATCCCTGCAGCGGCCCCTGGCCGCCTCCAGCAATCAGGGGTAAAGTGGGGACGGCGCTCGAGGGTGGTGTGCCTCTCAGGGGCACAATCGGAATCGGGCCACAGTGCGCAAAAGACCTGCGGCTCCATCGCTCCGCTCTCAAAGACGGTTCCAACAACCAGACCTCATCGGAAACCGTGACAGAGAGAGAGAGAGAATCCGCATGCCCTCGATTGGTTGCGGATCCCGTAAGCCCAAGCCGTTTACACTGTCAGAGTGCGCATCTGCCGTGGATGCCAACTGAGAGCATCGAGGGAACGTTGTTTGCGCCCGGCCACCAGCATGAACCGCGGCCGTCCGCCTGCTTGTGGCCCAGCGGCTGGAGACTCGCCGGGTCGGGGCCCAGAGGCGCGCGCAAACGGTTTCCTCGTTGTTTGGACGGCCATGGAATAGGTCCAGCCAACACCTTCCATGTAGAGGTGCTGCTATTCCCGGCGTTCTCACCAGTGTTTTGTTTCGTAACCTTCCCTCGGGCAGACGTGTAGATCCTCTCTCGCAAATCGCAGTGCGCCGACTATGAACCCTTCGCTTCCACTTGAACACGAGTGGACCGGCATGGCGGGCGATTGGGTGGCGGTGAGCCATCACGACTTGGTAATGCACTCCAAGGTGCGGTCGGTGTGCGCGGAGAGCGCCTACGAATGTGGTGCAAGATGGGCATCAAGAACTGCCAAAAGCGTCCGGTTGGGAGACTGCAGACTCGGTTCTCAACGCTCCACAAGTGCAAGGCCTCACGAATGGAGTGGCGGGACCGAGTTCTGCTTGTCCGAGGATGCTGGGCTCATGAGTTGGCCGCACAATGCGGACAAGAAGTGCTGGCTGACGCTGCAGTGGCAGCGACAACTGACGCAGGAATACGGCAGGTCGTGCAAGCTGTCGGAGCTTGCATTGCATTGGCTCGACGTTTCTGCAGGAACGAAATGTTATCGTGACACAGCTCGTGGCGATGCTGGAAGGGCGACCCCTCGCAGAATACTGTGTAGACATCGGGGATCACTCTTGTCAGACATTTGACGTACGAACCCCCACCATCACAAACCTGCGTGCGCTCTTTGTCTCACCGCTGGACGCGCAGATTTTTCAGGGATATCGTTCTTGTATTGTAGGTTGGTAGGTAAGCTGCACTTTTCAATGAGCTCTTGGCAAGTCTGACAAGTGGTAACCGAGTATACATTTGGGGCAGAGGGGGCCAAGAGCACTCGCACAATCACAGTTGAGTATGTAAATTGTGCTCCCATCTGAAGCGGCCAAACTTAGGTGTCAAGTTGGTGTTGTCATCTGGGTTGGCGGTGTGTGGGTTGGCATTGGCAAGCTGTTTCTCGTGGCGTGTCTGTGTGCAGATCTCCAAGAGTAAAACTGCGCCGTGGCAGTGTTGTGCCTCGGAGCGTGCGACCTGAGCCGGCTTGGCTTGGCTTCCCCCTTTCCTGTGCACAGTGCCACCCCCATTGGGTCGACGGCTTGGGTGGGGGAGTCTGAACGGCGATTGGTTCTGAATGCGCCGAGGTTGCCTCAGTGTCTGCGGTGAACACCAACTGGACTGCTCTAAATAGCGAACGGCAGCAGGAGGAATCCAGGGCTGACTGCACGATGCAAGAAGCGTCGCTGCCGATTCAAACTGTTCATCTGCCGCGGGGATGGATCATGGGATAGAGTGAGGTGCCCACCTAGACAACGAGCCGTATCGGGGAGTCGGTGTGGGTTGATGCGCTAGGAGTGAACCCGGGAAGGCTGAGCTTGAGCTTGATGGGGTGGCGCCCGTTGAGCGCCAGGTGGGCCTCTTTGGCGGAGAAACGACTTTGTCATAACCATGATGTGTTGTCTGGAGACCTCGACTCCAGGAACGATAACGGCCGCCTGGTGTTGTTGCTGTCCAACTGAACGCGTTAGAATCATCATCGAGAAAGTGTCGAAATACCCATGTGCTTCGAAGCGTAGTGGAATTGGGCGCAATGCCCGCTCTCAACTGCAGCACACACACCGCCAACTTTTGGGAACGGCGACATGTGTTGGAGCCACAGCCTACGACCGGCTCTCCATTTCTTGACCCATTGGGGAAATTGGACATTGGGAGTCTGCTTGTTGGTATCCAAATGCGAAGGTTCTCGGTCTCTTTTCCTTCCATCTTCGCTGGAGACGCCAAGAGCAGTGGCCGGTAATGTTGTGCTTCCAGATAGGCACTTGGCTTCCTGTGCTGTGTGACGGTGCCTCTCGTTCTGGATTGCCCCTTTCCCGGACTTCTGTGTTCGTCTTCGGGTTTGTTCTCGCCCAAGACCACATGAAGCTATTCCCGTTTTGGACAACTCGTGCAGCGGCGATTGTGCGGGAAGCTGGGTTGGCGGACCCTTGCACCCAACACTTCGCACCAGACCCGAGAGGGTCTCGTCGCACGCTGTTTCAGTGTTTTGCATGATGGACTGGTGCCGTCTGGCGGGCCTCCAAAGGCCGGGCAGCCTGGTTCACGGCTTTGGAGTGAGGAGCCGAGAATGGAGTCAAGATATCCTCGCTGCCAGCACAAGTCCCATGAATCTCTTGTACACTTTCATTTTCGTATGATTGTGTGGGTTTGCTTTTCGCCTCCTCCGTCGTCGCTTTCTCGGATTTTCGAAGGACATGTGCTGTGTGACTCCAGGGCCTGGTCAAAACGGCTTTTGCCCTTGCCCGTGTGCATGAGCTCCAGGTGGGTGTTGTGGCTGCAAGACCAGCTGACTGAGACCCCAAGTTGGGCAGGTGTGCACACAGCGCCCATCCTTGATTTTAACACTGTGTGGCTCAGGCGAGGAGGAGAGGGCAGGAACGGCCCCCGCTCTTCCATCGTTGTCGCTGGCTGGACGGCTTCTGCCAGCGGAGGGCGCTTGACAGGGTGCGACCCGCTGGCCCGCTCAGTGTGGGAGCCGCCCAGGGGCAGGGGAGTATCGCAGAGGCCCACACGCCGTTCCTCGCCGCTTTGCTTTTCCCTCTTGAACCCACCCCCCGTCCCGGTTGCTCTCTTTTTTCCCCTTCCCCAGTCCCTTTTATCCATCCTCGTTGCTCCATCGTCACGTCGGTCGTTGACCAGCTTCTTCCTTCCTCCTCCCCCACTTCTGTTTTCGCTTTTCTCACCACAGTCACTCTCTTAGAATCACTATTCAGCCCCTTCTACGGAACCCGTTCACTCCTTCCGGGTCCAGGGCAATTACCTTCTTTCAATCTTGAGTCGAGACGTCTTTACCAGGCGTCGATTACCCCCAAAACTCTGAAACCTCCTGCTCCTCTCGAGGACCGGAACGACGCTCCTTACAGCTTTGACGATTTCGTATTGTATTCGATCATTCCTTCGATTGCCCGCCAGTTTTAGAGCGCGATATCCCATTTGCCCGCCGCGGCCCTAAACTCAATTCGACCTTCCTCATCGCACACCGCCTGACACGCCCGCACGTGTCTAACAGTTTGTTATTGGAGGGTTCGAAGGATATCGCGCGTTTTTGGCTACTCGTCCGACCAACGACCGACACTCGGGCCTCGAAATGGCTACCGACGCGATCAAGCAGGAGGACGGCCTGGCCCCACTGGCCGCTGGCTCGTCCGCCTCGCCCGCTAGCAGCAACGCTGGCCTTCCGACACCTAATTCCGCCGCTCCCACCAAGATGAATCAGACGCCCTCCCCGTCCACAAGCGGCTCAAACGCTCAATCCTCGGCCTCGAGGCGCCCTCCCCGAAAGAGCACCCTCACGCAGCAGCAGAAGAACCAAAAGCGACAGCGGGCAACTCAGGATCAGCTGACGACGTTGGAGATGGAGTTCAACAAGAACCCCACTCCTACCGCCACTGTCCGTGAGAGGATAGCGGAGGAGATCAATATGACCGAGAGGTCTGTTCAGATCTGGTTCCAGAACCGGTGAGCGGCCATTTATGAGATCTAGTTGAACGCAAACACTAACCAGGAACAGCCGCGCCAAGATCAAGATGTTGGCGAAGAAGAGCCTGGAAACCGGTGAAAACATTGATGACATCCCCGAGTCCATGCGGCAGTATCTTCAAATACAGGCCATGGAAAATGGTAAGGGTTTTGGCTACTTTGGTCGCACCGGCCTCATGCCCTACGGCCCCCACAGCGCTCTAGGCGGTGACCAAAGTGGACAGGGCAAAGTCTGTAAGTATATTCTTGCAAAGAGCCCGTCTGCATTTGCTTACACCGGGATACAGTGATTCACCATCTTACCTGCCGCTCCCTCGCCATTGGCTCTTGGACCCGTGTGGGCCAAAACACCATGGATCTCATCATCTTCTACTCGCCTGACAAGTGCACGATGACATACTACATCAACAGCGAGCAGGCTGGGTACAAGATTGAGTATCCGTTCGCCTACATCAAGAGCATCTTCCTGGACAATACCGAGGGCGAAAACGGCGGTATCACCATTGAATTGTTGAACCACCCCTTCTTCTTCATGGACTCTGCCGCCGGATCCGGAGGGTTCTTTGCGTGCGGTGATTTCACCGAAGACCAGCAGGCTACTCACGTTCTGACGCACCGCCTCGGTGGAAACCCGAAGGTGCTGAGTGGTCAATTGGCAAAGCTCATCAGCCTTGAGGCCTTCATGCATCGACACAGCCCCCCGAACCCGATGCTTGAGCCCTTTGCGACGACACCATTCGCCCATCCCTCGCTCTCTGTCTCTGCGCCTGTGTCACCGACCGCGAGACCCTCGTCGCAGCCCAACTTCGCGCAACCCCACGTTGGCATGTTCCAGGAAACTCAATGGGGCATCTCGCACTCGCATCAGAACATGATGATGCGGGGGCCGGGCCACAAGAGGCAACGAAGTCGCAGTGTGCCGGGTCCGATTGACTTCCAGACGATGCAGTTTCTTCAGCAGGGCCCGCCGAGCTTCCACATCACGCAACCCGAGAGCCAGGCACCGTCGCATAACCCGCATCTCTTCAGTCCCATCCCTCAGCAGCCCAATTTGCTGGGCCCGTTGGGCCCTGGTTTGCGGATTGATACGCAGGCTGGGTTTGGGTCGCTTGATATGCGGCAGTATCCTTTGTCCGCGACTACAGCGCCTTCGCCTTCGGAATTCTCGAGCCCCAACTACTTTGCGACCCAGGCACCTGACACGTCTGGGATCCCGGCGGCAAGCTTCACGCCGTATAGCGGCACTTTCTCGCCGTTAGTCAATCCTAGCAACTTGGGGGTGCCACCTCCGTCGATCTCGCCACTGTCCTTCGATCACCCGGGCCCGGCCATTGTTGGCGAATCGCCCCCAACTGCTATGGCCCCGATCTACGAGAGCTCTGCGGTCTCAGACGACGGGAACAGCCTGAATGACATGTACCAACCTGGCAAGCATACAATCACACTACCGCTCCATCCGCACTCCCCCTACGTGGAAAACCAAGCCGAGCTCGAACTCAACCAGTTTATGGATCTCAAGCACTTCGACGTTGACCCGGCTTCTCTGTCCCCAGAGAGTGTTCACCAGCAGGCCTAGCCAGCAACGATGAGTTCTTTGCCATTCCCTTCGCCTCTGCCCTGCTCGGCCCCGAGTTCGGCGAAACTCATAGACGGTTCATGACGTATTATACCCATTGAGAAAGGTTACTGGTTCGACCACTTCCGGCGTTTTGGGGGATTTTGCTGTATATACCAGGAAGCTTTGCGACCACCACCCCCTTGCCGCTGAACCTCGACACATATCCAGTCACCTCGGATGCAACCAAGAACACTCCCCATTTGATTTCCTGTTCTTGTCCCATTTCATCTATCAGCCACGAATCTGCATGACGACATCTTTTCTGCATGCGTGTCTGGCACAAGCGGCTTTCGGGTCTTTTTTGCTTTGTTCGAATTTTGCTTCGATGGTTCGACTTCCGGCTCGTTGCTTTTATGGCGCTTCTTCTGTCAATATCACGGTTCCTGCACCCCCGTTATCAGGAACCTCTTTAATACCTAGTTTTACTTAGGCCACTTTGGCCCGTTGAGTTTTTTGTGCTTTGGAACGGCGCGGAGGGCGGTTTATGCCCAGGGAAAATTGAGGGGTTGGCAGGCTGCTGGAGAAAAGATGAATGGCGAGGCCCAGGAGGCTATTTTGGTTTCGGGATTTAATTCATGGGGATTTCAAATGTCTTGTTTTGGGACGGTTTCCTAGGGTCGAATGTGCTGAGGTCTTCTACGGAGGTAGGGATCACAAAGCGGCTGGCGGAGCGAAGATGAGAGTCAGTCGTCAAATGGAGAGTAGCCACCAGGACAGCACATGTTGGCCTACGAGGTTGAAAGTGGAGGGTGGTTGGGTTTTTACGACTTCATGGCAGGATCCTAATCAACGAACAATATACCACTAGAAACTCTACTCATTCTCTGACATATTGTGCTCGTGACGCCGTATGTTGCCGCGATATGGCTAACGCGCTGGGCGATGGTATCCTCTGAGGACAGTTATGGTGCCTGCCCCAACCAAGCCGCCAGCGGGTCAGGCTGGTGTAGGGCTGAGAGCGAAGTGCTACGCTGTCATATTTCGGGATTTCTCATGGAATGTAGCGTCTCACCAAGAATACAATGCGAACATGTGTCTGCAAGCGATTTCATCTGCCGCGCTAAAGATTTAAGAACGGGGCCGAACAGCCGGGCCGATGCGACACAGTGCAATCGCGATGTGAAGAAAAAAGAAATAAAATTGCAGAGTCGCATTCCGGGATGCAGAGCCGCCAGGCTTGTAAGCTGGACGGCACGGATGAAACGGCGCCTGGAATTTTGGAGACTTGAGCACCACCCAAGACGTCGGCGCTCCAAGAGGACAGTTGGTAGACTTCTGGCTTGGAGACCACATGACGAGTGATCCGTTGTGTGGTCAGCAGGTATACTTGAAAACCGCCACAGACCTTGGTTGTAGCCACCACTGAATATGTAGCGGTGATACTCATGATATCTTCACCGACAACATGTTGGTGTTTTGAGCGTTCGGAGGTGGTAAGGAGACGTTTATCCGTAGGCTACAGTTTACGGTGGAAGACTGCCTACGACTCGGGTACAATATCCCTGTCACCTTCAAGGCTCGCGCTAACATTTTTGAGCATGTCCTTGTGCCCATTGTTGTTTTTCTATATGCAAGTGACGACGGGTGTGGTCATTGATGCATGAATCAGTTCGACCTGTGGAATCTGGATTCTCAAGGCACTTGACACTACGGCAGTAGTGGTGCTTGTTTCATGCACATGCAGTGGAATGCCGGAGGCGAGAGCCGGAGACCCGTCAGCCCCAGTTTAGCGTGGAAGCTGCCGCGAATGTGGCTCAGTTACCATCTCACTTCGTGGCTACCTCATGTCAGGTTAAATATTTCGGGGGTAGGATTGCAACCTGATAAAGGCGCGACAGGTTGTGCCTTGGGTTGGTGTGTCGTATCTGCTGACCGCCAAAAGTCGCAAAGAAAAGCGGATACATTTACTGTGTTGGGCTGTCGGTTTCGCGGTTCCACAGTGGCGATGCTCCAGCAGGCCGGCGCTAACGTCATCACTGTCCGCGCGCTTGAAGGGCAAAAAGGGGTATGGTCTCGCCGAGATATTGGCAACGGCTCCTTGGCTGATGGCAATTGTGGAAGCTGTTGGGTACAGCATCGAATGGGAATGGCTCCCCTGGGCCACATGCAAGATCCAGTGGTCTAACCCCGCTTTTTGCTTCCCGGATTCCAGTCGTTTGCAGCCTGTTCAGCGTTCCTGCCACTCCTGCCTCGGGTCTGAGGGCGAGCCACCCGTAAACGCATGCTGCAGTGCGCCAAGATCGGAGGTTCCTCGTGGCTGGGAGTTTCTGACACGACGCCAGTCGCCGTCATGCAAAGCTGGATTCCGTCGCGGGGCCGATTTTCGTTCCAACTTGTGTCGACGAACACGCCAACTTTATCCCGCCGACAAGCGCAGTGCAACACCTTGGGACGGCCGACTCACACTTGAGACTGACACGACGCTTCCCTGCTGATGGCGACCTCCTGCGAGTAGTTTCGCTGTGGTGGACGGGCGCTCGCAGTGTGTACTTTTTGGATTGGTTCTTGCGGGACTTTTCATTGTTCGTCTCGTCTTCCTTTTGTGTTCCAACCTGGATCGTTCCGGGTCGGATCGCGGACAGAACCTCATCCAATCTATTCGCCCGTGTCGCAACACCAGGCTACCCCATCTCTTTCGTGTCGCTTCAGGGGCCTGGACCATTCTTTTTTCCCCACGCTACGAGCTCTTGATGCTGGCGCATCTGGCCGCAGCAAGCCACAATCAAGCACGGTACCGTCGACCATCTCGCCGGCGGACCTTGAATTCAGCCGCCAAGATTCATTGAACACGTTCCAGCCGGGAGTCGGTCCACTCCCTTACCGTGTCTCGCTCGTCTGGCGCATGCCAATCAGGACATGTGCGATTATAGTACACGAGTCCTGGTGACCTTCTCGAGCCCGCCCAATCCTCAGACGCCGACCTACACCAACTGCTTTGGTGGCTGAGGTCCGGCGCGCAAATGGCGGAAAGACGCCACGACAATGTGCCCGACGGGCTGCGCGACCAACTCGACCAGATTGAGCTGCAGCACAGCGAGTTACCCGAGCCTCCTACCGTTCAACCAGCCGAGGGACGTGTTTCAAGCTCGGGCAATGCGCCCGAAAGCAGCTCTTCAAGTCCTCGCGATGCCCAGGCTCAAGAGACTTCTTGGACACCGTTAACCGCTGACGCTCGGGGTGGAAGACCACACGCTCGATTCGCCGAGCCCACCAGCCGAGAGGATACGCCGCGGCTGCAGCCCCGACGTGCCAGAACCGAACCTTACGCAGCCGATTCGCACGACAGCGGGAAGACGGAGCGGGCCGGGCAGCTGGGGCTCACGGTACCAGGAGAGTCTCAAGCCAAGGGAGCAAGCAGTAGCGAAGACCACCGGTTCTCCCTCACACAACCGCGGCAGCGTTTCGACGACTTGCATGGGGATGTGAAAACAGCCATGACGTCCGCCCGGGATACGAACGCCATGCTGCATCACTATCGGGACTGGGTTGGGAGGCGCCGAGAAAAAAAAAGAAAACTCACCAGCAGGCCCTGGGGGAAGATACGAACCTCTGCCGCATCGTACTACCAGCGATACGTCATCGAAGGCCTCTTGCAACAGAAGCCCCTCCCGCCGAGTAAGGACGGGAGGCACATTCCGCTGCGGCCAGGTTTGGCCAGGCGAAAACCTCTGGAGGACGAGCGAACAGGCCGTCCCTACATCAACAACTTCATTCGATCCAGCAGATATACAGTCTGGGACTTTCTGCCCAAGCAGTTGTTCTTCCAGTTCAGCAAGCTGGCCAATTTTTACTTCCTTGTCATCGGCATCATGCAAATGATTCCTGGACTCAGCACGACTGGCACATACACAACGATAGGACCTCTGATATTCTTTGTGGGATTCAGCATTGCCAAGGAGGGCTATGACGATTATCGCAGATATCAGCTCGATAAGCAGGAGAACAGGAGTTCTGCGTGGGTGTTGGATCCCGAGAACGACGTGAAGCCGAACGCCAGGATACGACGGAGAGCAAAGTCAGCCTCCAAGAATGCCGAATCAACGCCTGTGGGTGTAGACAATCAGATGACGGAGCTGGAGGAGGTGGCCACTGGTAGCCAGAATGCCGAAGTTGAACCGTGGGCCGAAGTCGAGTGGCAAGATCTCCGAGTTGGCGATATAATCCGACTCCGACGAGACGACAGCGTCCCCGCCGACATTGCGCTGCTGCACGCAACAGGCCCGAACGGCATGGCATACATCGAAACCATGGCGCTAGACGGCGAGACTAACCTCAAGAGTAAGCAAGCCTGCCCTCTGCTGGCCGAGGAGTGCCGCACAATCGCGGGCATGTCCTCATGCGAAGCCGAGGTTGTGTCCGAGGACCCGAATCTTGACCTCTACAACTACGAGGGGCGTGTCACAGTGAACGGCAAGACGATGCCCCTGACGCTAAACCAGGTGGTGTACAGGGGCTCGACACTGCGGAATACCGCTCAGGCAGTTGGTCTTGTGATCAACACCGGAGAGGAATGCAAAATCCGCATGAACGCGCACAAAAACGTTCATGCCAAGGCGCCTGAGATGCAGTACACCGTCAACCGGATTGTCATTATGTTGGTGCTCTTTGTCGTGTCACTCAGCATCGGTCTCACGATTGGGTACCAGATTTGGCGTCGCCGTTACGAGCGTCGGGCCTGGTATTTACGTGGTGCCTCGGTGCCCCTCAAGGAGATCCTTATCGGTTTCATCATCGTGTTCAACACACTGATCCCTCTCTCCCTCTACGTCAGTCTCGAAATCATCAAGTTAGGCCAGCTATACTTTCTACGAGATGTTGAAATGTACGACCCCGTCACAGACACCCCTATGGTTGCCAACACATCCACCATTCTGGAAAACCTCGGCCAGGTTAGCTATGTGTTTTCGGACAAGACCGGCACATTGACAGAAAACATCATGAAGTTTCGGAAGATGAGCGTGGCGGGGACGGCATGGCTGCACGATCGTGATCTGAGGGAGGCAGCAAAGAAGCGGCAGAGATCAGCAAGCCGGGGGCGAGCAGAAAAGGGAGACAAGGGGCGAAAAAGCTTCACCCTGAGGAGACGGGCTGAAGTCGCCCCTCCGGTTGAACCCAAGCCAATCGATGAAGACGACAGCGAGCCACCTCGTTCTATACGGCAGTCCACAACCAGCCGTCCAGGGTCGACCGTCAATCCGAGCATGACACACCCGGAGCTACTCAACACAGACGATCTAATCCGTCATATCCGCAACAAGCCAAACACTCCGTTCGCGCGCAAAGTCCGCCATTTCATCATCTGCGTGGCACTGTGCCACACGTGTCTCCCAGAAGTTACAGACGACGGTGAGACCAAGTTCCAGGCAGCGTCTCCTGACGAGCTCGCGCTTGTTGAAGCTGCTCGGGATTTGGGCTATCTTCTGGTTGACCGGCCGGCGCAATGCATCAAGCTCCAATCCCAGGACGCCAACGGCTCCACGGTGACGGAGACATACGAGGTACTCGATGTCGTTGAGTTCAGCAGCAAGCGCAAGCGGATGTCCATCATCATCCGTATGCCAGACGGGAAGGTGTGCATCTTCATCAAGGGCGCTGACAGCACCGTTCTTCCCCGTCTAAAGCAGCGGCAGCTTGCGGTTCAGGCTGCGTCGGCCGTCGAGCGGAGGGCAAGTCTGCGCAAGAGTATGGAGCAAGAGAAGGCATTGCGCCGGTTGAGTCTCCAGAGCCCCACCCGGAATAGTATGACGGGTGGCCGTATCTCGGCGACCTTGGATCGCAGAAGCTCACGAATCGGCGACGGGCGCAAGTCTCTCACCTTGACAGCGGACTTCGATACTTGGCTCTCGAGGCGTGAGAATGGGGAGCATAGTCGGCGCTCGGTGGCCGATGAACCAGACCAGTATCTCCGCCCATCTTTCACGCGAGCACGGCCGTCGGTTGATACAACTCTCTCCCATGATCTGTATGACAATATTATCGACGAGTCCCTGTTGCTGAATGAGTCGGCCGTGTTTGAACGTTGCTTCCAGCACGTGGATGACTTCGCCTCGGAGGGTCTGCGCACGTTGATCTACGCCTATCGCTACCTCGGCGAGGACGAGTATGCCAAGTGGAAGGAAGTGTATCAAGAGGCCACGACCAGTCTGGTCAACCGCCAGGAGCAAATAGAGGAAGCGGCAGAGCTCATTGAGCAGAATTTTGACCTGGCAGGGGCGACAGCTATTGAGGACAAGCTGCAGCATGGGGTTCCGGAAACAATCGACAATCTGCACCGTGCCAACATCAAGGTCTGGATGCTGACAGGCGACAAGCGCGAAACCGCCATCAACATTGCTCATTCAGCCAGGATTTGCAAGCCGTATTCCGAAGTTTACATCATCGACGTGACGCAACACAACTTGCAGGAGAAGGTTGCCGCAACGCTGATCGATGTCGGTCGTGGGATGGTCCCGCATTCGGTGGTTGTCATTGACGGCCACACGTTGTCGGTGGTCGAGCAAGACGAGTCGCTCAAGATCTTGTTCTTCGATTTGGTAGCCAGGGTTGATTCCGTCATCTGCTGCCGCGCGTCTCCGTCACAAAAGGCCACACTGGTCAAGTCGATTCGCCAGATCATCCCTTCCGCTGTGACGCTCGCCATCGGCGACGGTGCCAATGACATTGCGATGATCCAAGCTTCGCATGTGGGTATCGGCATTTCTGGAAGGGAGGGCCTCCAAGCCGCTCGCATTTCCGACTACTCGATTGCTCAGTTTAGGTTCCTTCAGCGCCTGCTCTTTGTCCACGGCCGGTGGATTTATATCCGGACGGGCAAATACGTCCTCGGCACGTTTTGGAAAGAAATGATCTTTTACGTACTCCAGGCGCACTTCCAGCAATACAATGGCTTCACGGGCACATCGCTCTTCGAGTCTACCAGCTTGACAGTGTTCAACACCGTCTTCACGTCGCTGCCCGTCATCATCCCCGGCATTTTCGAGAAGGATCTCTCGGCTGAGACGCTCATGGCAGTGCCGGAGCTATACGCATTTGGACAGCGCAACATGGGCTTCAACCTGAGACTCTACTTTGGCTGGATGTTCATGGCGCTTTCGGAATCCGTCATTATCTTTTACACCATCTACTTTCTTTACGCGCGGTCCCATTTTCCCGTTTATACGGATTTGTTTCCGGTTGGGCAGCTTGCTTTTGGTGTATCTGTGATTTTCATCGACATCAAGCTGTTCCTGATGGAGATGCGTCATCGGTCTGTTATTTGCATATGCGGCTGTTTGTTATCGCTGCTGGGCTGGTTTCTTTGGAATATCATCCTCGCGGTTCTGTATAACAACACGCCGGGCCCCTATAGAGTGCATGACGGTTTCATTGCCGGGTTTGGTCGGAGTCCTTGGTGGTGGTGTATCACGTTCCTGGTGCTCGGCGCACTCGTGGTGTTTGAGCTCTCGGTTACAGCTCTTAGGAGGACGATTTGGCCGACGGATCAGGATGTTATGCAAGAGATCGAGCAGGTGGATGGTGCGGTGTACCTGCTCAAAAACGGAGGGATGAGGCCTCCCGGCGCGGACGCGGAACACGGTCCTAGAGAGAAGGGGCCGGATGGTTCCGTGTCGGCGACGGTGATGCCTTGGCCGGACGGGTCGGAGGGAGCCGGCGGCTTTTCCTGGCCCTGGCGGGGAAGCAGGAGCGGCAGAGATAAAAGGGTGGCCAGAACGTCCGTGCCGCCCTCGTTGATGGAGGAGTTGGAAAGGGAGATGACACAAGGCAGTGGGGAGCGGGCTGCCACCAAGGTGCCCAGGGTCAGGATATCGGAGGACCACAGTGAACTTTGGATACAAGAGGCGGATTCGGGGCTAGCGGGTGGGCACATGATGCAGAGCCCGATCGAGCTGCAAAGCCCAAAGAGCGGGCTTTTTGGAAAGCGGGATGGGAAATAGCCAAGGACTCACACCCTTGACTCATGTCAAACATATACCCGGGGCGGAAACGTGATTTTTGGACATTGCTGGTCTGCCAACAGCATGGCGTGTTTTTGGAAAGACGCATTGCACGGCATTTGAGGCGTTACAATGGAGTTGCTTTTTTTTGGATCCAGGTATACCACGTTTGCAATTCTACAATGACATTATATGCACGCGGGGGTCTAGGCATTGTTTATGTGATTGCCACCCCATCTTCTGGCGCTGTAGCAGGGGTTGTCAGAGTGAGAGGAAGACCAAGCGTTGGTGGCGTTGCGGGCCTCGTCTTGTCTTTGAGGTCAACTGAACGGCGAGCCTCAAGGCAGCGGCCCTTGTCATCAGCGCTGCGATGAGCTTTGCACAAAGTGAATCATGTCTTTACGGACCAGCTAACCGCCCAAGCCACCCAGACGTCGCCAACTCGTCCTAGCAACGCTTCCTCTACCCTCTTCTGCAAATCCGACAAGCCTGGCAGGCATTCCTTTCCTATCCACCAAACCTGACGACAAGCACTCCCTCGAACGTCAAGGGTCCACGATTAACCTCTGGCATACCAACCCAGCAGCAATAACGACTGTCCGGTCATTCCTCTTCCTGTCCAAGAATGGCAGGATCAGGATTTATCCTCGGTGCCCCAGGCCCAGAAATCGGCACGCCACGACACAAACGCCCACCACCCGTGCTCCCGCCAGACCCAGTGCCCATCACCTCCACGACACCCCACGCTGCCCCTGCTATCCCCGTCGTCACATCAGAGACCAGTTACGAGATATCACATCACCCAACTCCTTTACATTCTCGTACTCATCTCCATTAGACATCGACAAACTCAGACCCAACACTTTACACCTCAAAACGAGCATCTCCACCCTCACCCATTACTTCACTTCTAATCTAGACATCATCATCATCATCATCATCATCATCATCATCATCATCATCATCATCATCATCATCATCATCATCATCATCATCATCATCATCATCATCATCCTCAACACTGTTTTTACCCTCGACCTCATCAACGACCTCAGCCACAACATCATTTCGACCCTCGTCACACACACCCCCTTACAAGTACCCTCACGGACACCCTCACCAAACCCCTCCTGGTTCACAACCACACGAACCACTCCCATACCAACAGACCTGACACCCATGGCGACGCACACAGGAGCTATAGCAACCACAACAAACGGGACAAATACACTCCCAACGGGAAGCACCACGATGCCTGTGACGTCCGGGACGTCTGGGGTGCCCGGAATGGAGCTCGGCTGGTCTTGCTTGGGATAACTGGATTGCGATTCCACTTGTTTTATTTTTTTTATTCAGGTAATGGTCAGTTATTTTGGGTTTTGGGGTTTCTTGATGGCGTTTTTTCGTATTGTTTTTCACTTGACAAGATGGTGGTTGATCAAATTATCAGCCGAGACGATGATTATATTGTTCCCTTGAGAACACTGCGAAACCGATAATACCATCCCGTGATCTACAAAGTATTTTGTCCTGTTATCCGCACCACAAAACAATTCGCCCCCGCCCGTCAGCTGAATGTGAACACCCATAAGAGTGTCAATGTCAAGATGGCCTGGTAGGATCACGGCTCTCACGCGTAAACAGATGGCGCCGGTAAAAATAAAGTCAAGAGGAAAAAAGTATATAAAAACCAGGCCGGGGGCCAAACAGCAGGAGCAAGCATCACGAACCAAAGTTTCAACTTGCTCTACCGCTGTAAAATCCGGGCCCGCCCTGGCTGTAAGTGCAGCACGTCAGCATTGTTGACATCTGAGTGAGATGGCGGTGGATCCCTGCGGCGGGGTATATAAAAAAAGGTAGGAGCATCGATCTTCACTGGAAAGGGCCACGGGTCCCAAGCAATTGCCACCTATGGCGCAGCGGTACGGCGAGGACTGCAATTCGAATACCCTCTGGGTTCGAATCCTGCAGGCGTCTGAGATCGTTTCTGCTGCGTCTTTGGAATCGACGAGGACACCAATTTGGCTTGGTGCTCTGAGATCGAGTTCCCTTCCAGTTTTGCTTTTTGGACTTCCTTCCTTCCTTCCTTCCACATACTGGAGGATCTTGGTATTTTCAAAGCATACACCTCTAAATTCCCTCTGCGACATTGCAGAAAGCTGGGAATCACGGGGGAAAACAA
The DNA here is from genome assembly GCA_036250225.1 of Cercophora sp. LCS_1. Classification (NCBI taxonomy): domain Eukaryota; kingdom Fungi; phylum Ascomycota; class Sordariomycetes; order Sordariales; family Lasiosphaeriaceae; genus Cercophora; species Cercophora sp. LCS_1. The sequence continues at coordinate 88,660 of JAPZLL010000031.1, forward strand.
GTATTACAACCCGAAGTTTCAACTTTATTCAGTGCCGAGAAGTACAGAACAATAATGCTTCAATGCACATTCGATCAGTGTATACTGTTACCGGGTCCGCCTTTTCCCTTGCGAACCTGTGCCCTTGAGTGTCCTTCACGCAAATGTAACCTGTTTGCTTCCCTTTTTGACTTTGACCCTGACATCTCTGGCCTCTCTGACATGGGCGCGAGGGGGAGCACGGATGGGGTCCGATCCTTGAACCTGTTGGCGGACAAAGTCCGACTGCGCCTTTCCAACCTTCTTCATGTCCATCATCTCTTGTTCGATGACAGCCTTCTTGGGCTTCCCGAAGCCGACGAGGAGGAGGGCGAGGAACATGTTGCCGATCAAAACTACGCCGAGCGTGGCGATGAGAATGATCCAGCCCAACGGAAATTTGCCGGCCTCGTGTTTACCGGGCGTGTAAACGGTGTACGCCATTGTTGTCTCGGTTGTCGTGGCGATTCAAAGATGGCGAGGCTTCTTTGGGAAAACGGGCGAGTTGGAATCTGGGGCAGCGAGAAATATACAACGAGGGTTTCTTAAATATAACAGACGAGACCGTTTCTGTCAGACTTCTTTGAGTTAGCTCACGAAACATCTTCATCTAGGGGGTTTGGGGCTGTGATGGGGTACTGCCATCTTGATCCAGGGACAGGCCGAAACGGCTTCGTATTCGAACCATCTCGTCAACTTTGATGGTGTCGATCCCACAATGACATTGTGCCGGGGTGACTGGATACAGCCAAAGCCGTCGGCTGCGACAACAATGGAATAAATTTGGTGTTCAACAAAGAGCGCTTTTTCTTTGTTTTCCGAGCCACCCTGGAAGACCCCAGGACAGAATACTTACTGACCAGGCTCAACGTACAGCCGGGTTGTTTGCGTGTAGTCGGTAAGTTCTCTGGAGAGCAGAAGAAAAAAACGATGTGGGGTGGAATATAAATAAAAGAGCTGCCTTAGCATCCAGGTGCCTTTTCCCTCTTAGCCAGCAGATTTGGTGCAAGCCTTGATTTGATTATATGTCCCCAAATCAAGTTTTCACCATCACTTCAAAGGTAACGGAAAAAATGTCTTCCTCCGAAGAGTCAAAGCAAGGCTTTGACTGGACCACCACGGTCTACGTCCTCCTTATTCTAGTGCCCGTCTTCTTTGCGAGCATCGCCATTTGGTGGTATATCCGCAAGACGCTCCGCGCGCGGAAGCAGAAACAGACTGACATCGAGATGAATGACAGAAGGCGGGAGTGGTGGCAACCTAACTACCTGGAGGATGCGGCTGCTGCGGAAGCTGAAGGAACAGAGCAAGTCCCCAAGATGACGCCCAAGAAGCGCAATGAGACGGTAGACCGGTACTGGCAGGAACTCTACACTAGTGCTGAGAACCAGTCGCAGCAACCGGTGCCGCCCATGCCAATTCCGATGCCCTCACCTCCCCAGCCTACGTATGCTCCGTCATCAGTTTACTCACAGGACGTCGTTGATGCTCTGGGTATCAACTTTTCGCGCCCCAGGTCAACTGCCACAGCTCCCTCTGTCACGACGACGACGCGGACGCATAGCACCAAGGTCCCGAAGCCCCAAAGTCGCAAAAAAAGGGCTGAAAGTCTGGCCACTGTCACTGAGGTCGAGGAAGTCAACCGCGACGTATCTCGTTCTCACAAGCGAAGGAAAGAGCGAACGACACGTGGCGACGACGGCGCCGAGCGGGCTCGACGTCGAAAGCGTCACAGACGGGCTCACACCAAAAAGAAGGACGAGATGTCTCTCAGACAAGTAGTGAGCTCTTTGTTCTCTGGGAGGAGCGAGTTACGGTGATTACCATCTCGCCATCAATACACTCTCATAATATATCACTTTTTGCAAAAAAAAAAAAAAAAAAAAAATGAATCAGGCATTCTACCAATTATGCAACGACTTTGTGATTCCCTTTGTGGTGATTCTTTCTACAATCAAAACCAACCATGACGTTAATTAAACGTGACTATATCAACAAACCTGTAGAAATCATCGAGGTGTCCTGCGTCTGCCGTATCTCTACCCGCCACCAAACGCCAATGATACCCCATCTCCTTCCCAAAACGGACAGATCCAACACCTAGTTGACGACAACCATCCCGCTCAAAAACCTGGCCACACCCGCAGGTACGTACACATAAGCCAAGCGATGCAATCTCGCCACATACCACCGCACCACCCCACCCGCCCCAGAACAAGCATCTGCACTATCTTGATCTTCCCAAAGTTCCCCATCAATCTAGATTTCTACCTTGCCATCATCCATCCATCCCCTCTAAAACCTCCCAAGACCAGATGCACATGTACAATACTTATCACATTACCGCACACTCTCCTGGCATCCCACCCACACACGCACACACAACAAAAAGCAAACGGATAAAATCCCCCTCGTGCAATGCAGCATGCATTTCGCATACAAACAGCTCAAACCCTCCACTCACTTGCCCATCGCCAACCGACCAACGGAAAACGTGTACCGAGCTTTCGGACCCCAAAGCCAACGGTTGCACACATGCTGTCGAACCCGTCCCGCGAAATCCCACCAACCAAACTCACTGAACCGTCTGCAGAACGGGGGGGAAAAAAAATGAGGCACATAGATGCCCCCCCCCAAAAAAAGCGACATCAAAACAGCTTACCTTACCTACCCGCTTCGTTTACTTCATTACGGTAGATGACCCACACGGACGGATAAATGACCAAAATACATCATACTACATCCTTCCCTTCATTCATTCATTCATTGGGCATCACAGCACCAAACCAAATCCTGGATCAGATCCTCCCCTCCCCCCCCCCCAAAAAAAGACGACCCATAATAATACCCACTTTCCAGATCTGGCGTTGCAATGACAGACACGCCCCAAAACCCCCCGAAACAAGCTTGGCTGTGCAGAAGAGTATGTAGTTTGGTAGTTTGGTGAAAGCAAAAAGTTAAACTGGGTCTGTTGGTTTCCGTTTCAACAACAGCAAAAGCAGCGAGGCGCAGCTGACGAGTGGGAAGAGCGGAAACAACAGTTACGCGTATCGGATCCCGGATCCGTGTCTCGTGTCCCGGACCTTCGCGTCTAGTTTCCCGGCCGGACCCTACGTCAGAGAGTCGCCATGGCCTGGCTTGTTTCGAGTCCAAACTTTGATTCGGAACCATCAGCACCACGGCCCAAGGGCAACTTTTGGCCATGGCATTCGTGGCGAAGCACGTTTTGCTTCTGTTGCTTCTAGATCAAACCTTGGGCTGGCTTCGGGACACTGGAATGAAGAGGCGCAGAGGGGCGCCGAGGTCTTGGAACAGGGGTGCCTAGAACCGGCCCTGACGCCGATGCCGATGCCGATGCCGCCCGCCTGGGCATGGCAAGCCACAACAACCACAAGCGCGCGCACATGGACATGGAATCGTGATCAAGGGAGAGCGCTGCTGCACTCAAGAGAAGCCTGAATTCGTCACATCCACACTGCGTAACATAACACATATAGGCGTCCCCCAGTCTTTGCCAAATGGCATTGATTAAGCCCATGCTGGGCATGGGTTCTCCTCCACACTCCCCCTTGCGCTGCCATCGACCCAGATAATGGATTCCTCTTCCGTTGGGTACTGAGATGCACAGAAACCACTCTGCTCTGGGAGCCTGTCTCGGGGTCTCCTTATCCCAAGGAGAACATCGTCCTGATAACTATCATGCCTTCCACCCAACGCCGCAAAATGTGGTCTAGAACCGAGCTGAAGAGACTAAATGCAATAACGCCGGGCCCACAGACGGGTCATGAACTTCGCGGACAAAAGAACAAAAAACTATACACAGAGAAGTCGAAGTCGAACGATTGGTTTGGTTGAATGGGTATCGGGTCCAAGTAGCACACCTGCTATCGCGTAGCCCAACTTCTGGTGCAGCCGTGGAGAATGCTGGCCCGAAAACCCCGTTTGATGAAGCGTGGCGTGCCAAACGGAGAGAGACACGGCCGAAAGGTTGTGTCTCGGGCGCCATTTCCCACCACCGGCCCGCGACACCTTATGAGTTTTGGGTTTCGCTACGCCAGATTCCAGCGCCAAGGGGCTTGCTGACACCGAGCCCGACGGCCACGGCAATCCCGATAATGAGCACGCCGATGAGAATCTTGACGATAAGCCGGTTCCGTTTGCTCAAGTTTGCCAGGCAGTTGCAGTTGTGCCGGCTTTTCTTGGCCGCCTTAGCCTTGCGCTTCCAGTGATCTTGGCCAGGCCAGACTTGGCAATCCGTCCCCCCTTTCGTGCACTCGGTGGATTTCCGGTTGCAAGTTTCAGTCGTCGTGATCATAGCTTCGATGTCCGTGTCAAAGGGGTTCGCATGGTGGGAACTGGAGGGCGTCGAGATGTCCGAGGCGCGTGGCAAGCCTTGAGCTTTCTCTGCTGAAGGCATACCGTCCGAGGCGAACGTGTCTTGCGATGGCTTCTCCATTAACCGCGATGCCGGCGTGGTCTGCACCGTCAGACCCGTCTTCTCGTTCCTATCAAGGGGTGTCGTCGAGGCCATGGCTGTGGATGGTGTTGTAATTGCTGGCTTGTAATTATATGGTCGGCAGGAGCCTGGGTGGTGAACGTCTGGTTTGCAGCCAGGATGCGGTGATTGGGAACCACACAAAGTATATATATGGACCCAGAAAGTATTTCGAGTCGGAAAGAAACTGCGAGAGCTGTCAGTCACCACTCGTGGGCGAGGACAAACGTGTCAGGAGAGCGCGAAACCGGACGGGCATCGGACAACTTGAGAGGGTGATGACGGGCTTGTGCGAGGGGGGCCGGAGCGCACGAGCTGATGAAAGTGGCAAGTGTACTGACCGACAACTGCCGCAGACTGTTTGGTGTCCACGGACGCGCAAAGAAGGTAAAGTCGAGGTGATGGCGGTACCTGCGGTCCCGTTCCAGCAGGAGATGAGCAGGCTCGATCACCCTCAGAAGCTTGGTCGCTGAGACAGTGTGGAAGGTCTGGTGAGTCTCGATTCCCTCCCGCTCGGCCTGAGATCCAGTGTCCAGTTGCGGAGAGACTCAAGACGCACGCACACAAACCACTAAAGAAGTGGTGTGCTGGAGGAATTGGTGCCGTCGCGCCAGTAGATATCGTCGCGAGGAGGAGAATGGGTAATTGGCAGGAGGAAGGGGAAATGAAAGCAGCACCTAGGCACCGCAGCAGCAGCAGCAGCACCGACCGAGCGTCAGGGCAAGTCGCCAGCAGGGGTGGCTTTGAAAAAAGGTACCTATCCAATCTGGGAAAAGTGTCGACCAGTCGGCCCACCGGTTGCATGCGGCGCATTGGAGTGACAGGGCCCAGGCCCGCTGTGGGGTCTGCTGCCCGCGCTTTCCGTTTCGGGCCTTCCTGCGTGGCATTGATTGGCCGACCCGCTACGGCTTGACGCTGCCTTGGTCTGCGACCACACCCTCCCAGCGAGGAGGGCCTGGAAGTCCAGACCGGATCCAACGTCAAAATCAAAAGTTGCCTTTCCACGAGGCCACTAGACGCGACCACCAATTCACATGGCTGGGACACATTACCCATTTACGCTATTGCCAAAACAAACGACAACACCGTTACCAGCGCAGCGTATTGACCGTGATCGGACCCGGCCCGCGGGTTGGTCGTCAACTGTCATGGCGGCGTGTGCGGTCGCCCATCGCTTGCCTGGCCCGAGAGGAGAGCTCAGGCTGAAATGAATCAGTTGCTTGCATTTTGCGGTGGTGAAGTGTCGCTGCGCCTCTAGCTCCTGCACGAATGCAGCTCACTGACCAGTGAAGCTGGGAGAAACGAAAGAAAAAGAGCTGCCCACACAGAGAGCTCTTTGTCTGCATCCGGCGGCAGTCCCGCCCGACAGCGGTGAATCGCCACGAGGCGTCGAGCGCAATGGTCCGGATCGACGCCCATCCCATCTGTGCTTCCAGATGCGTCTCCTGCTCACTTGTCGTGTCACGGTAACTGCTATCTCGACGTAACCAGCCATTCGAGCAGATGCTGCCTTCCATTTTGGCCCCTGCGAGATCGAGAACCCCATGACACCAACCTACCCAGGGCTTGCGTTCTTTTTAGCTCATGGGAATTTTGCACGCGAAGAAGGTGCTTATGCAGGTCCGGGGAGTGCGACACCCAACAGCCGTCCATAGACACCCTCCATCGATTGGCAGAACGACCTGACCAAAGACGCGCGAACGGCTGTCGCAGCGTTCCCCTCTTTCGCGCCGAACTATCATGCTGCAGTGACGGCTCCATGCGCTTGCAGGCAACTGCACCTCTCAATCAGCGATCTCAATCCATCCCAGCCCCACGGACGCTGGAAAGGCACACGTGCAGGTCACTTTGTCGAAACCTCGTCAACACAACGGGCCGATGCTAGGAACCAAGGCGGATGACTGCCCGTCGAGACTCGTCTCAAACGAGACCCAAAACTAAACTTCCGAGGATATCAAGCTGTTTATCGACAGGCAACGCCACACTGGTGGCCTCATCCGCCTCGTTCCAAACGGCAATTGCAATGAATAAATTGATGCGAGGAAAAGCGAGAGACGGTCTCGCTCCTTAGCATGACGATTAATTGCGCGCGGTGCCAAGCGTTCTTGGACTAAGCTTGACTTGCCCGTCCCTCGAGCTTGGTTCGGTCGCTACCGCCGTCGACGACGGGATAGCTGGGAGGAAGACATTTCCAGAGTCTCGTGTCAACCAAAGAAAAACCGGTGCAAGGTGATGCAATGCAGACATCCGACATTTTGCTCCCCTCCTGCCGTTTTTCCTTCCTCGCAGACGCACTCGACACCCCGCCCAGGGAACACCCCGGCCACAGAACATCCGCCCTGACGCGAGTCGCGCCAGCCAGAACCGGTCGAGCGGTGCTGCGGGTCCCGCACTTGCATACGAATAGCGGGGTCGGAAAGAACGAGAGCTGGAGAGGAGACCAGCTCCAGACTCTCCACCCTCCCTCCACAACCGAAACAGCTCCATTAAAGGAGACACCAGAATACTTGGATCAACCCTCTATTTGCAGTCCTGTGGCAGCCATTACCCTGTTCCTGTTGCGAGGACTTTCGAGGTTGTTTTCTTATCTACAGGGTGGCACGCGGGGACGTCGAGCCAAAACCAACGTAACTGTTCATCCGTTATCGCATCACACACTGGGCATCATGGGGCCCAAAATGTCACGGCTGGCACCATTCGGGTTCCCCAATCCACCGGCGGCTGCATCCCTACTAGCTACTTTGCCTCCTTCCAGACCCTAGCAACCTCTACCCCTCCCTTTGACCCGAACATCTTCCCCAAGTCTCCTGCCAGCACCTCAGGCTTCTCCCATGCCGCAAAATGACCACCGGCCTCATGAACTGCCTCGAATATCACGGGCCCCAGCGTCCTGCCATATGCTTTGGGAAAGACTAGCAAGTCTTTGGGGAAATATGACAAGCCCAGCCGTACCTTGCCGTTCCATTCCATCATCCTCTTGTCTTCGCGCGGATGAGGGTGTTCGTTTTGGGCCTCGTAGTGAATCCTGGCGCTTGCCGCTGGTCCAGCTACAGAAAACCAGTATACCGAGACCCAAGTGAGGATTTCATCGTCTGTCCATGGGTAAGAATCAGTCCAGTCGTGTAGCTTCTCGTAGATCCAGGCCAAAGTCGCAACCGGAGAATCAGCAAGAGCAGCACCGATAGTGGATGGTCTAGTCGTCTGCTCAACGTTGTAGCCAAAGCCTTGGGTCAGGAACCACTTTGTTCGCTCGAGTCCAGCCATCTCCGCTGAAGACATTGGGAGTAAGGATTGGAGATATAACGGGGGATTCTTGAGCAACGTGGGTGGGTTAGCACGGACGTAGTTGAGGTGAGTAGCGAGGTTGTGGTCCGGATAAAGGAAGGCAACCGTCCGAAGAACTGCGTATCCCCAGTCGCCACCCTGTGTCACTTCTTGGGGGTCAGTGAGAAGCAACAGAGATAGACAAGTGACAAGCGCCTACCATACTTGGAGTAACCTAGCTTGATCATCAACTTGTGAACGCATTCAGCGTATTGAGCAATGCCAAATCCAGGTTTCCTCGGCGCCCCAGAGAACCCAAAGTTTGGCAGAGACGGTGCGACAACGTTGAACGACGGCCCACCAGTAGGATTTGTGAGTAGAGGCAGAATCTTGGTCACCTCGAGGAAGCTCCCCGGCCCTTTAAATATTAGTCTCATTCGTTGACAAAGAGGGCATGGCATACATCCGTGGCAAAACAACAAGGGGATGCTCCCGCTTCGTTCGCTCTTCTGGTGTATGAAGTGGACGTCGATATCTCCAAACCCGTCGACCTCTACCGATGTTGTATAGTGAGGCAGTTGGTTTAGTTTCGACTCCTCGGCCCGCCAGTCAAAGCCATGTTGCCAACGAGAAACCAGCCGCTTGAGATCGGAAACGGGAACCCCATAATCCAGCTCTCCGACATTGGGAGCTGGTCTGGGAATGTAGCCTGTGACAGCTTGGCTTTGAGAGTCTCCATCTTTGTGTCGGGGACCGAGATTGTGACTGGTTTGATTGATGAAGCCATGGCGATGTGATGCAATTGCCGGGCGAGGGTGCTGACGTGTGTTCGATTGTGGAACTGATTGCAATTGAATTCAAGTAACCCAGCCCGAAATTTGGATCGGAAGCTCAACAAATATACAAGAACTTTAATTAATAATACGGATATTGGGTTGAAGAAACTCCGCTGCTGATCTCCCGGTACTGCTGTTGAACAACATGCCGATGGATTTGGACGATTCCTTGATTTTTGCGTTTTGGTAGGTCGATATCTGCGGAACGTGAAGGAGCGATCTGCATCTACGTCAGAAAGCACTGAAGCCATTGGCCAATTCCAAAAAGATTTCTCCGTCTTTCGCCCTGTTCGACCAGGCCCCGCTCGGTGTGTCCAAGCAGAGCGTCTCCGCCTACTGTCATGAACCCGGGATTCGGGAGGATTGAGGGGCCTTAGGGGCTCGAATGCCCTCAGTTTCGGAGCTATGCTCGGATGCGAACTGTTCGTTACTGTACCCCCGCTACGCTTATCAATAGCCAGAGAACGAGTTAAACCATTGGTTCATCTCGGTTCATGGAGCCCCGCCACTTCGTAGCACCGCGATGTCGTGGTGACCAATTTGAGGGCCGTGTTTGGGAGCTGGATGATACGAGGTTACACACCCACCATGCAAGACAGACAACGATCGATTGTGGCAACAGGGTCTGGACGCATGTCAAGAACTGTTGTACGCAAGGGGTCTCGGGGATGGTAGCACAAGCAGCGAAGAAAATCAATACACCCGAGACAGTGTGACAATTCCTCGTTTGGCCGTGGCCAGTCAGTTACGTACCTGCCTGGATGCATATTGAAGGATAGGATTTGGATTAACCCTTTTCCGATGTTGCGCTCTTTGGAGAGTCTTGAACGAGATAGTAATTGCGGTATCATCACTTGCCACGTTTCAGATCTACTGGCGGACGGGCGGCGTTGAATGTTGAAATCTCGTCCACAGCAGAAAGCGTGGCTGCCATGCAGGATGGCTTTTGGAAACCAGGTAATTTAGTTAACGTGGTAGAATACTTTCCAGCGAAGAATGTGGGCCATGTTGAAACCGAAGGCAATCAAAGCAGTCACGATTTGGCACACTGTAGGCGTCCTGGTTGAGCGGAGCAGGTGCCAGGTGCCTAATTTGATATTCCAACTGCCAGAACATGACGTTGGCTCTCTAGATATAGATTTGACGGAAAGGGAATATTGTGGGTATATATCACACCGAGTGTTGAAGATAAACTGCCTCTCAAAAGGTCCCACCTGGTTTGCACCCCAAACAAGATATCTCTTGAACAATCAAATAATTCCTCGGGTTTGGGTCATCTGATTCTCAAACCCACGAAAATGGCAAGTGGAGCCCTGACCAAGTGAGCAAGTATCCAGTTTTGAGGTCAGCTTGGAAGGTGCGTAGGCCATCAAGGTATGTTATTTCGTCCGAAGTGAAGAGAGGGACGCGAAAAACAGTCCCGAAAAGCTGCCCCGGCACGTCTATAAATCCCACCGCTGGCGCCGGCGAGCTTCTTCCTCTTCCACCTTTCAACAACCCTTAACCACACAGCAGCAGTGGATATCAAGCAACCCTTTACTCAAGGCACATCCACAGCACTACCAAAACCCAAGCAACATTCAAGATGATCCCCAAGATGATTGTCTTCATGCTGATGGCCCTTTTCGGCCATGCGGCTTTGGCTCAGTGGCAGGTACGTGTGATTGCCTGTTTCTCCTCCCTTCGGAGATCTCTGCATCGCTAACACAACAGTTCTTAGACAGAGTGCAACTTGCAGTCGGACGTCAAGAGCAAGCAGGACTGCCTCGCAGCCGTTGATGTCATCAGACATGCCGGCGACATTGTTCTCAACGGTAATGGTAAGTACAACCTCGATTCCTTTCTCCTGTTTCATTCAACCTCTACTCAAAGCTATACTTTACTTTGTTGTGGTATCTATTTACTTGTGACCCTGTTCTTGCCCCTCCCTGCACCCAAGGGTTTTTCTAACCTTCACGTAGAATGCAGGGTCCTGAGCTGGAACAGCTGCGCTGCAGTTGTTTGCAACCAGCGCAACTCCGCCATCTCGATCAATGGTGAGCAGCTCGCGGCCGACACGATGCTCAACCTCTACGACTACTGCATCGTTCAGGATCACTACGGGAAGTGGTGGGATGCGGACAAGAAGGTTGAGATGCACACCATCGGGAACAAGCAGGTTGTCCAGAGATCTCCCGAGGCCGATGGCTGCGATATTGACTCGCCTGTGCCCCAGCCGGGCAACTGTCGGATCGCTGTTCACAACGTCCTCAACTACGACACCCCCTGCTATGGACTTGCGCGCAACCGGTGCAATGTCGAACAGGTTGGTGACTGTGTCGCCAAGGTCTGCAACTTGCTTGAGGGCCCTGCGGTCTGTATGAATACCGAGCAGATCAAGGCCATGTTCGAGATTCACGTCTGGAAGCCTTGCATCGCCAAGCAGCATTACGGCACATGGATCAACGGGGATATGGAAGTCGGCCTCGTCTGGAAAAACTCTTCTCAGGCAGCCCCTGTGCCGGACATCCCTGCTCCCTAGATTGCGTGGAGGCAGACGGTCTGGTTGCTCACCCAGGAGGTGAGATTTGGAGGAAGTTTGCGAGTTCCGCTACCCGCGAGTATAAAGTGCCTACCATATAGGGCTTGATCCTCGAGGTCTCACAGATTCGGCAGATTGCTAGATCATAGGTGCTAGATCATAGAGAAATCTACCATTGGCACACTTGTTGGTGAGCTTCGTGAGTCAGTGCTGGGGAGTGATTTTGACAGGGAGAACCTAGTGTTATATTCTGGAGTTCTTGGTATCTCACACCCTTTTCTTTTCTAGTGACACATTCAAACATGTCTTGACCAACTTTATCTGTTGACATGAGAAGGAAGCAAGGTCTCATTCGCACGACGTTGATGGGCTCGGAACATCCCGACCCCTGTCCAAGCCAAGCCCCACCAACCGTCACGCCAAGCCAGCTCAGCAATCAACATGTCGCCTGCCAGCCAGCACCCCGCGACGGAACGCACCGAAGCTGCAACGTCAAAGCCCACTCCCGAAATCGAAGACCTCTCCCCGGTTCTCAACGCGCCGATCGGCACAATGGTAAGTCGCAGTCCCATTCGCTGTACATATATTCAACTAAACCACCCATCCCAGAACAAAGACGCAACATACACGTACGTGCACATGCAACAGGCGCGCGATGCCGATCTTTTTGAGGACTTTTGCAAGGATAAGCTCCCCGCCGACGAGATCTACGTGCCGCCCCATTTGCAACCCATAAACCCCGAGGATGAGGACGACGTGGTGCCTGATCAGCACGCCGCGTTTGGTATCACAAAGGCTACGCAGAAAGTGCGGGAGCCGGCTTGGAAGGACTTGGGGCTGGGCGAGCTCATGAGCAGGGGGCCGGGCAAGCCAGGCTCTTCGTCCAAGAGCGGCGGTCCGTCCAAGGGACTGGGGAAGAGAAGAGGCGGCCGGAGTTACAAAGGACTGCCGCGGTGAGGACTAGAGGGTTGGCGAAGGTTTCGGGGGCATTGCTGGCGTTTTCGTTTGGGAGCATGGCATAAGGTCGGTAGGCGTTCTTAGGCCCGGGTGCTGGGCGGCTCATCCTGTTGTCTTTTCCTGCATCCGTTATGGGTTATGGGGATAGGGGTCTGGTTGAACAAGATCCGGGCACCATGGTTTTGGTATTGCATGGAAGCGCTGGGGTGTGAATACCTCTAGAAATTCGTTGTGATTTTCCTTGACGGCACAATAATTTGCCTCCAACACCTGGAATGCTAGGACTTTACACACACCGGTCCTCTATTTCCCCGTGATATCCATACCAGAAACCGCTACCATGTAACTCCCAAAACGCCCCCGGAATGCCTCGTCCTTGCTATCATACCCTGGGCATCACCCAGCCGGTCACCAACCCTACCCCTTCCCAATCAACGCCTCCCTCTCCAACACTTCTGGCTGGAATTTGACCAGAAACACCGTCTTCCCAGGCCACATTTCACCCTCCTCCTTCCCACCAACCGTATGCGCCGTCACCCTCGCCGGGAACCCTGCCCCATCGCAGACTCCCTCCACGATACCAGCCACAAATGCCGCACAGTTCAGCTGGCTCATCTCCTTTGGCACACTGATATACGCATTCACAACGGGCTCATTATCAATAATCATGTACTCGTCGGGCGTATCGGGATTGCTGCTCTTCTCGAGCCGGTCGGCCTGCCGCCCGAAGAGATGCGTCCACAGGTTATTCTTGATAAAATGGAGGAGCCCAATGATATTAAGCGGTCGGTTCTGGGAGCGGGCAGGTTCGCGGATGAGGAGGAGATCGAGGAGCTTGGTGCCGATGGGGTGGCCCTGGACGTTTAATCTGCACGCGCGCGAAACAACAACCTGTCAGACAGCGGTTCTCTCAAAAGCATGGCAGCAAAAAAAAAAAAAAAAAAAACTAACCGCTGTTCAAGCTCTTGGATTCCTGTCACCCGTCTTTGCGCGTACGTGATCATCTCGGAAAAGAGATATGCGAAGCTGGCCTGGCTGAGCTCTGCGGTCTTGGTGCGGTTGAGGGGACGATGGTATATTGTTTTGCCATTGGTTGGATAACGCAGTCCGGGCTCTTTGGCACCCGCTGGCTTTCCTGTTGACCCCAAGTTTGCCATTGTGAGAGGGCGCGCGGTTTGGGGACGTTATGGTGCTGGGAGGTGTCGGAGAACGGTTGCACAGATGCCGACTTCGACGCATCGCGGGGGCCAAGCAGGGCAGCTGTGGGTTGGGGCGGGACAGGGGTACCAAGTATCAATGCCCCACTTTTTGAGAGCTGCTCAGCGCCCACCATCCATACCATCCATATCCATAACTTGTCCACATATCCCAAGCCGCAGGGTGAAGTTACTACAACGAGACACAAGTCACCGTAGCACCTAGTCTGATTTAATGTGACGTATGTGTTCTATGATGAAATCTAATTCATCTAATGCAGGGAGCAACTCCCCTGGTCGAAACAAAACGGTTACGATTAGCCTCCCAACGCGTTTCGGCGACACGATGCTGCACTGCTCCCAAGAGCGGTGCGACTAATCCCCACCCCGCTCCTTACTCTCTTCCCTGAGAATCTTGAGCTGGTTTGAGAAGTCTTTGTTCACCCAATCCCAATATGTCGTCCACACAGCACTTCCCTCGACTGAGCCACCCGTTCCTGTCGGCTTCAACTTCTCACCCAAGAGCAGCGTGACTCGCAAGGCCGCCTTGTTGGCTTCATCTCGCTTCTCAATCTCTTGTTTTACTGCTGTGTCTTTGAGCTTCTTCGACAGAGTCTTGCGGAATGCCTCAGCCATAGAACCAAGACGACGGCTGGTCTCATCAGGGTCGAGGAAGATGAGCTTGGTCACCATCAAGTTGCAAAGCGCCTTGACGTCGTCATCATCGTCACCAAGGCCAGCCACAATCCGATCATAAAGATCAATGATGCTGATGCGTGTGAAGGCCGTCTCCATTAGGGCATACAGGGTTTCAAATGCAGCCTAGAAACGAAAGTCAGCCGTTTTGCATGGTACACAGCAGGTACATTTGCATACCTTTCGAACCTCAAGGCCGTCGTCAATGACATGCTTGAAGGGGCCCATCTGAACTTCGCGGATAAGCTCGTGCTTGATCACTGTCTCGTTCATGACGTAAGGAATGAGCTGGTTAAGATGCCCGAGAATTAGGTCGGGTTTGTTGTGAGACGCTGAGTTGAGCGTCGACATTGCGTGTCGGCGAATCTCCAGATCGGGATCCTCCAGCATTGTCTTCAGCATATCGACGAGGCAGCCCTTAAGGACCACATCGAAAGCATCGTTGTAATCAGGCAATGTGTACCGCAGAGCTTGGACAGCGATGGCTCGCATAACCGGCGACTGATCTTTCAGAAGTGACTTGGTTTCTGTTAGAATTACCTCCACAAAATACGCAAGGACACAAACCTCGAGTTTTGGCATGTACGCCTTTGGGTCGATGATGACCATGCGTCCAGTGCACTCAGCACAGACGGCCTTGTTATCCTCAACACCCGCGGAAGCGAGAATTTGGTTCCAGATCTGGTCTGAATACTGACTGATATCTGTAGCCGAGAGAGAAACTTGCTGCAGAATCTCCTTGATTGACTGCAGCAGTAGATACTGCGTGTTCCCTCCCTCTTTTATGGACCCGAGAATTTCTGGAAGATATTTGGGAACGTTCCCGGCGCCAGCACGGCCCAGCGCAACCGCTGCAGATAGGGCAACCTTATCATACTCATTGGAAAGTAGTGACAGGAAGAGACTGGGCGGGAGCTCGAAATTGGACCCAAGTCTCAGACCAGCTTCACCAAGTACGGCGAGAGCAAGACTGGCTCTTGCAGAATCGCGCGAGTTGGTTTGGATTTCATGGACAAAGCTCTCCATAGTAACTCCGGCCGAGCCACCGCTGGCAACGAGAAGAGTGCCGATCACTTTCCCCACAATAGAGGGATCGCCAGCAACACCCACGTCCTTGAGAAGGCTCCCCATTAGTTGCTTGCCTTGTCCAACCTGGCCAGTATTGGTCACCAGTATAAGGAGAGAGTCCAGGGCCGCGCCGGTGACTCTGCTTTGCAAAAGCTCGCATAGAGCCTGAGTCAACAGCGGGGTCACCACAATCTTGGGCTTTTCTTGAACGAGATGGGCTAGGACGAGAAGGCCAGGGCCAAGAAGCTGGGTGTCCTTGTGGTTGATAACCGGGATGAGAGCGTTGACAATAGTGCTGGCGGTTTCGTCATCCAGCAATCCCTTGGTCGCAGGCGAAAGAACGACATGCTTCAGAGCCACGATGCTTGAGCCTCTCAGAGCCCGGTTGGCCTTGCGAAGCTGAGCTCCAAGCTGTACGACAACCTCGCGGATCCAGCCGGCATCAAATTGGACGCTACTCGAAGATAGAGCAGCAATGTTGTCAACGGCATGGACTGCGGCCAACCGCGTAGTCTCGTTCTTCAACCGCTCCAATAGGTACCCAAGGGCGGTCTGCCGCTTATCCTCAGGGAGAAGGGGAGTACCTTCACTCCCTGACGTCCGAGAGATCAAGGTTCCCAGAGCGCGAATGGCTTTCTGTCTCACCTCGACGTCAGCATCATTAGCTATCGTGCGGCCAATGATAACGTCATAGAGGTTCTCAAGGTCATTTTTGAACTTCTGGGCTGTCAAGCGGGACCGCGGTGGTGTGATAGCTTTGACGATTTCTTCGGCGGTCTGTATAGCCGCACCAGAAATCTTGTAGAATTTGTCGTGAACAGCTGAAACGACCGCTTCAACGATTTTCTTCAGGTACGGCTGCAGGACTGTTGAAGAGTGGTTCTTAGCAATATCGCTAAAGAGACGGAGAGCTGCAATTCTCAGTGTACCGACTGTGGCCGAAGCGCTCCCTCCAGAAACCGAAAGTGAAGCGGAGGAAGTGACACCTCCAGCTGATCCTATAGCACCAATGATAAGGTCGGTGATTTGGTCGAAATACTTGTCAAGGCCGCCCCGCTGAACAGCTACCATGTCATCCAAAAGATTGATGGTGGCTTGCTTGGTAGGAATCAGCTTTCCTTTCAGCAGCTTGGTTGCCGCTTTGACGATCGCAGGAGAGAGACCCGCAAGGTCGGCTCGTGGCCCGGTGGCAGGGATCTTCTCCAGCGTCGGAGAAGTGAGGCCAGTCCCGGACAGAGATGAGGAACCCAATGCCAGAGCAAAAGCTGAGGCTCCACCGCCGCTGCTTTGCCTCCTCCGCTTTCTGCTGTGAGGTACTTGGTTCAAGTACTCACCAGTCTGGGTGCTGTCGATAGAGAAATCCGGGATGATTCCCTCCCCCGTTTTCCGGATCAGCAGTGACAGGGCTGATAGAACCTCAAGACGGACATTCTCTTCTCGCTCGTCAAACCTTTTGATGAGAGCTGGAGCAACTTTGCGGTAAAGAAGTCCGTTTTCGAGCAGATCTCCACTGCTTCTGGTCGAGATGACCGTGAAAAGAGCTTTCGCCGCGCATCGTCTGACTTTCCAGCTGGCATCGTCGTCGTCATCAAAATCGCCATCCGCTTCGAATTCATCATCCTCATCAAATTCGTCCTCTTGTTCGTCACCCTCCATATCCTCATCGTCATCGTCGTCCGCATAGTTCGGGTCAAAACTGAGGTATCGAAGGCAGGCTTCGATGGCGGGATCGGTGTAGGGTCTCATCTGTGTCGGACATGAAGACAGGAACGCCTCCAAAGCCACCAAAGCTGCTTCCCTGACTTCGTTGAACTCAAGGCCAGCCTCGCCGCCTTCGCTGATGGCCTCCCGCTCCGCCTCTAACTCTTCTTCGCCCAGCGCATCGAGAAGAAACGGTACCAGCGTCGGCAAATGATTTCCCAGGCGGTGCGGAATCGATCGAGCCATCGAGCCAAGAATGTTGACGTAAAGACGACGAGTAACTGGAGTGACACTTTGCTTCTTCAAGAATGTGACACTTCGCTGAATGAATGCCACCAAAAGATCCTCGTTGAGATAATGAGCAAGCATAGAAACAGCAACCACAGCTCTTTTCTTGACAACTGAGTTTCCCCTGTCTTGTTGCAGTAGGGTGACCACGGCATCGTGCAAGGCCTCAATTTCCAAGTCCTGGAGTACTGGGCCGAAACACTTGACCACCTCGATCAAAACATCGACCGCATCTGGCGTGAGGTCGCCGTCGCTCTCAAGAAGTCCCGGGATGGGTTTTCCACCCACAGTTACTCGGCCCAGAAACCGTGGAATAAGAACGCGGCTGATACTGGCGTGCGCCTCAATAACTTCCTTTGAGTGTACCGTTCCGGCAATAGGACGGGGTAGTGCCTCCACCATGGCGCGCATAGCCATGGCGGGAACAGAGCTGTCGACGGAACTCTTCAGCCTGAAGGTGGAAAGCTTCTCCATCATAGGCACGAACATCTGGGATGGTAGTTTCTTGACCAAGGGGCCCAGACTGCAAGAGATTGTTAGCATTGGTTATGACGTGAGAGTTTTGGGGTTGCCGACCATTTGATAGCTTGGTTTTGCACCTCCCCATTTTGGTCATCCAAAGCCTTGACAACAGCGTCAACAGTTCGGGCTGCAACGTTGTAGTCATGATGCAGGAGATCTGATTTGGCAATTCCAAAGACGGTGTAGAGATCACTCAGAGCCATAAATCGAAAGTCGGGGTCCGGATCTGTGATCTTCTGGAGAAGATGGCTCACCGTCGCCGGGATAGGGTTGGCGGGAATCGTAGTCGCCATGTTGATCAGGCTGTGCGGTGTTGTGCGCCGGAAGCTGTATGCTAGCTGTGCTGTATCGAGAAAATCTGGTGACGAAGGGGTTATTATCTTGACCAACAGACGAGATGCAAGGGCAATAGAGTTCGTACCCAGTAAGCTGTTGCCGTTCCTAACTTTCTTTCCACAGGAAAGCACGACCTCAACACGGCCGGCGACGATGCGAAAGTGCCAGCCCTGTTCACTCAAGCCTGGTCGCAACCTGAGGGATCCGGCCTGTCTTGATCAAGTTTCCTCAACGGTGGTTGACGTGTTTGTGGAGAAGGCAGGCAACAACGCAGCGGGATGGTGGGGTTGGCTCTTGGAACCTGAGGTTCGCGGGGTCGGCGCACAAGCCACTGCCCACCCCACCACCAACGGATCGGAGAATTAGATTAGCTGGGTTGGCACGGTCCTCCTTCTACGCCATCCCAACCCTCAACTCCCCCATTCTCACAATGAACTACCTGGAGGCTGCGCGTCAGCTTTGGTTTTGTGCTGGAACTGTAAATACAGAAGGCGGCATTCTCACAGTGAAACCCAGGCTCTCCAGTTTGACTACAATCCCGTCTGGTTCGGAAGATACCTACCTGCCTTTCAACATGTCTCTCTTTCAAAGGCCCCACTTCAACCTCGATGGTCCTCCAAGTCTCGGACAAAAAAGGGGGAAAAGGGGGCACTGAGGCTAGGCCCCAAGGCATTTAGAAATAACTCGAGTGCCCTAACTGCCGCCCCGAAGACCTTGGTGAGCTTCGGCCGTTAGATGATTTAGTTCCTTGTTACCTCTTCGTATCAGGGCATTGTTTTCATCTCCTATTCCTTGTCTATCAGAACAACATGCTGATCTTACGCAACCAGTCAAAGAAAATGCTTGACCATTGGGATCTTTCCATTCTGACTCTCATGAAGGACAGGACCAATCTTCAGCCGGGCATTTGTATACCCCCAGAATGACCAAAGACACTCGCCGGCCTCTTCAGTGATCAGATATTGGTGTTTTATTGGCTATCCAAGCCTCAAACCCGGTTTAAAGACCACCTGGTGACAACCGATTTGACGAGCGCAGAACCGCTCATGACCCCATCCTTCCCCTTATTAATTCTATAGCCCGCTGCTTTGGTCTTCAAGACGGAAGTCACCATAAAGTGAAAGGGACAACTTCCTCAAACTCATAGTACAAATCGGTGAGGAGAAGTGCAACCGCGAAGTTGAAACCAGAACACTGTCGCCACCCCGAAATCAGCCCCAGACACAAATCGTGACTGTGGGCCTGGGTGTGGACCTTGCACCAACCATGCTCAACCTTGCGGCTACAGTACCCGACATCAATTGAATGATGCATTATGTGCTTGTGAAGGATAGTCATTCATGATATACCGAACTTTTGGGGTAAACCTGCGGTGTCCGACTTGTTCTCCATGATTGCACCTACCTATCATGGGCTCAGTGGGATTGGGAAACCAATGCAAGCGGCTTCCAGATGCCGGTTCCAGGCCAATCGCAACTTCCC
Organism: Cercophora sp. LCS_1; assembly: GCA_036250225.1. Lineage (NCBI taxonomy): Eukaryota > Fungi > Ascomycota > Sordariomycetes > Sordariales > Lasiosphaeriaceae > Cercophora > Cercophora sp. LCS_1. The sequence continues at coordinate 108,040 of JAPZLL010000031.1, forward strand.
CAAGACAGTTCTCGGGAATAGGTTTGGGGTAGGGGCGACTTGTTGTGTTTCAATCCTCATAAACGAAGGGCTTGTGTCGGGATCAATTTCTAGACAACCGACATAGCACACCCTTCGTTCGTCAGGTTGCGCAACGCAACCCCCAGCCCTATTGTTGACACGGGTATTTTTATCTGTTTGCAGTCCTGCCTTACCCAGCGGAGCGATGGCGTCCATTCCACAAAGCCAGGGCCAGAGCCAGGACCAGGACTGGGTGACCAGCATCGGCGACTCTGGGGAGGGTGGCGACTGTCCTCGATCTTGCTTCCTTGGCTGCGACCAGCTTTCTCGAACCCGCTTCCGCTTGGCTCAAATCGATACCCTTCAAGATCCGTTGGACTTGTCTCACCACCGTGGCTGCAACGTGCCCTGCTGGAATTACTTCTTTTTGTGTGTGGGTACCTTATGTATGTCTTCGAGCGAACTCCGTATTTCTGAGGTATATGTCGTACTGATCGACAAACACAGACATCGGCAGTGGCATTTACACAGCCAAGGTCACCGGAGAGATCCGCAAGAAATACAACATCAAAGGCGACCGGTGTGACGATGTGACCAAGGGGATCTTTTGCCAGCCCTGCTCACTTATACGAAACGATCTTGAGGTCCGACGTCGTGAGAAGGATACCAAAGTTGGCGAGCTAGTCGAGGGTTCGAGAGGCCCGATGCCTTTGGGCGAGCGAGACTTTCAGCCCATGTTCGCAATGCCCAACAGCGAGGGCTACCGACAACAACCTCAGATGTCTGCCGCCCAAGGAGGTGTCGCACATCTACACCAGAGGACTGGTGCAGCGGGTTCTCGCATTGTGCCTCTTTACCCGACAGATCAGGATCTCCGAGATCAAAATCTGAGCTGGAGGGGTTTCACAGATCTTCCCCAGATCCCCGATGTGTCGAGCCCCCTGGGGATCGACCGCCGATCCAAGTTGCTTACGCCCATCACCGAGTTGGACAGTTCTGCGGAGGATCCTCAGTCCCAAAACCAAGGAGAAAACGCCCCGGGGTATCCGCAGGTTCAAACCTGGCTGAAATCCATGAGTCCATCCGGGACTGGCAAGCACGCAAAAGGGAAGAAGGCGAAGCCATGCCCAGGACCAATGGACTGCGACAAGAACATGCAACTGACATCAAAACCACTTAAGCCGGCGAAGAAGGCAAAGCTGCAGAGGTTCGGGGGGAAGGAAAAAAACAAGGCTGAGGAAACGGGAGGAACTCCTAACATCTTCGTGACGGCAGCCGAAAGGCTCCTGCAGCCAAGCGCTCCGGGGGTAGAAAATCTAAGAAGCCCCCCGCCAATTCGAGCCAGACGGTCCCCGGAGCATAACCTCAGCGCCGACATTCTGATTCCTAGCCCTTCCGAATCACAAAGGCAGCACAGCCTGCAAACAGACGTTATAATGGGCAGTCCCAGAGAGCCGGGGCGCCAGCATGGTATCCACGATGACGTCTTGGTTGCGAGCCCCTTGTCAGTGCCGCAACACAACCTCCAGAATGACGCTCGCGTCCCAACGCCAGCTGCCCCACCAATACCCCAACACTCGCTGACTGCCGATGGCGCTGTTCAGTTCCTCTCAGTCTTGAGTTTTGAGCATAGCATCGACAGTGACCAACGCGTAGCCGCAGGCGAGGGAGGCGCTCGTTCCCACAGCATCAGCAGAGACAAACCAGTGGCAGATGACGGTGGTCGTGTTCGGGGGCACAGCCTGAATGATGACGAGCTTTTGACTGAGGAGAATGAGCCGGAACCGGAACCGGAACCGGAAACCGAGCTGGTCGGCCATACCCTGATGGCTGACCCCCAAGTCACCCTTGTGGTCCCTCGCCCGAAAATTCACAGCATCGGATCAGACACCATTGTCTCGATACAGAGAAGGCTTCATTTGCGGGAGCATAGCCTGTCAAGAGACATACGCGTCCCTACACCCACGTCTCAAGGCAACCTCGCTCACGGCATCCACTTGGACGAACGAGTACCGACCCCTGAGCTGGTAAGGCTGAACTTGGAACATGATATTCTTCGGGACCGTCGTGTTCTCACCCCCAGCACGATAAACGAGGAACATAATCTGCAGGCCGACCAGAGAGTCAAGACTCCAGCCTCGCTTCCCCCACATGGGCACTTCATCGAATCGGACAACCGGATTCCGGAGCCATCAACAAGCAGGCCAAAGCCTCACCAGATCGCTTCTGATGATTTGGTCGTCCCTGGCCCATCCAAACGAGCGAGAGACCACTCCCTTAGGGCTGACACCAAGGTGGCGCAGCGTGCTTTCCAGCTGTTGGAAAACTTCCTCGAGCAGGACAAAAGATCGACGGGTCGGGAGTCAAAGGGGTAGGAAAACAACTGCGGCAGGGAATGGGAGTTTGTGATACCTTGTCGGAGAACACCTTTAATGCGTAATGACGAACGCTCGTTAAACACTGCAGTAGAGAGTTGCTGGTATTGTTACCCAGGGTAGTTTTAGACCTAAGAATCACTTGAGCTTCATTATCCTTGCTGGCTGCCCTGAGATTTGTCGTCAACGGAAGCTTGTGGAATTGGTGAGGTTCCCGTGATTGGTCCGGGTGGGTGACGTGAGGCATCATCCCGATCGCGCCGGATTATTCAGCCAACGTGACTCCGGAGAGGGATTTGGTAATTGGACAATTCCCCCTCTCCCTATCAGCCCGGCCATAAGAAAGACCGTACCACACTTGCTTTTTGGGGGTTTGATGAAGCCCATTGGAAAACATCCGCCACAGGCTTGAGACTTGGGAGAATTCTCCTGCATTGAAGGTTATGCTTGTCTTGGATTCTCTGACCAGCGCATACGCATCTGACCCAGCGAAACCAAGTTGAGGCTCGTAGATATAGGTACGATTGTAGCTGCCGCCGACGGCTCCGCAGCAGTGTAAGTCCCGTCAGATCTGCCCCGCCTTCTGGGGTGGACTGAAAACTTCCCTTTTTCAGAGCGGGGAACGGGAAGCGGCCAGGCCAAGACAAATCACTTTCAAGCAGAGGACAAGAAAGATTGACAGATTGACAACTTAGGCACCTCTGAGCCTCCCAACTCCGATTCTCGTCCGATCTCCTTGCGCTCTCCTAATTTCTTTTCCTCACCCTCAACCTGACCTTCCTCTCACCAACCACCACACCCGGCTCCCCCTGCTGACCTCTTCGGCCCCTCCAACGCCGAGAGCCAATTGACCCCTCAACCCGCAAACCCCGAAGATCACTCCCGCCGGGCAGCCTCACAGCCTTCCCACCAATTCACAGCGTTTGGAGAGCCGCAGCGAGGAAAAAAAAAAAAAAGAAAACCATGGCTTCCTCCTCCGCCCCGTTCACAATACGCGTTGGCACGCGCCGGTCCAACCTCGCCCTTAAGCAGACCGAACTAGTCACGGCGGCTTTCAAGAGGGCCCACCCCAACCTCACCGTTGAGGTGCACGCCATGGCGACCGCCGGAGATAAGGACCAGACCACGCCGCTTCCCGAGATGGGCAAGGGTCTGTGGACCAACGAGCTCGAGGCCAAGCTGAAAGCCAACGAGATCGATGTTATCGTCCACTCCCTCAAGGACATGCCCACTACGCTTCCCGAGGGCTGCGTGTTGGGCTGCATCACGGCCCGGGAGGATCCGCGGGACGTCGTCGTGTTCAAGGCGAGCCATGGAGACAAGTACAAGATGCTGAAGGACCTTCCCGAGGGAAGCATTGTCGGCACGAGCAGCGTGCGCCGGGCGGCTCAGCTGAGGAGGTTTTACCCCGGTCTGGTGTTCAAGGATGTGAGGGGCAATATTGAGACGAGGTTGAGGAAGGCGGACGAGCAGGATTATGATTGCATTATCCTCGCTGCTGCGGGCTTGCACAGGATGGGCTATGAGGGAAGGATTGCGCAATACTTGGAGAGCGGGACCGAGGGAGGCGGTATAATGCATGCCGTTGGCCAAGGTGCGCTCGGTCTGGAGGTTCGGGAAGGCGATGAACGGGTGCTTAATGTGGTCAAGGCGGTGGAGGACACGCCAACCATGATGGCCTGTTTCGCCGAGAGAAGCGTGATGCGCACGTTGGAGGGAGGCTGTAGCGTCCCCGTGGCGGTAGAGACCGAGTGGGCAGAGGATGAAGGGGACGATGGTGACGAGGGGGAGAGAAAGAAGAAGCTCAAGATCCGGGCTTTAGTGGTCAGCTTGGACGGGTCGCAGGCGGTGGAAAGAGAAAAGGTTGAAGAAGTCGCCAGCTTGGCGCAAGCCGACAGTCTAGGGAAGAAGCTGGCCCAGGAGTTGATAGAGAGGGGAGCGCGGAATATCCTGGATGCTATCAACGAGAAGAGGGAAGCGTCAGGGGCGCTCAAGCTGGCGGATGCTGCATGACATTGGTGCATTGTATCATAGGAAAATTAGACCAGGCGGGGCGGTTTGCACATGATATCTTCAAGTATGCGATGCATATAGAGACGAATGAAACCCCATTTGCGAGCTCCGCGCTCTGCTCCGAGGAGCGTGCTCACTTGTAGTTTTTGTGTTGTGAACTCAGCGCATCGTATGTGTGGCGTTGAACCGACCCGCATCTATGTGTTGGGAAAAAAGCGACCAAACACCAGTTTGCCGTTGTATGCCCTATGATACAATCCCCCGGCCCTTAAATCTTCAGGTTGAACTGTCCGTTTTGAGCGTCCCCATGGTGCTCCTGCCTGTCTGTCCTCCCATACCTGTCAGCATCAAACATTGCTCCCAAAGCGCCGTGATTCAACCCCAACCGCAATATACCTGGTCCCGCTTAGTGAGCCTCCTCGGCCGCAGTAAACTCCTCGTAGGCTTGGATATCCATGAGCTTCTCAAGGTCCTTAACCCCCTCGGCGTCGACCTGAACCTTGGCGATCCAGCCACCACCGTGCGAATCATCCTCGGGAACCTGGTTGATCGTGCCGGGCTTCTCTTCCAGAACTAGGTTGACCTGGGTGATCTTGCAGCTGATCGGGGCGTTAATGTCGGCAGCGCTCTTGACCGACTCGACGGCGCCGATAGCATCGCCGGCCTGGACCTTCTTGCCTTCCTCGGGGAGCTCGACGAAGACGACATCACCGAGAGCCTTGGCCGCATACTCGCTGATACCAATGACACCCGTCTTCATGTCGGCAGCCAAGTCAATCCATTCATGCTCCTTGGTGTATTTCCTGATCTCATCTGCATGGGGGGGAGTTGCGTCAGTATCGGGGACCGGTCTCGGGGAGGGCGGGAGCTTGTACTTGATGCGGTCACGGAAAATGCCCGAGCAGCGGGAACACGGCAAACAGGAGCCTTGGCAAGGGCAGAGATAGCGCAAGGGCGTGTGGCCCGCAGGCACCGCACAATTGAAGCCATTGCGAGGAGGGGCAGTGTGATTTTGTGGTGGTGGGAAAAGCTTATTGCTCGAATCGAAGCTCGATGACGCCGATAAAGAAAACGAGGGCTCGAAGCTCGGAGCTGTGCCAATCCCGATAAGTGGGTGGTGACCGGCAAGCAGCGGGACTGGGAGCCCGGGCCACTCACCGCCAAAGACAGCCGAGCAGCAGCCGAGCATCGGTCGGGGCTTACCTAATGCACATCAGGAGGCGGGCCAGATTCTGGGTCAGAACAACGCAAACCCCGCAACACGGAAGGACTGCTGTAATTTTGATAGCAATGCTTAGGCAACCCCTGATATTGACAAGCCATGCGAGGGAGAACGGCGATAGGCTGTTTGGGCTGCAACGATCCAATTGCTCTGTTATAGGGTCCGTCTTCGATTATATTTAGGACCTGTTTGTTGTTTTGTTGACATTACAACAGAGAACAGCCTCACACCTCATTTTCTGCAACCTTATACTTCAACGGCGACGTTGGCTGGTTCTGCGAAGGTTTGGGCGCTTTGTCCTCTGTTGTGAAGCTGCATGATCGCGTCGCGTCTTTGTGTGCATTCACGCGTGTCGCTGCACAAATCAATTAAACTGAGAACCCGTCAGTGCTCAGGCTGTGGCGGCGCTTCAGTGGGTTGGCCAGTGAGGGGCCCAGTAAGACCCCAAGTTCGTGGCGCCAAAATCCAGGTGGGTTCCATTTGCGCATTCCTTGGTTCCGCCCTGTGGCTTCGTCTCTTCCATTCGAGTCCCCCTCTCTCCGGTCCCTTGCCCGAAGCATAGGAACCATATTGTAGGTGCCAGTGGATTGGCTAGAAAAAGAAGCTCCCGTCATTTCGTCCAGGCAGCGTCCGGTCGAGGGCCTTTCTGTTCAACCCACAGCATTTCTTTTTTTTCTCTACCTCCGGCGCTGACCAGTGGATTCTAAGAGTTGCGAGTTCGAGAACCAGCGACCCGTTCCCCTCCTCGTCGACGATTGGACTGCGCAGCAAGCACCAAAGGAGGCCAGCGACGATAGATACGTGCCGAACCCGACCTGGCCTGACGCCTCTTGCGTCTGGAGAGGAGCTGTGAACGACGAACGACGCCTCGCCCGCGAACTATTTCCATGAAGTCGTCATCGGGCTAATCTGAGACCCGCTTCTCTCTCCACGCTCTCTTCCGCCCGTCAGGTTCGGTCTTTTTTCGAGAATCAGCCGCCTGCCCCGCCTTGCGCGCCAGCGGCTTCTGACCCTGGGCCCGGTATTTGCTTGACCACAGCGCACCTGTCTCTTCTCCCTTCCTGCCTGCCATCCTGGATTCCTCAACCCTTTCAGCGGGGTCTCCGGCCCAGTTCCACGACGCCCTCGACACCATGGATCACGACCACCACGTCTACGTCCCCCTCGAGGGCGGCCACGACGACACCCTGGGTGGCATCGAAGGTTCGCCGCACATGGGCTCAGAACAAAACAACGGCTTCCAAGAGCGGCGCCATACCCAGTCACAGTCGTTTGATGCGCTGACCGGCTCGCCGCGGTCACATCACCCCGCTCATGATGTTATGGACACGGACCCGAGCGCCCGATATGCCACCCCGCCAGTTCCTCATCCCTCAATATCACGGCCGCCATCCGGCCTCTCGGGACAGAATGCCGCGTATGGAGCAGGAGCGGACCACGCCTCCCGGGCGGGCAGCAACGGGGCCGCCGAGGCGCAGAGCAACGGACGCAACCACGTCGTGATCAAGGTTGGCATGGTGGGCGATGCGCAGATTGGCAAAACAAGCTTGATGGTCAAGTATGTTGAGGGAAGCTGGGACGAGGACTATATCCAGACGCTCGGTGTCAACTTCATGGAGAAAACCATCAGTATCCGCAATACCGAGATCACGTTCAGCATCTGGGACCTGGGCGGTCAGCGCGAGTTTGTCAACATGTTGCCATTGGTGTGCAACGACGCTGTAGCCATCCTGTTCATGTTCGACTTGACGAGAAAGAGCACGCTCAACAGCATCAAGGAGTGGTATCGCCAGGGGCGGGGCTTCAACAAGACGGCGATCCCGGTTCTCGTAGGGACAAAGTATGACCATTTTGTAAACCTGTCTCGCGAGGAGCAGGAGGAGATCTCCAATCAGGTATACCAAGATTCCGACTGGGACCCGGAACGCTCCGCTAACCGCACTGTCATAGGCTCGACGCTTCGCAAAGGCGATGCGGGCATCCCTGATCTTCAGTAGTACCAGCCACAGCATCAACGTCCAAAAGGTAGGTCAAGCGCTTCTTGTCTTGCCATGAATTGTTGTTCCAGGTCTGACCTGTGCCCCAGATTTTCAAGATCGTGCTCTCCAAGGCGTTTGACCTGAAATGCACCATCCCTGAAATTAGCAACGTTGGCGAACCGCTACTTTTGTACCAGTCCTGCTGAGTCGAGTTCAGCTGGTGAGACGGACAAGATCTGTCGAGTCGCAAAATTTGCCGAGAGGTAACCTCTCGTTCCATTCGGGACCCCCAGTCGGGTTCACAAGACGAAGTCGAACCGTATCGACGACATGAAGGATGACACATAGCAACCTGGGGGGCGCCCTGTCAGCCTCTCGGGTGTTGTTGCTGTTGGCCTGGGCACCGAGCTTCAGCATGCAGCCCTAAAAATAATCTCCAGGGAGTCAATCATCTGCTTCATGCCTTATCTGGCCCCTGGAAGGGCCTTGAAACAATACTACTAGCACTACTTATTACAACACTCGCCTCCTCCTGTCTTTTTCTTTTGTTCCCGCGGGCAACAGCAGGGAAAACGGGAGTAGCTCAGCAAGCTATGGGGCACGAGCTGTACTTCCAGGGGATTGGGAAGGGAGGCGGACTGGGCATTGGGGCTATAGGGCTTGCATTTCTCAGGAGGCACATCGTCGATCCGCGTAGATGCAGGAGGTACATACTCGCCATCTTGTCTCTCCCTGGAGTGGAAAGTGTTGGGGCGGAAAAGGATTATTACACCGGGAAGTGGAGGGTAAACTGGGTCCTTTTCTCATCGCGTTCTCTCTCTGACGCCAAGTCAGTCTCATTCTTCTCTTGTGTCGTTTGCTCCCTTGGTCTTTTCGGCGCTAAGCATGATGCCTTGGTAGAATGAGGCTTTGTCATTATCTGTGTTTGAGTATTCATTCCATGTCTGCCTTAATCGAATGGAGCTAAGCCTGCGCGCGTCCTGCTTTTGGTTCTAGGTGCTGTATCCACCGTCATCGTCTCTTGTCGCACTTGACTCGGTTGGTGGGAGCGCGCGTGTGTGTTTACCCAGACCAGACAGCGGCGTCAAGGATGCCCTCCTGTCCAACAAGTTGTCCGACAGCCTGTTACCCTGTCCCTGGCCAACTCAGTCCCCGACGTAACGACTGTCCACTGATTCCGTGTCTCAGATATTCCCCCTCATGCGCGGTGCGACCCAGTCTAGGATGCCAAAGGTGTCCGCAGGGCGACGTGAGCATCCAACTCTCCACCAGCCAGCTTCAAAGTACCTCGCAGTCCTCAAGGTTTGGAGGACCACTTCGAGGAGCTGAAGATGACGACGTCAAGCCTCGCTGTTCTCCGAAGCGACGCAATGATGCTCTTCGTGACGAGAAGGACGCAGGCCTCGGCGTCAACCGACCACCACTTATAACCTCGATGGCGCCATACCAAGCGAGTTCTTGACTTCACCTCGGAGCATCCCGTCACCGTTCCCACCTTTCCCCCGGTTCATATTCGTCTACTAGTTGCAAGGATAAGGCACAATTCGCCCAGTATGAGACTCCAGTCCTCCTCCACCCTTGCCTTTGGCGGCATCTTCCACCACATGACCTCCGCCCAGAGCACGACCCCGGCCACCTGGACCGTCTCGGCTGTCACCCCCATCGGCACCGGAACAGGTCCACAGCCCATGTGCGGGCAGGGCTTCACCTACTGCGGATACATCCTGCGTGATCACCAGAGTAAGCGTAAAAAAAAATCCGCTTTTTCTTGACCATCGCACCGCTGACACGCCGCCCACACAGACTTTCAGGAATCAGACATTGTCAAGGCCTACTGCGGCGGCAACCCCGGTAACTGCCTCGAAGGCAAGACCAAGTCGGACCCCTTTCAGGCCCTCTATGTCTGCCTTCCTCCGCAGGCGCCGCCCAAGCCCAAGCGCAACTTGATCAAGGGGCGCCAGGCGCCTCCGGCATCTCCCGCGGCCCCAACGTCACCGGCGGCCCCGACGACCACATTCTGGTCCAGCCAGAACCCCGGCAACGGCGCCGGCGGAGGAAACTCGTGCTCGTCGACCGAGACGCCGGGCAATCGCATCGAGCTTCTCTGCGCGTGCGGCAACCAGTGTCTGAACCCGCTGGCCGACCATATCGGACGATGTGATTCGCCTTGTTCGTAGACGAGTGATGAAAAGTGGGATGGTGGTATAATGAGTTTCTGCGCGCTCGTTTTTTTAAACAATATTTTGTGGCCCTTTTGAGGTTTGAGAAAAAAAAACCCCGTTGGAAGTGGTATGCTGATGGGTGGCAACCATCTCGCCGTTCGCTCATTTCTGCGGGGAATAACAAAATAATGGAAAAGCTGCACTCCTTAGTTTCACCGGAACTTAAAAACCGGGTTCGTCAATCATTTTTTTTGGGCTAAAATTATCAAGGCGTTCAGATCATTATAAGTACGTCGGCTCGGCCAGTCTTGTTTCCCTGGGTATCGTGAATCTCAACCCTCGCTCTGACCATCCTCCCCCTCCCTCCTTCGCTGGTCTGCCGCCTCGGCCGCCAAGAATGCCCTCGTAACGGGGTTTCTGAGCAGTCGTTGCTCATCGCCACTTCGTCTGCCATTTACATGCCCAAAAAGACAAGCCCATAGGTCCTTCTTGTCCACGGCCTCACCCGAGATACCGTTCTTCCCCATCAACTTTGAGAGGTGGGCCTGCTGCATCTCCAGAGTGTTGGCGGCATCAAGACTTGCGTCTAACAGCTCTGGTGTCGACTCTTTAGATTTTCCCTTCAAGCTCCTGCCCATATGCTCCATGCGTCTCTGGACTGAGAGGTTATATATTGACTCCTCCACCGTCCCGTCCACGATATAAAGCCACACCGTTGTTTCCTGCTGCTGTCCGATACGGTGAACACGCGCAATGGCTTGCAGCTCCAGAGCCGTGTTGAGCAACGGCTCGCACAGGAAAACGTGGCTGGCGTTGACTAAATTGAGCCCGCTCGCATGCGCTCGGGCGTGAAGTAGGAATACCTCCGTTCCAGCATCCTCTTTGAACGCTGTGGTGCCATGTGCCTTGTCAAACGAGGTCCAGCCGATACGGTACATTCGGAACGCCAGGGTGAGCACGTCAAGAAATTCCTTGTACTGGGAGAAGACAATAGACTTTGCACCTGGGTCTGACTCCCGCAGCCATAGAATATGACGGACCAGGGTGTCGACTTTGGTCGTGTAGTTTGGCCCGTTCAGGTCTATATTCTTGATTTCGGCCAGCTTCTCCGGGTTGAATTCAGAATAGATGGTAGATACCTTTTTGGATGGCGTCATCTGCGATTGGGCCTGGGTTTCCCGGGCGTCTTGGGTCCCCTCTGAGTGTATCCTGAGCTCTTGCGGCTTTAGGGTAATATCGTGAAGGTTTGCCTGTGTAAGATGTCTCTTGCAAACAGGACAGTTACGATGCGCGCGGAACCAAAGTGTTATACACTCTTTGCAAAACTGATGTCCGCAAACTGTGAGGACACCAATCGAGAATGTCGACTGGCAGATAACGCACATTTTCTGCTCCTCTGTGCTGGATTCGGTCTCTTTCAGGTGCACCACTACAACTCCGGTTAGTGGCAGCTTTTGATATTGCCAGGAAAGCAACTTACAATATCGGTGCTTGGACTCAGCGGTTGCCAGTCTAGTTTGTAGGGTCTGTTCCTCCTTAATCGCCAGCTCGAGAACTCTTTCATTGATGTCACCCTCAAAATCCCTGACCATGTCCGAAACACCCTGCAATTGCCGGTAAAAGTCGAGACGGGCATTGAGAGTATCCGTGAATCGTTCAACTTCTTGATCAAGGGCTACCCCTGATTTGAGTTGATCAGCCCGCTGGCTCTGGACGACTTTAATAAGACTAGTGACGATTGTCAGCTCGGTGGATGCTCTCGAGCTTCCGGTTGCCGCCTCATGGCGCATCTTAACGGACAATGCCCTTAACTCCGAGACGATCCCCCCCAGAGAAGTAAATGGATCGTTCTCGGCAAATTCGGGCCTAATTTCTTCTCGGACTCCCATCATCTCGAGTAGTTTCCCGGGAAATGGGCCACCCCCTTCTTTTGCCAAGCGAATAGCAACCTTGGCCTCATGTTCAGCAAGAAAGTTCTTTTGTCCCGTGACCGCAGTGATTCGGTCGGCAATCACCGCTTTGAGGACCTGAAGATACAAGAGAATTTCATCTTGTAGCTTGGTCGACTTGTCGTACTCCTCGCCCGTGACATCGTCCTCTTCGTCGACTAGAGGCTCGAGTAGGAGTTGGATCACATGCTCCCGCCACTCATCCAGCTGGTTCGCTTGAGCGTCCAACAATCCCGCGAGCCGTCTGAGAGCATCCACCACCTTAGCGCTTTCCAGTCCTTTCACTTTAACATCTTGGGACTCGGGAACAACGGCAAAGCTTTGATCCTGTGCGGATTTTGCAAGGCGATCCATCAATGCCTTCGCCTTGCTGTAGCTCTGTAATTCCGTTAGTACATCAATATGTCTTGTGTCCCACCAAAGAGAGTAAGTACATACCTCATGTAGGATTTCCTTTCTGATCGCCTTGGCAAGATCGTAACCCTCCATTTCCATCTTCTCTAGTCGTTGAAACTCTTCTGAGCCGGGCACCGTCATTTCTTCGTTCGTTTTGATTGAGAAATACCCGTTTGCACAAAAGAAAACGGCCCGGTGCTGGATCTCGAGAGCGGATCTAAATCGACGCCGTGCTTCTCCAACCTGAGGAGACAGGCTACCCTCGCGCGCTTCGGATTCATCGTCAATCTCATCTTCGCCAGGGGCTGCCTGTATTTTATCGCGTCTGTTTTTGCGTGCCTCCTGGATTTCCTTCTCGAGTTGTGCTCGACACTCTTTCACAATGGCTGTGCTCTTATCACGGACTGCTTCCCAGATTGCCAAGGCTTCCTTGACTTGCTTTAGACCAGCCAAAATTTGGCCTTTTGTTATTTTCAGCGAGAGGAGATTCCGCTGATCCGCCCGTTTGGCGCTTTCGCTCATCTCCAGCATCGCATCGAGAACTTCTGACACAGTCCGCATCGGCGCTACTTTGTGTCCAAGCGCGCGGCGGTTTCGGTTGCCGACCTCGGGGTGTAACGCGGTCTGTCGCAAACGGTCGAGAGCCGACCTCATGGCGCTCTGAACGGCCGGGTCGTCAGGGTTCCAGTCACCTTCGACCGGGTTGCCTTGTACGTCCAACCCACAGGTCCCGGCGAGTTCCTGGAACAGGCTTTGGTAGTGTTGTTCTTCTATGGCTGTGAACGGCATTGTGATGACGTAACGCCGCTGTGGCGGGATAGATATCTCATTTCTAACGAGGCTCTTGGTGTGACGCATTGAGATGAGATGAATCAGCTTTCGAAACGAGGCTATGTCCTTGGTGGTGAACATGTTCCAAACCCTCGTATCCGAAGCGTAAGGTTCGTATCGCAAAAAGTTCAAAAGTCCTCGAAGGTCTTTTGCGATGTCATCTTTGACTGGCGTGCCGGTAATTGCCCATGCGTTGATCCGGGGTATCCTTCTTGCCAGTTGCGCAGCTGCGGTCATCCAGTTCTCGACCATTTGGGCCTCGTCGATGCAGACCCGCCACCAACACAGTTGGACAAGAGGAGAGGTGGGCCGTTCGTACCGCCTCGAATTCCTCATTGCTCTTTCTGGGGCATCGGTCGCTATCCAAATCTCATTTCTCAGGACCTCGTACGTTGTGATGACAACGTCATGCCGGGCTAGATATTCCGCCGACATTTCCACCTCCTTTTCCTTCGTTGCTTTGCGAAAGCCGGGATAATAAAGGACCTTGAGTCCTGGTGCATGACGGGATAGCTCTGATAACCACTGTTCGAGAAGCGAAGAGGGCGAAACAATCAGCGTGGCGGAGGTCGACAGCAGATTCCTATTCGAAAACGGATCGAAAATTGTTGCTTCATTTGAAGGGTTCTGGTGCAACATTATCAAAGCTATCACCTCGAGAGTTTTGCCCAATCCCATCTCATCCGCGAGAATTCCTCCGAGTAGACCTGGAGCCCCACGACGGAACAAGGAAGTATCCCGGGTTACGGCCTCAAAGGTCGGACTGAAGTAGAAACTCTCACCCCTATCATCTTGGGCCTCGAGGAAGGGAATCGGCGCCTCCGAAATAGGTCGGTCGTAGGGCTGAACTGCTGGAGGGGCTCCGTTGGCGGCAGCGCACCAGTGAACCCCTTCGCGACGCAATAGCCACTGAACGGCTCTACGCTGGAATGGATATAAAGCAGCCTGAAGACCGGGAACCGTAAGTGATGAAACCTCCTGATCAAACATGTCCTTGTCTGGAACAAATGTGGCTTCGTAGAAATCCTGGGGAGAAGGGGACGGTGCGTTGAATCCGCCAATCCCGCAAAACCAAGTGCTGAAAAACGCATCCTGAACTCTCTCCTGCGGGCTTTTGATTGAACGTTTCGGACCCAATTTGCCGAGATTGGCACTTTCGTTCCAGAACACATTGGCTTCGATTTCCACCTTGAGTAACGCCTCGTTGAGCTCGATGCGAATGTTGAGTGAAGCCCAGATACGCCCAGGTTGAGAAGAATTGATTGCAAATCTCTCTGCAATAACCAGCGCTGAGAGCTGTCTATCCGACAACTCTTCGCTTCTTATCGCGTAGCTCACCCAAAAGTCCCGATTCCCACGGGGTGAGAATGATATCTCCCATTCATGTTCGTTGGCTATTAAACCCAGTTCAAGCTGCTTTCCCACATCCTCTCTGCAGATAACGGCTTCCTGGGTGTCGATGGCGCCTATTTCACGAGGAGGAAACACCAGCCGCGCCGTCCCGATGCGAATCGGCTCATGCTGTCCTGGTCCATGGCTCATTCTGGCGCGCTTCGCAGGCCTTTCGGACAGTTCTCTTTGCAAATCACCTGCTTCTGGTGGATTGAGAGACTTGATCGTCTCCACGAAGCTTGCTAGGTCATCTGCTGTCGTTGGCCTCCCCCTGGGAGCAGGGATTGGTTTCTCTTTGTTCTTGCCATTGCGATTGCCAGGTCGAGGCATTTCGCACAAGCGAGCGGCGCGGGTAGAGTACACAAAACCCAATGTGGTAAGCTGTGTTGGTGAGCAAGAGGCTGCGATGATTGACCGTGAATATGTGCGATAGTAAGATCCACTGCTCTATTGGGATGAGAAGTAATGCGCTTCCAGTCGTTTCTCGATATCAGAAATGTCTGGGCAATGAGAGTGCTTTCTTGCGGGAAGGAGGCATCGGGGTTCCGACGAAGAATTATAACTTGATGCCTGAGAGACTGGCACCCACACGCGCAAACGGGAAGATGGTGGGGGTGAGAAGGGGAAGGAGAAAGAGGTAGGAAGCAACGGACTTATACATACGGAAGCTGGGGGGCGGCAGCAGGCGGCAGCCTTGAAGAACCTGCAGGGGTTGATGCAACAAAACCCATCATCGCCTCTGAGTGGCCCGGCTGGCAGCGGGGGCCCCACACCTTTCCAACCTCTGGCGCTCGAGCCATCTCGGGACCCCAGCTCGGTGACTTCGGGGGTCTCGCAAAACTTTCAAGCTTGCAATCAACGCGTGCCATCCCAATCTGATTTCCCAGCGAGGACAGAGCCCTCCGGTCTCTCTGAACTGCGCGGGCCGAACCCTCACTATGTATGTTTGCTTGGGATTGGTCCAATTAGTCTTTGAAGGGGTCTAATGCGCTGTGCAGCAGAAATGAAGTCTTCACGAGTGCCCTCCCTTCTAGGGCTCCTCTTGCGGCCCTCCACCACAACACAAACCGCCACCCCATTCTTGAGTGCACAGACAAGATTGGCCCATACGAAGGACGAAGCGAAACCCCCTCGAGTTCCCTCACCAATACCATTCGTACCCGATGTGCAGACCTTCCTAACTCTCATTGGGCGGGGATTGAAGCAGCACGCGGACAAGATACCAACTTGGGAGGCTCTTTTCACCCTGAACACGGAGCAACTGAGGGAACTTGGTGTCGAACCACCACGAACTCGGAGGTATCTTCTGCGATGGAGGCAACGGTTTAGAGAGGGAAAGTTTGGCCCTGGAGGCGACTTGAAATACGTCCAGGATGGCAAGGCGTATCTGGGGGTGCTGGAGACCGAAAAGTCTCCAATCTTAACGTTGAGGCATGCGGTGAACCTTCCAGCTGAGAAAAAGCCCGAGGAAGTGCCTCGAAAAGAGTTGGCAAGGGTCAAGGGCTATAAGGTGAAAGGGCTCTGCAACATCGCTGGACCGTATGCTCTGCCCGCGGGCCCCGGAAAGGCGCTGATCAAGGTGACAGAGGGCATGTGGGAGGACAGGAGAGGCCACAAGGTCGACGGTGGTGAAAGAAGACGTGCTGAGGTGCGCTTTAGGAGAGGCATTGCAGAACGGAAGGCTATGAGGGAGAAGATGGGGTACTGATCGGGGCAACTCTCGTGACGCACGTGTGCATATAGTGTACAATATTATATCGAGACTCACTGATTATTCCAGCATGTTGAGGGCTGTTGTAGATATCGAATGTTGTATTTCTTCGACGTTGCATGCGAGGAAAATACGCACCTCGATGGACGTCGGATCAACCCCGACAAAGGGGTCATTGGGGGCTGGCTGCAAGCCGATTCCAAACATTCGAACCATGGTAGTCCCTAGATGCCTCCGATGTCGTCGTATCTGCACGGGACTTGGCTTGCTTGAGAGGGCATGTCAAGGGCTGGACGCCACCGCCAGAAATCGGATTAGCCCCACTGCCATCTTCGGACATCGAAAATGTATGTCAGAGTTGACTAAGGAACTCGCTGTTCCATGCATCTGCAAGGCGGGAGAAAGGTTCCAATGCCCTGGGACGTGAGCTGAACTTACGACCGCGAATAAAACCAAGGTTGGTTGGCTCATAATCAGCGGGTCTGCTCTCTCCCAAATCAATCACTCCTTTGATCCAAGACTACAACGACCTAGCCAACTTCGACGTTCATCACGTCTCATTTGAGGGAGGCTTTTGTCATCGAAAGGCTGGTGTGGACGGGGCGACCAGCGGCGCAATGGCGCCATGACTGCGCTACCACCCGCGCCGAAGGTTAAATGGTAACGACGGGAGTGAGCCTGTGAGGCAGCCCATCGATCAGCCCAACACGCGTGGCGCATCCGCATTTACTTATAACGCGAAGCTTCCCGGCCACCATGAAGTGTCTCAATCAGTGGTCGTTCAAGTTCGTCTTCAATTCCTGAAAGGCGAGCGCTTGAAGTCGCGTCTTGTCGGTTTCCATTCGGTAGCTGACGTCACCCCGGGCCAACCCGAACCGCCCTCGCAAAGCTTCTGTCAACCTCTTGTGAGTCAAGCACCCTGTCCACGTAATGACCGCATTATCTTTCTCCTCGCAGATCGAAACGCAATGGCCTTGCAACGCCGTCTCGGAATTTCACGGCTTCGAGGGTATAGCGTGTTGATGACCGATGGTCCCCTTAGAGTCAAACCGAACGACGTGACTCACCAGACGAACGAGGCCGAAGTCCCCGGATCCGTATTTCAGCCAGTCGACTTCAAACACCTAATGTCGGCTTGCCCGCCCCTCCCTCCATGACCACAAAGTCCTCCGTGGTCACGGCCAACGTTCCAGTACCAAGTCACGTCACCAGTTGCAGGTTAGCCCCTACCCAATTCGCGTCTATTGCCGACCGTTGGGGCAGTGGGCATCTGAGCTCCGCAACAGGGTGACGATACCAGACGCATATCGTTTTGTGTGATTGCAATCTGCGGGCGATGCTTGCGCGCGAGTGGCTGGGCCAGAAGCCAACTCCCCTTCCGCAGTGGAAGGTTGCCAACTGGAAGCCCGGCAGCGCAGGAAACTGGGATCGATGTGACCGAGGACCATCGCCGACGATACGTTACCACTACAGATACTGGTCGGAACTACTTTCGACCGAAACGACGATTCCAGGCCCGAATATCCCGCCTACATTGCGGCTATCCAAGAAAAGGCACGTTGCCGGTCACGTCGATATCTAGTGAGGCTGTGAAGCCACAACTCGCAGACATGAACGAGACACACTATCGAGCCTGCGGGTGACGGGCGACGGGTGACGGCGCTATGATCCAGATGGAACATCAACTGGATGTGTGATGAGGCTATTCCAAGCCATATTGCCGCTCCTGGGCCGCGGCAAAACATGGACACAAGCGCAACACAGCCAGGATCGCGGCAGTCGATGCGGGACAATGGCCAAGCTGGTCTCATTCGGAGGCGTTGCGCTGCTAAACATACTGCGGCTGAACCGCTACCGTCCGGGGTACTGAGGGGTAAAGCTGCGTCTAAGCCTTCTCAACATGGGTTCTACTCTACCCGAGATCATAACCACAATCGGGGAGACTCGCCCCCGATTCAAGACTCCACTTTACCGACAATCTACCGACCATTGCATTGCGCATCTCCAATTCGTTCGATTATCTTGGCAAGGCAGATTTTCGTCTTGTCGCGCCGGAAACTGCCCTGGGGTGTTCACACCTCGAGGTACCTGGTTGGCCCCCACAGCATTGCTGTTGGACAACAGAGAATGCGGCTCAGGCACACACTGGATGGACACGTTCTGACTCGCCGTTTGACCTAGGAAAAACAGTACTGACTACTTGGTCTATCACGATCAAAGGTTTGCAGTGATGTGTCATCGACAAACGCTGTGCACTCTACCCCAGTGGACAATGTGCTGCATAGTGGAAAATGCCTCGCAACGCATGCACTTTACGACGCTTGGGACAGGTACCTTGACCCGGGGTAACGATCTGAGCGACTCCTTATTAACCTGCAAGCACACTGCTGTACATACCGTCAAGAGTGGGCGCAACACGCAACACCACAGATGATCGCGTGCGCGCGCAAGGTGTGGTGGGCAGCGCGGGGCGAGTATAGGCGGGTGTTGCGCCAATCCGATGCCAGAGAAAGCAACTCCGCGCGGCCCGCCCCTGGGCATTGGCCTTCCGTCGAGGATGTCGACTTGTCGATGGTCAGAGAGAGCCGCCAGTGTGACGGAGACTCTGTACCCATCATGGCGATTTCAAGGTTGCGTTGTAACCAGAAGGCTAATTCTGGATAGCCAGCATCAAAACCTGGTATTTCCATTACCCCATTGGCGAGGGGACCGTTCAGCTGAAGGGCAGCGGTCCGCATGCCGGAACCAAATAGAAGCGGCGTGTTTCAACTCATGTCGGACGGACCACCGTCTCGGGCCAAACAAAATCTATAATAATTTAGGTTGGCGTGGGATGCGACAAAGCCCATGAATGCAAGAGGCTACTCCAGGGTTTGGGGCCATGATCGGCCTCGGACTATTTCAGCTGGTCGGATCAAAAAATTGAAGTCCCTAAAGCTTTAGACGTACACTGCTACTCTATCCAGCACCAGCCTGTGCCCCAACCGCACATGACGGCGGGTCGGCCGGGGCGGTGCCTATTAAGCTTATTACTCCTTGAAAACCAGCAAACGGTTTTAATGACGAGCATTGGGATAGGCAATTACGGCGCAAGCGGGAACGTTGTCAAAGGTCAACGCCCACGCCCACGCACGCCCACTTGGTGGTGTGAACTGCTGCAGCGGCAAATGCTGATTGCAACGCCGTTGTGACTAGCACGGTATTAGAGTAAAGTGATATCAAGCCACGTATAGGTGAGTGTTCGTATTTGACTTTAGTGCCTGGCCCAAGTGTGCGGACTGGCTGCAGAAATTGCAGGGGAGGTTTTCTGGCATGTGCCAAAAGCATTGTTTGGGAAAGCGCCCGCCCGCTGGTGGTGCCGGTGAGTCGAAGGTTTGCACTCTGCTGGAGCTGGCCCACGCCCTCCCCAGAACATGCTTTGGATGCGCCAATGCCAAGTGGGGGGGGGGGGGTAGCTGGAGACCACTGCTCTAGCTGCAGATGGCCACAGCCTCGAAGGGTCTGCATTTCCGCTCACAAGGCTGGAGGATTCAATGGCATGTCAGAGTGCGGAATATTGCTCACGCTCGCGCCTCGGTGGCCCAGCAGGGACGACTGAGGTGACGACCTGGATTGACTGGCCGCCCGGCGTGGAGGGGCAGCCGTTTCGCCAATCAAGACAGAAACCCGCGATCTGACCGGGCCGGCCAGTCTGTTCATCCACTGTCCGATCCACGTTGTTGCGAGCTGCGGACAGCGTCCTTTTGCTCAGAGGGGCGTGTCTTGATTGCGAACTTATACAGAAAGTTCCTAACATACGTGGCTGGCGCCATTCCCGGTCAGAGACAGCGCCCCACCCCCGGCGCACTGGTGGCTCTGAGCCGGAGCGTCGACCACTTACACGCCCCTGCGCAGCGTTTTTCGGGTCTCATGGCAGGTCTTCTAGCTTTTCCACGCGGCTTCCATGGGTCGACTCATCCGCGACGCCCGCAAACGTCAGGGCGCCGGCATCGCGAGATTTGCCCTGTTCAGACGGGGGACATGCTGTGCGGTCGTGGAACTCGAAATCTCAACCATGGATCACGGCTCGCAGAGGACGGACTCGACCGTTGTCCACGTTGATCTCCAGTCAGACGGACCCCAGGTGCAGGGTTCCATCCGATTTCCACCACTTGCCGGAGGCAAATGATCAACAGCATCTTCCCGCTGCGCGGGAGCCCCTGTCACGCTTCTGTCCCCCTCCTGTGCCACCCAGTCCGTTCCTGTCCCCGGACCTGAAACAGAGGCAGGTCATTAGCTGCCCTGGGTAAACCACGGCAGTGGCCAGCGGGGAAGATTGCGAGAGACATGGCTAGGGGCGGTGTATTTTTATCTCGCCTCCCCATCCCAGAGATTTGATGCTGGGACGAGCTAGGGCTCCCCTCGGCCCGGTCGTATTTCTCGGGTTTCTCTTTGCAACGTGCGTCAAGGGGATCCACCAGACGTTATAGAGGTCGCTTCAGCTCCAGCTCCGCCTGTTTGTCGTGCCGGGTGGGAGGCTGTCGAACAGCTGCCGGGCGAGCTCTGGCACAGCGTCACATCTGGGGCGAGGCGTAGTCGCCCTGAGTATACATTGCTTTCTCGGCTCCCAGATAGGGCCTGCACTACCGCATCGCGCAACCAGCAGGGGGCGGCGGGCAAGGGGGGTATGGGGTCAGGTCCCGGGAGGCATTACCTTTAACCATAACGCTGTGCACACCTCCCCGTCACTGGGACACGCACACACCCCGCCTCTGGTGCCCCCCTTTCCAGCCCAGTCCAGCCTGGTTGCCCTAGGTACCTATTCGACCATGGCAAGGGCGTCCCCTTGCCGGCCATGCTCTCAAACCGGTGCCGTCCCCACCCGCACACGTCGCGCCTCGTAGGGTCAGAGGGTAGTAGAGTAGGCAGGGCAGTGGGCGTCACTAGCCTTGACTAGGACGGCCCGTTGTCCGTTCATAGCGTGCTCCACTCCTCCAGAGCCCCGTTGTTTGCATGGCATCGGCAGCCGGGGCCATGATTCTTGACGCTGGCCGCACATCGGGATTGCCCGTGGTATATGACCCACCTGCGGCGGCTCCCAGGCCTTTGCTCCGCGTCATTCTTCGGTTTCCCCAATCGACGACTACGCAGTACCGTGCCAGAATAGGCTTCATCTTGTCAATCTCGAGCAACACCCGTCCCGTACCGTACCCTACTCACCTCGTCGTCACTCACCCACCCCCTTGGCTGCCAAGTCTGATACACTCCGGGGCCCGGTCACCGATGGGATCGGACAAGGCAGAGAGCTATTCCTCGTTGAAACAAACTGTGTCCTCCCGGGACCTTGCTTTGGGCAGTGTCAACCGCTGTCCTTCTTATTTAAAGGGGTGCCCTTGACCGTCACCTCGCCTCTCGCTGGAGATGCTCCAGCAAGCTCGGCATTAGCCTTCCACCCCTCTTCCCCTCTCTGCAGTCGAGAAACGGGCATACCATCCGTGTTTTGATCATCACCACACGGTATAACTGGGTGGAACGGTTCTTTCTGGCCTCGTGAGCCTCACCCCCTTTTTTGTTCTTCCCCCTCCCCCACAGCTTCCCAGAATGTCATACCAACCCGAAGACCAAGGTGCAGACCCACCAGGAGATTCATCGGGCTACTACGATCAAGGCTCCTACTCCCAGTACCCAGAAGTCCCTGAGATCTACGTTGGGGATCAATACGACCCCGACGCAGACGAAGACGAGGAGCCCCCTACTCCCACGGCACGTCGCCACAGCAAGAAAGCCTCGACGTCCTCGGTCTCCTCCGCCAAGCAGCGGGACAAGGGCAAGAAACGTGAAAAGGTCAAGACAGCAACCGTGCAGTCAGGCTCCGACACGGAACGAGAAACCTCGACCAAGAAGATGTCCTCACGATCAACCAGAAACTACACCGCGGGATCCACGTCCAAGAAGGACAAGGACCGATCCTCCAAGCCCTCTGCTGCGTCCAAGGCCAAGACGGACGACTGGACCGAGGTCACAGACCCGGAAGAGCGCCGAAAGATCCAAAACCGTATTGCACAGAGGAAGTTCCGTATGCTTGTCTCCCCCTTATTCACCCTCTTGCCGTCACGGCAACAGAGACTAACACGTACAACCCACCAAAAGGCGAAAAGGCCCGCGAGGAAAAGGTCCGCGCAGCACGAGAAGAGCAAGACAACAAGTACGCAGGCGGGGCCTACCACGTTCCCTCGGCCGACGAGCTTCCCCCCGAGAACAACGAGCTATCAGGTCTCCCATGGGGCAGCATCGACATCGGGGTCGTCATTTCGCGAGGCCATGCAGCCTCAGCCACCAGCGGAAGCAGCCCTCATGGCGGGAGCAGGCGGGAGTCGTCAGATCGAATGGTGGCCGCCCACGACAGCAACGCAAGCTACTACCTCAGTCCCTACGGTGGCGGGTACTCTGCCACGATGCCCGGCTCGGGCGGCTATTACCTTGATGGGGGCAGCAGTGGGGACGATAGCGTGCAGTATGGAGGAGGAAGAGGGGCGTATGGACAAGAAGATGCAAGTCCCGGGTACGGTTACTATGATTGGGAGGCCGAAGGCCAGGGCGGGGACCGGCAGATGTGATGGGGTGGTGGGCTTGATGAAATGAATCATTCGGTCATTTTTTTTTTTTGGTGTCTCGCTTTTGGTTTTGCTCGTCTGTGTTCCCCAGGGATCTTCTTGGTGAGGAAATTTTACGTCAGGGCTCGAGGCGGTGATGGGATGGGATGGATCCTCTTACCGATCGAATGGTTTTAGTTTGGGGCTGGTTGCTGACCAAAGAGGCAGGTGCTTAAGGTCCAAGTGGGTGGCAGCTGAAAATAGGTGAAAGGGCTAAGGTCAGAGGGGCAGGGATCGTCTCTCTCTCCGCTCGGGTCCGGGATGGAATGGCCGAGACACGGTTTTTTTTTTTTTTTTTTTTTTTTTTTACCTCTCCTCTTGTTTCTTTCTGTTATGATTGATGCATTCATGAACGGAAACGGGGCTGGCTGGTGATGGGGATTGGTTGGGATACACTGGGGCTACTGGAAATCTTGGCGTCCGGCGGGTTACGGAACAGATAGAGAGTCTCTTCCTCGCAAACCATTCTCATTGCATTATCGCTTGTCTTTTCTTCTCTCGTCTGCTCTCCTGTCATTCTTTTGTCATGTTGCATATACCCCTCTCCTGAATGGGTGTTTGATATCTGGCATACATGCATACCTACCCACCTCTTTCCCAAGTCTTCGGCAGCGGTAGCAAAGAACCAATAACTTTGATGGCTTTTGGCGTTTTCTTGGCTGCATATACTCTACTTCTCATTGGATTATTAATCGTACCTGGACTTCGCTCGAGTCAAGGGCGGTGCATGAGGGGTTATGTCTGTGCGGTTGCTGCCTGGTGCGGCATCTAGGCTCGATGTATGAGGGAGACGCGTCGGAGGCGTGTCGCCTTCGATTTCAGGAGATTACGTCGCGGGAGGACAGCCAGTGCGGCGCCTTCCGTCTCGCTCGGCGCCCGTGCCGACCCGATGCCCGCATCGAAGAAGGTTGGCTTGCGCAAGCAGCAGCCTGTCTCATTGACCTGAAGCGGCAAAAAGATCCAGAGACCACTCCCGAATTACTCATGCTCATCCATCTATCGTTTTCTTGGGCGTATCAAAGAAGCGGTCTGGCGATTGTGCCCCTGCACCGCAACGCGAACAAACGTGATTTCGTGTCAGCACTTTGACACACTGGGTCCCGCGGGGCCCATATGCGGGCGGGAGGACCTTCAGACGGGATGCGGGGTGATGCAGTGGGAGTTGAGGTCCCATCCATGCCCCCTGTGACTGTCTCTGCACACTGCCACGGTGAATGAAGCGCAGAAACTCGCTAAACTGCCCCCTCATTCAGCCCCGATGTCGCTACTGAATTATCACCGAGCCCCGGATTGGAAGACCGGGCGCGTTCGGCTCTGCAGGTGGTTTGGGATACCCCCATCTGAACCCTTTCCCCAGGCACGTATGCAGTAGGTACCCCGGAGCCAGGGAAACACAGACCCCATCGGGAGCCGGTCAGTAAGCCAAACTTCTATACAAAACAAGAATGGTATGGAACACTGGTGGGGGGGGAACCCACATTCAATGCAAGCCATCCTGCAACCGCAACCCACGCCCACGAGGGGTAAACTACGTCCGGCCTGCATCGCCTATCCATCCATACCCTTCTCACCGACGCTTGCAAAAGTGAACAGCCATCGTGCTGCGGACCATGCAGAATCGATCTACAGCCTGCAGAATCGAGTCATTTGCAAACATGTTCAGCAGCGTCTGGCGAAAGGGCTTGGCTGCCTGCGTAACTCCGCGCGGTCCCCGCATCCGACCGACCACTTACCGCCGACCACCCCAGCTCTCCATGTCGACGTCATGTTTCGTTCTCGTCGTTTCTTCCATCCCACATGACTCCCACTCGTCAACTTCGTAGTGGCGGCCGGGAATGCCGATGGCGGAAGACGGTTTCATCCCAACCAATGCCAGGAACCGGTCAATGCTAGCCTTGGGAACGCAGCCCTGTGAGGCGGAGATTGGAAGCAGGTTTACGTCGTTGCTTTCAATCCTTCGGGACCAAAGGCCCTCGCATCCCCTGCGTGTTCTGCATCGAAGTGGCCACTTTTTTCATGGACAGGCAACGCAGTTCGTGACGCGGCTCGAGCGTTTGCTGTTGCTAGCCGCCCTGTCAACGTCCTTGCAGCGGCATCTGCATGCTTACTCTCGTCCACATTATTCCCGGGCAGCGTATCTTCAGCGTATCTTCAGCCCTGTGCAAGGCAGATTGAGCGATGGATGCTACCCTCGCAACTAACCCGACGAGCCTCCAGAACCCAAATCCACCAGGAGGGCCCACCTGCGGTGAGGCATTCGCTGTCAAGGTCTGATCGAGTTACCCCTCCTCCGCATATTCACCAATCGGCTGTGGTGTTTGCTCGCCTGTCAAACAAAATACGTTTGCAGGTGCGGGAATTTCGCGCCGGTATAAGTGTATTGATGAGGCTGTGAACATTACTGGCCATCACACCATGTGTGCAAACAGGAGCCTCGGACGTCGAGGCATGGTGGACCGAAAGAGGACGGGATGCGTCCCCTAAAGGTATGAACAAACGATACTTCGGATGAGCGCACCTCGTGGGAGTCGTCGCGCTTCTGAGACGGCGCTTTGAGCAAACTCGATAATCGGGCACGGTGTAAGACACGTTGAACCGCCTTAAGGAATTCCCCAATTGTGTGCCGAAGCTCAGGGTTGAAGGCCTTGATGTCTGGGGTAAACATGGTCCACACAAGCGAAGTCATTGAGAACATGCGATTGGCCGGTTGAAGTGAGTATTTCATGCATGCTGGCCGCGAGGTAGTTTCCTTCATGATGCAACTGATGCGTTGGAAATAATCTCATGTGTTTTGTTTACTTGAAAAGGAGGTGGCTTCGGGGACCACTCTGCCGTGGTCGCTTGTAGGTATTTGGGGGCGGCTTGGCGAAACAAACCCAAAAACCCTGAACCCCACGTTTTAGGTAGCTTGTGAAACAGGAAGTGGGGGGGTTAGCTCAGCTCTCGTCAGCCCTGTCAAGCTGCTTGGCCCTTGCTTGTCGCTAAACTCCAACGTGTCAGGTAGCTCGGTGCGCAGCGCCAAAGTGCAAAGTCGACCCCCCCCCCAAAAAAAGCCCCGGCGGAACAAAACGTTGAATCAACCCCTCCACAGAGCGATGAGGTCTTAAGCAAATACGCCGCGCATATATTTCGCAATTGAAGCAGCCATGTGGCAACAGTACCGTCAATTGACGTACTCTTCGGCCTTGATCTGGTTCACCGCATTCCTGTGGCTAAGCTCCCTCCTCGGCTTAAGCGTCGAGGCAACCGCCGATGAGTCCGTCCTAATCGGCGAGGTCGGCCGCCAGAACAACCAGAGCCTGCTATGGGGCCCCTACAAGCCAAATCTTTATTTTGGCGTGCGGCCCCGGATACCAAAGAGCCTGGCGGTGTCGTTGATGTGGGGGAGGGTCGACACATACCAAGACATCCAGAATTGTTCGTTGCCTGACCCCTGCTGCCCCGCGCTAGCCCCGACAAGATCTGACAAGTCTGCTTGAACATAGCCATCCGCTACACGTGTGAGCAGAATGCGGGAATGAAAGGCTATGGCTGGGACGAGTTCGATACAAGGCGTGGGGGTGTCCAGTCGATTCACGACATCGAGAACGGCATTGATATCACCACATCGCTTGTCAAGATCCCAGGTGGTGCCCACGGAGGCAGCTGGGCAGCGAGGATCAAGGGTGAACTCAAGGAGGATGCGCCCCAGGACCGAAAAACGACATTGTTTTTCTACGTCTCACAAGAGGGAGACGGCAACCTCGAATCGATCCCCAGCGACGACGATTTTGGTTACCAAGAGGACATCACGCTGAAGGGTTCGTCCGAGGGGCTGGGCAACTACAAGCTCGTCTTCACCAGAGGCACGGGAATACAGCCTAAGAGCGACCACCCCTTGTCCAGCGAGCGTGGAGAGGGCCAGACGGTTGTGCAGGCACTGACGTTCCCGGATGAGGTTCAGTGGCAGGCCAAACCCATCGTCTTCAAACAGCTCAAGGAGGGCGTCGACTGGCTGGTGGCAAACAAGTTTGACAACGAAAATGCTCCCCCCCCGTGGCAGGTCTACCAGCTTGCCAACAAGCCAGGCAGCGGAAACGTACAGATTGTTCAGAAAATCTTTGAGGGAAGCTTCGAGTTTGATGTTCTCTTCTCAAGCGAATCGGCCGGAAAGGAGCTCACCCCTACCGACTTGACCAGAGAGATCAAGGAAGCCACCGAGTCCTTTGGCGAGCGATTCTCAAGCGTCTTCTCCCTGAAGGCCCCCTTCACTGCCGAGAAGTACAAGAAATTTGGGAGAAGCATGTTTTCTAACCTCATCGGTGGCATCGGGTACTTTTACGGCCAGTCTGTTGTGGATCGTTCGTATGCCCCCGAGTATGACGAGGAGAACGAGGGCTTCTGGGAGGAGGCTGCCGAGGCTCGTGCCCGCAACCGGCAGCAGCTTGAAGGGCCATACGAGCTCTTCACAAGCATTCCCTCTCGCCCCTTCTTCCCTCGCGGCTTTCTGTGGGACGAGGGTTTCCACCTGCTCCCAATCGTCGATTGGGATATTGATCTTGCCATGGAGGTTGTCAAGAGCTGGTTCAATCTCATCGACGAAGATGGTTGGATTGCCCGCGAGCAGATCCTTGGTGATGAGGCGCGGAGCAAAGTCCCGGACGAGTTTCAGACGCAATACCCCCACTACGCCAACCCACCCACTCTTTTCTTTGTGCTCAACTCATTTGTTGAAAAGCTCCAGAAGAGCAACGGAACTCTTCCTGCAGGAAGGGAGCATTTCTCCCAATACCTCCCCCTCTCTTCGGCCTCCATCGACAACCCTGAGATTGGGCTTGAGTATCTCCGCAGACTGTACCCTCTGCTTCGGCGCCAGTTCGATTGGTTCCGCAAGACTCAGGCCGGCGACGTTAAATCATACGACCGCAAGGCCTACTCGTCCAAGGAAGCCTACCGCTGGCGCGGCCGCACAGAGTCGCACTGTCTCACAAGTGGCCTCGATGACTACCCGCGACCACAGCCTCCACATCCGGGTGAGCTTCACGTCGATCTCATGTCCTGGATGGGCGTTATGGCCAAGCTGTTGAGCAACGTTGCCTCGGCGCTGGGCATGCCAGAGGAAGTCGCTGAGCTTGACAAGGTTCGGGACGCCATTGAGCACAACCTTGACGACCTCCACTGGTCCGAAAAGGAAGGCTGCTATTGCGATGCTACGATTGACGATTTCGAGGAAAACGAACTCGTGTGCCACAAGGGATACATTTCCCTTTTCCCATTCCTGACGGGTCTGGTGAAGCCAGATAGCCCCAAACTAGGAAGAATCCTTGATTTGATTGGGGATGAGGAGGAGCTGTGGAGCCCATATGGTATCAGGAGTCTGAGCAAAAGGTCCGAATTCTACGGGACTGCTGAGAATTATTGGAGAAGCCCCATCTGGATCAACATCAACTACCTGGCCATTGTGCAGCTGCATGTGAGTATCCCCGCGGCTGCGCCTACTTTGGCAGTAAAAACTGACAAATCGCAGACTATCGCAACGCAAGATGGTCCCCATCAGGAGAAGGCAAGGGGCCTTTATACCCGGCTGCGCAAGAACATTGTGGATACGGTGTACAACAGCTGGGAGGAAACCGGGTTCGCTTGGGAGCAGTACAACCCGGAGACGGGCCAGGGGCAGCGCACACAGCACTTCACAGGCTGGACAAGTTTGGTGGTCAAGATCATGGCCATGAATGATTTGGAGGGGAAACAGCATGTCCGCGACGAGCTCTGATCGGATCGCTTCTTCCGCAAACGGATGACGGCTCTCTGCTTTTGACCCGCATGTTGACTCTTGTGCTAATAATTATACACCAGGAAAGTGGCTTCTTTGTTGGTCAATGCCAAACGCCTGGCCAGCGACAGGTCAGATTCGGAGCAGTGGAAGTGCGTCAACAGTCTCACAACATGGCAGAAAGGCCAAGTTGAACCAAGTCCGGAGATTGGGTTGGGATTTGGAGAAGACTGCTCCCATTTGAATCAATATGGTACACCGCAAGTGATAGTTGTGATCATCGGGTCAAGATAACCAGGCTTAGGTTGCTGAGCAGTGAATCATGCCAATACAAGCAAGATCAAGTGCAAGGTCCCAACAGTAACTGCCGAGGCAGCGACGTCTCAGGTCTTTCCGCTGTCATTTGTGTTATATATACTATCAAAGCTCGTCGTTCCATTTCATCGCCTGGCCCATTGATCTCACGACCAACTGGACACCCATGGAAGACCAAAAACACCCCGAGACATCCATCCCCCATCCCAACGCCGCGACAAAGAACCACAGACCCAAAAACGCTAACACATGCTCAAAAACTACTTCGAGAACCCGTCCCCTTTCTGTGCGACCTCTTTTCTAGCCAGGACCTCGACATCACGACTCAGCAGCTGCCTTAGCTGGGAGGTAATAACCTTGACTGCTTCATCCTTTGCCTTTGATTTTCCCACATCACTCTGACGGGGTGAAGGTGTAGACACCTGCTGTCCGGTCTTGCCGGGGCTTGAAATGTCCTGTGCTGACGAAGCGGGTGAAACAACCGGGCGAACTCTAGGCGCGGGGAAGTTCTCCTTCTTGTCAATAGCGTCTACCAGGCGCTTGAATCGCTTAAAGAGAGCCTCAGCCCGGACGAGAGTGGATTCTAGGTCGATTGTGCCTGAAAGTTCGTTGACTATACTGTGTTAGCTTTGATTACAAGCGAGAATGTTGCGTAGTAGAAGACATACCGTACTTGAGCACTTCGTCAAAGTGCTTCAGATGCGTCATTATCACATCTCGATGCTTTTCCAGTATTGCCAACGCAACGAAAAGATGAAAACTGCTGCTCAAATAGTCTGTCCAGAGGCTCTCCCACAGACGAAGCACATCCATCCACTGGAACTCGCGTTTGTACCAGACGAGCAGCATGCGGAAGAAGAAAAAAAAGTTTGTGCTGTCTGCCGTTTGCAAGTGGGTGTAGAGCTTGGGGTCCATAAATTGGACAAGGTGATCGAGTGTCAAAAGTTGCGACCGCATGCCGGATTGATCCCTGAGAAAGTTGCGCTCCATTCGCTCCATGAAGCGCTGGAAGGCCCAAAACGCCAGCGCATCATCCTGCAAAACAGCATAGATAGGCGCAAGGAGGTCCGACATGCCCTGAACGTAACCGAGGCCTCGGTTGTATTCATTATATGTGAGAAGCATATCTTTCATCTGCTCCATGTGGACATTGGTGCCGACGCCGGCGAAGGGTGAGTCTGGATCAGGATGAGGAATATCCTCGCCAGCAAAAATCGGGACGTTGCGGTCTGTCCGGTGGACGTCTTTCTCTACAGATGGAGTCAGTATCTCTGTGGTGCAGCCAGACAAGGAAGCTTACCAATACGTCCTCTTTGCTCTCTCCACCACTCACCCTCTTCCCCTTCCCCGCCCTGGTCGATCTGCCTCTCCCACCAGGAGCCCTTGAGTTTGATATACTCATCCCTAAAAGACGCCGCCTGTGCCTTTCGCTCATCCTCCGTACTGTACCAGTCATACACGCCGAGCAAAAACAGCCAGGCCTCTTTCCGTACGCCGTCTTCGGGATCCAACCCGCCGTGAAAGATTCTCTCCTTCACCTCGTCCACTGTCACAGACAGTCTCCCCGTACTTGGATCGAAGAAGGTTTTCCACTCCTTCATTGTTACCGCCTTCCTCAGTTGCTCGAGCGTCAGGCTGCTCGTACTGTCCAACAGCTCGAACTCGCCTACGTCGGTATCTTCCAGCTCCATAACATCCCTTGCGGTCCATATCCGCTGGTTTCGATCCCTCTCGCTTTGCTCCGCGATTCCCATTGCCCATCTTGCAAGATAGATCCTAGCGCTGTCGAACTCCTCCTGCAGTGTTTGAACCTCTGGGTTTCTCAAGAATCTCCTCATTTGCGGTGGTACCTTTGGACTGTCCAAGACATCTTGTGCCGCCTGGCGCGTGAATGTTGTAACCTTGCTGAACTTCTCCATTATGTTCCACCCTGTCTCTTTGACGAATTTCATCAACGGATCCATCTCACCCCCTGGGCCCCTGGACGGCCCTGCCACCCCTTTACCGCTGTCTTTCCCCCCAATCACACTCGGGGAGGAACTTGTCGTTAGTTTCCCGCCAAACGCAGCACTATCCTCTGCCGACGGCTCCACCAGGTAGATGTTTGGCTCCGCGTAACTCCTCTCGATTGTTACATAGCGTTTCAACCACCGGAGAACCTCGTCGCCGCCCCAAAACATCTCACCCCCATCGCCAAACGGATCGAATGTGTCCCTGGCACGCTTCTTTTTCTGGAGTATGGTGCTCTGGCACTCACTGTCGTGAAAGAATAGCGCCGGGAAGCTGTCGCCTGCCCGGCTGTTGATAATAACGCTGCCGAACCACCACCCCAAGCTCGGCGGCCTGACAAGCAGGCTATAGATTGCGTTAACAGGGATAGCAAACGCATAGTGACCGATGGAGCCGCGGTGCGTCGTGACGGTCGGCGGGGGAGGGACAAGATAAGACTGTTTAGGTGGCGAGTCGCCTTCGCACAGATCTACCTTGACATAGACAGAGGCGGAATCGCCGAGTTGTGATTCGGGAACCCATGCAAGGAGGAGATCGGAAGATGCCGGGGATTTAGATGAGGAGGAGGAGGAGGGACGGTCGGTATTCGCCGGAGAGACATTCTTCTGCTGTAGAAGAGCGATATAGCCAGGTATGTTGTCTTTGGCGGAAGGAGTGGGGTGGATGTAGACCTACGCAGTGGTTAGCCGTGGTTGGGGAGAGGAGAGGGGAGGAGAAGGGCTCACCTTGCTCTTGGAGTAGAGCAGCTTCACCCCACGGCCAGTCGGGGTATGGGTAATCGTGTCATATCCGCCCTCTTCGTCGTCGCTCATAGCATAGAAACTGCCCGATGGGGAAGAGGAACGGCCGGGAGGGTTAACGGCCGAGGTTGCCGGGTCTCGAGAAGGTGGAGAGTTGCTCGTCGTTTTGGTGACTCGCGTCATTTTTGGCTCGGCCCCTCGAAGGTCAGGTTGCCAAACGACCGAAAACCATTTACCTCTATCGGAAAGCAGAGAGGTTTGGGATATGAGGGAGAGAATGGCGATATAAGGTATTTGAGGAGGTTTTGTGACGCTAGGACAAGTATAAAGGCCGCTGAGGGAGCCCCGCGTCGCATGATGCAACCCGGAGGGGCAGCTCCTAAGTAGAGATACTTGATTCACTACGTCAGTGGCGCCACATTCAAGGTACAGTGACTCCAGAACGCCAAGGCGCAGTCACGCTTTGCCTTCGTACGCAGGCTCAAGACAGTGTCGTCGTCATCTGCCACTCACACACGGCAGCAGCAACGAAGAATCTACGCCATGCTTCTCGCCGCGCTCGGCTTTGCACATCTTCGCACAACTATGCTCCCGGTCAGCACGTTAGGGAAAACCCACACAACAGATATATCTTGTGACTTTTGAAATTGTAGAGATAAGGCTCCCGTTGGTTCGATGAGTAGTTCTTCATAAATTCCAGAACCTCGACGCCTTGACTAGCTCTTGAATCGGCAGCTCTGGACCCGCAGTGGCGGAAATGCAACGAAGAATAAACGGCACTTTGGACATAAAATCCCCCCTGAATATCCAGAAACTGCCCACCACGGTGACGCTAAAATTCCGCGGCTGCCTAGAGAGTAGTCTGAACCTATATACTCATACGGACGTCGGGAAGGCTTGTCCATGAATCAGTTTCGCCTCTGCCCATTTATTATCGCATCCGGGGACCGCTTGGCAGCCCTCCTCTTCTTGGGCCACTCGGAAGACCGACCGGCCGGCGCCCACTGTTGCCGGCCCCAGAAGACCCGTAGTCGGACCCTCCTCCATAATAATCCATATCCCCGCCGGCCCACGGAGCGTTGGCAGACATGACTGGCCTATCATCGCCTGTATCATAAGCACCAGCTGGCGCGAGTCTGTCTTCGTAACTGCCGCCTCCGGTGTTCCCTCCTCGCCTGTTACCCCCTTGCGGCTCGCGTGCCGGTGGCTGGAACGGCCCTCCACTCGATGCTGGACTCGTTGTTTTGGCTCCACCCCAGAGCCTCTGTTTCAGCTTGTCCTGTGCGCTTCCACCCCCCGAAGCTGGAGGGGTGCTTGTATCGTTGCGTCCGTACTGGCCTGCTTGTTGCTGATAGCTACCTGCACGCTGGCTCGGAAGCGGCCTAGATTGAACTTCTTCTCTCCCTCCACGCGCTGCTGGGGCACTTCCCGTGCGGTTGGCAAAAGGATTAGCCCTTCCACCCTGACGGAGCGAAGTTGGTGGATTTTGCTGGTTGTTGGTGTTGTTGTTGTCCCAGAGACTGCTCAGGCTTCCCCCACTCTGTTGAGGGTTATTGTTGCTAAGTCCGCCATAGCGACTGCCGACTTGATTCTGCGCTGCGTAGACGGGTTGAACAGGCGGGGGTGCCTTGGGATCGGGAGGAAGCCATCCGGGGAACGGCTGCCCCTTTTCCGCGTAATAAGCACGAAGTACGCGGCAGACATGGGTGTCATCTTCGGTGTCACCGTCGGTTTCGCCGCTAAAGTAGGTGCGTTGAAGCTTCGTGATGTTCGTAGAGGCGTTGGTAAGAAGGTTGCTGTACCACGACGCCATGATGGCGGGTACGCGACCAAGAACAAGACTGGCCTAGGATGAGCGGGGGAGCCTGGTCGAAATTGACGTAAGGGGGTGGTGCAAAGCGAGGGTGGATTCGTAGTTCGAGAGGTCACGCGTTTTCGAATTTCCCCTCTTGAGTCAAGGTTGGCGAGCTCCGATGTGCGTCAAGTTTGATCGGTTGTGTGTTGTTCAGTCGACAATGCAAATGTAGTGTTCGGCGGTTGCGTTCCAATGGTTTCACATCAACGGCGTGGTTGGGTCGGACCATCGCGGCCCCGCAGCAGTGCCCCGCCAAACGCGCTGGTGTCCGGGTTAGGGTTGCCGTCTCGCGAACTTTCTTCGTCAATTAAAGTTCGCGTCACTCAAGTGGGGCAGTCACGTCCAAGGCCAAAGGCGCGTCCCCCTGGCTGGAATTTCAGACCATCAATCCGCTCCTCCCCAGTACCGTGCTTCCAAACAACAACACAACGGGAGTCCGCGATGCCAAATCGAACGATACACCTCCCATGACCTGAAAATTCTCAGATAAAGCACATCAAAATGGCTGCGACTTCGTTACCGCAAAAGCGTGTGTTCGGCGAAGCATCCAGCGCCCGCCGTAACATCCCCGCCACGCCTTCGTCCGCCTCCAAAAAGCGACGCCTCGATATTCCTTCGTCCTCGCCAGCTGTTCGCTTCAACAGCTCCCAGAATAATGGCAAGGGAAGATTGGCGTCCAGCCAGGTGAAGAGCACCTTTGAGAGCGAGGTGCTTGAGCGCATGAGCCAGGACATCACCGAACTCAAGCAAGCCAATGCGGAAAAGGACCAGACATGGGAGCGCCCTCCCGTCCCTGCCGACTTCGACCCGGGGAAGGACAATCTAATCTTTCAGTCCATCGAAGCAGAAGAAGGTACTATCCATGGCGGACAAGCCGCGGTCAAGCTCTTCGGTGTTACCGAGTACGGCAACTCGGTTCTCCTCCATGTCAAGGACTTCAAACATTACCTCTATGTCGCCGCCCCCGTGTCCTTCAGCGCTGAGGATTGCCCCAAGTTCCGAGCCTATCTAGAAGGTCAAATAGCCATGCATCAGACGACGATTCACTCGGTCACACTGACGATGCGAGAGAACATCTATGGTTTTCAAGGCAACACACAAAATCCTTACATCAAGATCGCCGTCACAGACCCAAAGTACATCAGCAAGGTGCGAACAGCGATTGAGAAGGGCGACGCGAACTGGAAAGGCATGTGGAAGAGCGCCGATGGCACAATCATGACGTACGATAACCTCCAATACCTCCTCCGCTTCATGGTTGACTGTTCCATCGCCGGCATGTCGTGGGTGGAAGCGCCAGCAAACAAGTACCGGCTTATGCAAGACAAGCAGTCAAACTGCCAGATCGAAGCCGAGATCAGCTATCGCGACTTGATTGCGCACAAACCCATCGGCGAATGGTCCAAGATGGCGCCCCTCAGAATCTTGTCCTTCGATATTGAGTGTGCGGGTCGCAAGGGCATCTTCCCCGAGGCAACCCATGATTCCGTCATCCAGATTGCCAACATTGTTACCAAATACGGTGACAGCAAGCCTTTCGTCCGCAACGTGTTCTGTCTCGACAACACCAGCCCTATTGTTGCAACCCAAATTCTCTCGTTCGACAAGGAGGAGCAGATGCTTGCCTCATGGCGGGACTTTCTCGAAAAGGTTGACCCCGATGTTATTATCGGTTACAATATTGCCAACTTCGATTTTCCCTATCTGCTCGACCGCGCGAAGCATCTGAAAGTTGCTGGGTTCGAGTTCTGGTCCCGTACTCGGGTCAAGTCGGTGGCCAAAGAGACCAACTTTTCAAGCAAGCAGATGGGTAATCGCGACACCAAGGCCACAAATACCAACGGCCGTCTACAGCTGGACCTTTTGCAACTGGTCCAGCGGGATCACCATCTCCGCAGTTATACGCTCAACTCAGTCTGCTCGCATTTCTTGGGAGAACAGAAAGAAGACGTTCACCACTCCATGATCACGGAACTCTTTGAGGGTACCCCCGAGTCACGACGACGTTTGGCTCTGTACTGTCTCAAAGATGCATATCTCCCGCAGAGACTCATGGACAAACTGTCCTGTCTCGAAAACTACACCGAAATGGCAAGAGTCACGGGTGTGCCCTTCAGCTTCCTCCTGGCCAGAGGTCAACAGGTCAAATTCTTGAGCCAGCTCTTCCGGAAAGCCCTGGAGCAAAAACTTGTCATTCCCAACCTCCGCTCCGACTCGTCCGAAGATCAATATGAAGGTGCCACAGTCATCGAACCCACCCGTGGCTACTACGACGTCCCGATTGCGACTCTCGACTTCGCTTCCCTGTATCCCAGTATCATGCAGGCCCATAACCTCTGCTACACCACGCTTATCAAGAAGAAAGATATTGAGAGGTGGAGTTTGGTCAAGGATGAAGACTACATTGTCACACCTAACGGCGACATGTTCGTGACCACTAAGCAGAGGAAGGGGCTCCTTGCACAGATCCTAGAGGAGCTGTTGGCTGCCAGAAAGCAGGCCAAGCGAGAACTGGCAGTTGAGACGGATCCCTTCAAAAAAGCCGTGCTGAACGGTCGTCAGCTGGCTCTGAAGATCAGTGCAAACTCCGTCTACGGTCTCACTGGTGCCACCAATGGCAAGCTCCCTTGTCTTGAAATCGCCAGTAGCACAACCGCGTTCGGACGAACCATGATTGAGAGGACGAAGCAGGAAGTGGAGGCCAGGTATTGCATCGCCAATGGGTATTCCCACGATGCCCAAGTCATCTACGGTGATACCGACTCGGTCATGGTGAAATTTGGCACCAAGGACCTTGCCGAAGCCATGAAACTCGGCGAAGATGCCTCGCAGTTCGTCTCGAGCAAGTTCATCAAGCCCATCAAGCTGGAGTTCGAGAAGGTTTACTTCCCTTATCTTTTGATCAACAAGAAGCGCTATGCCGGTCTGTACTGGACAAAGCCCGAGAAGTACGACAAGATGGATACGAAAGGTATCGAGACAGTTCGTCGAGATAACTGCCTCCTGGTTCAAACCGTCATCGAAAAGGTTCTAAGAATGATTCTCATTGACCGGGACGTCCCCGGCGCCCAAGAGTAAGCACCCATAGCAGTTAACTCGGAGGCAAGACCTAACACTTTGCAGGTATGTCAAGGACACCATCGCCGATCTACTTCAGAACAAGGTCGACATGTCTAAGCTGGTGATTACCAAAGCTCTCACCAAAGATGACTACGCAGCCAAACAGGCTCACGTCGAGCTCGCCCACCGCATGAAGAAGCGCGATGCTGGTTCTGCCCCGGCCTTGGGCGACCGTGTAGCGTACGTCATGGTCAAGGGCGCTGCCGGCTCGAAGAACTTTGAGCGCTCTGAGGACCCCATCTACGTCCTAGAACACAATGTGCCAATCGATACCCGCTACTACCTTGACAACCAGTTGGCTAAACCACTCGGGCGTATCTTCGAACCCATCCTTGGTGAGACGAAGGCCAAGTCCCTGCTTCATGGCGATCACACACGCGCGATCTCGGTCGCCGCTCCAACCGTCGGCGGTCTCATGAAGTTCGCAAAGAAGACGCAGACGTGCATGGGTTGCAAAAAGCCCCTGACGGGCAAGGAAGAGAGCGAAGGCGCCGTCTGCAAGGATGACGCGCCACGGGTGGGTGAGCTATATAAAAAGACACTGGATAAGGTGTCAGATCTGCAGGTCAGATTTGGCAGGCTGTGGACTCAGTGCCAGAGGTGTCAGGGGAGCATGCACTGTGAAGTCATTTGCAGCAGCAAGGATTGTCCAATCTTTTACATGCGGATGAAAGCGAAGAAGGATCTGGAGGACGCGAACAAAGAGCTCACGCGGTTTGATTTTGACCAGGCCGCCATGTGGTAAGCGGGTTTCTCGAGAAATAGGAGGAGGGATCAAAGCTTCACTACCTTAAGCAGGCATAGGCGTTTTTAGGAGGACAATTGGTCGGCGGCATTCTCAGAAGAGTTTTGATGGACGGGACAGCATTGTGATGTATATGTAGAGCAACTCGTTGATACTGGGTTGATATATTACCCTAATGCCCAATCTATGACATTCGACACAGGGACTCCGTTCACTAGAATAAGTACGGCAGACAGTAGAGTGGCGAAGTAGCAATGAGTGCTGTCAACAGAAGCGCAAGACATGGCGTTGTTGCTATACTGGTGAGCGAGATACGTGCCTTACTCGTGAACTACTCACAAACTAATATTCTAAATGCTTGTAGACATCCGAAAGCAGCCCTGGTTCCCGGGTGTCCTGATTTTTTGCAAGCTTGGTAAATGGAAGCAGCGAGCTCCTGTCAGAAGGGGGGGGAGTTTATACTCTAGGAGCAGGGTTCGTGCCCGAACTTCAAGTCGCAAGTGGCTTTGAAGACACCTGTAACTTTATTGCTTCATATACTCGGTCATTCTTTCCTTGTTGGAGTTCTCCGTTTGAAGCGCTTGCCATTGTGAACGTCAGGCGCCGGTGTTGAACCCAACCGCCTCCAGTTGTCGGAAGCGACTACCATATTTCCCAGTTGGCCTAATAACGCAAAGTTGAGTTGAGGATACGGCGACTCACTGTAATGATGAGAGGAGCTTCCTAGGATGCATAGCTGACAAGCATTAATCAACGGGTTGCTTCCTTTCATGGCGAGAGCGCCTTCGTTCCATGATGTAGTCTGTGGCCACTACCTACCACTTCAGCTGGCTCTTGGAACGTTAGCACTTGCCCTGTTTCCAATCAAATCTCAGATACATCACTGGAGCAGAACGGGCCGCTTGATCCCGTCTCTAGCAAAGTCACCATGCCAGGTGCACGACGGGCTGTACAGCTCTTTCCTGTCTTACATCTTCCACGTACGTCTCCCGGCCAATCCGACGCCAACATATGCTGCACATGGGACACCTGAAAGACACAGTCGTAACATTATTTATTATTTAGTAGTCATGGTTCTAAGTTTGCTCAAATATGCACGCAAAAGAAACAAAATGTTCGGTATCTCCCATGTCTCTCGCAAGTGCGAGCAGTTCACGCCGAACCTCGGCAGCCATTGGCGTCTTGTGACCATTACCCACCACAAACAATCGATCAGATAACCATAACTGCGCCAAAACAACTAACTAAATCAAAGTTATCAGATCCGCAGATGGTGCCGGGACGCAACGGGGCGCTGCTGGCTGCAGCCGGATGTACTGCCGGGTCACGAAACACGCAGTTTGGCGTGCCAGCAACCGCAGGGGCTGGTACATACTACCAAATACAGCGCGTACAGATACTTGGGTACGTATATCGCTCCCGGCGGTGTGGTTTGTGTTCCAAGTGGGGGATACAGTGGGGGCGCGACTTGATGGTCAAAAACAAGCAACGGTGAAGCTTTCGTGATAGGGATCTTATCTCACACAACAAGGTTTGCCGCAGAATATTGGAGACATTCGAGTGACTTTGCCACCCCTCGTAGTCCTACATCCACACAGGTACCTAACTTGTCCCACGGTTGAGGCTCGGCGGGATGATGACATCGGGGCCATTATAAGTCGATGGGGATGGCACGTGAAACACGACTTACCCCGGATACCATACCCGGCGGCACAACAGTAAAGCTACGGTGTAACCAAGGTAGACATCAGCGATTCTATCGCGGATTGTATCGTGGTGAAGTTGTCGACCGCGATCCCCCACAACCACCAGCATGGCAGATGGTCACCAACAAAAGCCAACAGGTTCGGGCCCTTCTTTTCGTCGCGGAAAGCCGAGCCTATGATTCACGTCGGAGATTGCTCAAACGTATTGCGCCCGATAATGAGTACAGCCGGCGGAAACCGCTGCTTTCGCTGTGGAGAATACGTCTAGCGTAGGACTTCCCATCCCCCGGTCCTAGGAAGGGAGGGGAGTGAGGTAGCGGTGAACAACAGGGGCCGTTGACGAACGGGCACGATGGCGGCACGAAGATCCGGACGCTCGGCCATCACGACCACCTCCGAATCGGCGACCATCGTCGCCATCCAGCAACCGTGTCCAGATGGTTGCAGTCGAGAGCCAACATGAAGCACCAGAGCTTCCGGCCTCGCTTAGACACTACAAAGGAAGATCAGTCCTTCTTATAAAAACCACCTCGCCCATTGGTCAATGGCTTGGGCGAGGGTGTCGATGAGCGACGTCAATTATATAAAGATTTGTTTACAATTGCTCTTCTGACCACTCAGCGTCGAGCCCGGAGATGCATCGAAGCTTGGGTGCTGAGACCACACCAATTACTTGCAGGATGCCACTGACCCCCACGACCCCGGCAGCTCTCTTGTTCTCGTACCGCTGAATTGGACCGCGAATGTTCCTGTCCCAACTTCCTTGATTGCGACGAGGAGCGCTGCCTGCTGTGCACACGCGCGCATTTCCCGCAAGCGGAGCTTGGGTTGCAATGCGTGTCTCCCATCGCGACCTTTCCTGTGTCGTTGAAATTGAGGGAATTGTGAGGCTAATAGTCTGTCTGCGTCTGGAACAAGTTCGGGGTCCCCATGCGGAAACAACCACGACCAGGGTCTCGCGGGGTCAGAGCCAACGGCCGACGAGAAGAGCGGTACCCATCGCTCGGGATGACGCAGTGGGCAGGCATCAGATCTCAAAGCTGCAGCGAAAGAAGCAAAGAAGACATAAATCGCTATCTCTGATTTTGTAGCCAATCCGAGGCCGCGGTTGCCACCAACCTCTTAGCCATTTCCATTGATGATCGCAGCTGAAACTGGCCATGCAAGGCTGAACCCTTCTCGAAAAAGTCCGCAAACCCAAAAGGGTGTGGAGCGAGATCGGAGCCTGCAGCGGCGACACCGCGATACCCCGTCAAGTCACGATAACTTTCCGGAAGAAAACGGCAGGCATTGGATCCATCTCCTTTTTTTTTCCCCCCTTCTGGATCTTTTCCCACGTCGGCGCTATTTTGCCTCCCGCTCCGCTAAGGTGGCACTTGTGCAAGTGAGTGGCACCCGTGGAGTTCACGTCCTCTGTCGCTGAGCCTTCGCCGCTTGGAGGGGTTCTTGACCACGCGAGCTTATCACGAGGCGACCAATCGACATCGCTGGATAAGCTTCTTTCTGTCCAGCCGGCCCGCCATTGGGCCGGGATCTCCTTGGCGCTCCTTGGCGTCAAGTCCGCACACGAGTCGTTCGAACACTGATGAGACTGGCCACAAACCGCTCACCTGGAGCGACATCGCAGCCCGGCGCACACCCAATCGTGGCGGGGCACGGGTATTGATAAGGTGATGAGGTCGATGGCGCACAGCGCCCCCAACAGCGAATGTGATCTGCAGCGTGACCTGCCGTGGAAAATATCGCAAATATGAAGATGCGAGCACGGCTGCCGTCTCCAACGTGCAATTTTGTGTCGTGCCCTGGCCGAAGAGGGGAACGTTGGCCGCGAAGCCGCGCGAGTGGGACGTTGTCCCCTGCGGGGTGAGCGAATACCGGCAGCTCCATGTAACCAGTCCCCTAGGTCGAGTACCCCCACAGGGACCCCCCCCGTGTACATGGCACGTCGTGCGGCCCTTTTCCATGATTGATGCCAGGTCTGGCCGTGCTGTGATGCGAGCCATGCAGCTCTGTTGAGCCCGCATTTCCCGAATTCCCAATGGCCGCCGCTCCTGCCTTTGTCGGACGGATCAAGCTGTGCGACCGATGTAGCATCTCGCCTCGTCCCATCTGTTGAACATTGCCCCTAGCCCCTTCCCCCCACCGGTGGTCGGCTCTGCCCATATATACCTGCCTTCGCCATCCCTCACGGCCATCATCCGCCTTCCACCCTCCTTCACTTTGCAAGCCAACTTCGAGCCAAGGAACCGACATCCGGGATCAGCTTTGACTCCGACTTGCTCAGGACACCCAACATTCAACCCACCCCACCAGTCACCATGTCCAACCTTCCTTCCGAGCCTGAGTTCGAGCAGGCCTACAACGAGCTTGCGAGCACCCTCGAGAACAGCTCTCTCTTTGAGCAACACCCCGAATACCGCACCGCCCTCAAGGTCGCTTCCATCCCCGAGCGCGTCATCCAGTTCCGAGTCGTCTGGGAGGACGACAATGGCAACCTCCAGGTGAACCGTGGCTACCGCGTCCAGTTCAACTCTGCTCTGGGCCCGTACAAGGGTGGTCTTCGTCTCCATCCCAGTGTGAACCTGTCAATGTAAGAGCAAACCCGCCGAGTGAGGGGTACTGAACACGGCCCCGCTGACATCATGGACAGCCTTAAATTCCTTGGTTTCGAGCAGATTTTCAAGAATGCGCTCACAGGATGTAAGTTTGAATCCAGAGCACAGAAAATGCTCACTCGAGCCGTTTGCTGACTGGGGGAATTGCAGTGATGATGGGCGGTGGCAAGGGCGGAGCCGACTTCGACCCCAAGGGCAAGAGCGACAATGAGATCAGACGCTTCTGCGTTTCCTTCATGCGCGGCCTCGCGAAGCACATTGGTGCTGATACCGACGTCCCGGCCGGTGACATTGGTGTTGGCGGAAGGGAAATCGGCTACCTTTTCGGTGCCTACCGTCAGGAGAGGAACAAGTGGGAGGGCGTTCTCACTGGCAAGGGCCTTGCTTGGGGCGGCAGCTTGATCCGCCCCGAGGCTACCGGCTACGGTCTCATCTACTACGTCGGGCACATGCTCAACTACGCCGGCCTTGGCGACTGGGTTGGGAAGCGTGTTGCCATCTCTGGTTCCGGCAATGTTGCGCAATACGCGGCTCTTAAGGCCATCGAGCTCGGCGCGACCGTCGTCTCGCTCTCCGACTCCAAGGGCGCCCTTGTCGGCAACGTCACCGTCGAGGACATTGAGAAGATCATGGCGCTCAAGGAGGATCGCCAGGCTCTCACCAGCTTCGAGGTCAAGGAGAACCTCAAGTACATTCCTGGCGTCCGCCCTTGGCTGCACGCTGGCCAGGTTGACATCGCCCTCCCCTGCGCGACCCAGAACGAGGTCAGCAAGGAGGAGGCTGAGGGTCTCCTCGCTGCTGGTGCCAAGATCGTCGCTGAGGGCTCCAATATGGGCTGCACCCTTGAGGCGATTGAGGTTTTTGAGGCCGACCGCAGGGAGAAGAAGGGCCAGGCCATCTGGTATGCTCCTGGTAAGTGACAACCCAGGCCGCTTGTTTTTCCGAAGACGCATGTCGCTAACACACTCACAGGCAAGGCCGCCAACTGCGGTGGTGTCGCTGTCTCCGGGTTGGAGATGGGCCAGAACAGCCAGCGCCTGGCGTGGACCCGGGAGGAAGTTGACGAGAGGCTCAAGAACATCATGAAGAACGCTTTCGAGCAGGGTCTCAACACTGCCAAGCAGTACGTCCAGTCGGCCGAGGGCGAGCTTCCCAGCTTGGTTGCCGGCAGCAACATCGCTGGCTTTGTCAAGGTTGCAAAGGCAATGCACGACCAGGGCGACTGGTGGGCCAAGTTGTAAGGCTGTGGCCTGGCCGCGCTTGCTTAAGCAGAGGACAATGGCGGATTCTCACGAGACGAAGCATGATAGACCATGATGTAAGAGGGACTGGGCGGACTTCTTGGTCGTTCGGCGTTTTGGGGGCTACATTTGGGCATTATTTGTTAGCGGGCTGCGAGTATATACCATACCATACCAATGATTTAGTCTTTCAAACATTTCTCTGTTCTTTGGCTGCGTCAACTGTGTGAGATGGGTGTAGTAGCGGTTGGACGTTGAGATGGAGAGTCAGCTGCCCGACAGCGAGTCCCTAGTTTCGCGGGCTAGCCAACAAGTATTGCCTAAGTTGCTGTTGAGGGGGTTTGTGAGAACCCCAGAAGTATCCTACCTGCATGTCAACCGACTTGGGGTCTGTCTCTGCGACAGGGTTTGTTTGCAAAATGGCCCGAGGCGAGCGGCCATCTGGTGCGTTCACTGATCGGTAAGTCGGGCCCGATGATTCGTCGAATGTTTCGTTTCGGGAGACTTCCCGCCTCGAACCTATCATTCGAGGTGAAACAAACCACTCCCGAAGGAACGAAGGATTACCACGTGCGGGCGCCCCCAAGGGTACTGAGACCGCCAACTGTAACGACACGCAACCCCTCACTACCCTTCCGCGGCCAATCGTGCCAATCTACTAGCGCAACCGTGTTGATGGATCACCAACAACGTCACGCAAGACCAAGGATCGTCTCGGCGCGCCGCTTATTTTGGACGTTTTCGGTCGAGGCTACATTCAACACGGCTCTCTAGCTACTAGAGGTGCAAAACTATCAGGGCTCGACACCACATTTTCGGAGACATGGGCGGCAATGAAGCAGGCTGAAACAAACATCAGAAGTAAGAAAAAGGCGAGTTGAGATCAAGACGTAGGAGGGGCGCACAAAACACTCCGGAGATGGGTTGCACAGAGGCCGAGAAGGGTTACACGCCAGTCACGTCCCCACAACCAAAATAGGTGAGGCATCGAGGGGCGCCCAATGGTGGCGACGCATGGTGTTGATCAGAGGTGTCGAAGCCTTGCGGTACGCAGCTGCGGCCACCATCGGTTTCACACGAGCCAACCACTTCGCCGAATTGAACATGATAGTCAAATTGTCCGAGGTGGCACAGAGCAACACCTGGTCGTTGACTTACCCCTGAAATCAGGAACTTGACGCTTCACAAATTCGAGAATCAAGGATGATGTTGTACCCCGCAACCCGATAAGTGTAGCAACTGTGTCTTCGTTGCAGCCTGCTGTGGCTCACCAGGCTGCACCTGCATCCTACATCATCTGATATTGACCGACGGCGGCGAGGCGTGGGCAAGGAGGGTACCAACAAGAGCTGCCCTATAGAAGAGCAGCAGATGAAAGGGAAAAACGAGACGTTGGGGCCCGAGGCTTGGTGCTAACTCCTTCAACTGGGCTTTGCAACCAACTCTTCGGTCCTGCTTTTCTCACTAAACGTGAGCGATATGGTATTGTATTGTGCTTGGTCGATGGGTGCGGATAAAGTTGATATTCGGGCTGTGCAACCTCCCCGGATGTCGTGCTTCGAAGGCGGCTTCCAGGGTCAGGCAGTCCGAGACAACAAAGGGAAGGAAGGGATCTTGCGGGCGGGCCGGTCGCTGCTAGGGCTGACGTGGGTGGGGTGAGTCGAGCCCACTTCTCCTGCAGCGCTCGAATCCTCCCGCGGTTGCAGGGGCCCGTGCTGGAAGGTCAACCGT
Organism: Cercophora sp. LCS_1; assembly: GCA_036250225.1. NCBI lineage: Eukaryota > Fungi > Ascomycota > Sordariomycetes > Sordariales > Lasiosphaeriaceae > Cercophora > Cercophora sp. LCS_1. Next base: position 152,532 of record JAPZLL010000031.1, read on the forward strand.
CATCCCAGCGGGAAGCGCAATCTCGGGTCTTCCAATTGCAAGCCAGAGTCGCAATCACAAGCTTGCATTCGGAGCTCGGGGGCCCCTTCCATCACTCTTGCCGACGATTCTCAAGGCTGAAGGTTTTTGGTCTCCAAAGCGCAAGGGGCGGCTGCAGCAGCGAGACAGGATCAGACCAACCAAATCCCAAGGGAAGTCTGACCAGCCAAGAGGGGAGAGAGGGATAGCCGGCGCAACGGTATGATATCAAGGCGGACTTTTGGGGGCGTTGCGCTCCGTTGCAGATTGGCTGTCCTCGTTCACGGTCCAATGGGGTCTCCAAGAATAACTATTGACTATACCCGACATGGCCTCAGCCACCACGCACTTCATCCACTGTCAATCACACACTCAGCAAGCCACGACGGGCGTGAGCCACCAGGGTATTTCGCGCGAATCCCAGACAAACCACCTCCGGTTGCATCAAGCACATAGGCACCGCTAGCGTCTTGAACCCAATTTAGGCAGCATCTTTGGGTCAACGACAGTCCCTTCGCTCGGTCAAGGATAGGCACACAAGCCCAAGGAAGATGGGCGGCACTGCTCTTCACTAGCCTCAGACACCCAGCTTCCGAATTCAACGATGTCTGTGTTGAGAACCACCGCTACGGTATCCGGGGGCAGGGGTTGTAAAGCTTGCGATGTTTCTCTCACGCACGTGGCGTCTGTTCCGATGCAAAGCACGCGCACGCGCCTCTTCTCACCTCGCGCATGGAATGGGACGAGGGCCGTTACGAGACCCCAGCTGTCGAGGACGGTGGTTTCTCGATCACAACAGGCTCAGGACTCCAGACGGCGGCCAGTGTGGTGGGGGAATGTGTGCTTGGTCGGCTGCTGCAACCGTGATTCACATGAGCCGGGCAGGCGGCCAATCGACATCTTTCCTGGCCCCGGATCTGCCGCAGCGCAGGTGCGCGCAGAGGAGCCTGGACGGCGTCGGCCGAGGAATCAACGAGGGGAGGAGGAGGAGGGAGGGAGGGGGAGAGGAGAAAGGGTGGGAGGGGAACCCTGTTGATTGCCGTTGGTCGTCTTCGAAGTCTGGACTCTGGACTAGCTACGGACCCCAAAGAGCGCATTCAGACCCCTCCTCGCGACAGCCTCCACCACAACATCCATCGGCTCTCGCATGTGGGCTGATGAAAAAGACGAAGAAAACCCAGTAGGATTGCCGAGCTGCAACGGAAATGGAGCCGCGATGCATAGACGCACCCAAATGCAATGGGATGGATGCAATGTCAACGCCCTCTCGAGTATTGTGCCTAGCAGTCAACTACACCAGTTAGGGCGACTCCTCTTCCAATGGAGCCGGCCGCTATCCTCGTCTCGGGTATCCCACCTGCCTGGACCCCTGCAACCCACCATTCCTTCGTCTGGTCCTTGGCAGGCCGGGAAGCCAGCCAATGGCGGCCGCCTTATCACAGCTAGAAATAATTTGCACAGCCCAGTCTCAATCGCCGAAGACGACGGAGCATGGCATCAGGGCTGCGCCTGACCGAGAAACGAGTCAACGAGAGTTGTCTCTTGGTCCTCCGCTTAATAGCGGAAACTGCACAACCGGGATGCAAGGCCGCGGCACATCTGACATGGGCCCTGATCGGGAGTGTTGAACAAGGGTTAGTATGGAGCGCCACGCTACGACGCTACCGAATCGAGGGCTTGCCGGGGCCGTGGGAGACGGAGTGGGAGGACAAGGAAGGGGGGGAGGCGTTTATCAACAGGGCTTCCCCCGTGCCTCGAACACGGTCTGGGCTTCCCCTCTCGCAGGAGAATAGAGCTACTACATCTCTCGTGTCCTGTGTAGTTGTATTATTTGTTGTTTCTTTACTGTCGTTCCTCATCCACCACTTCCTCCCATACGGTTGGACGGAAGCGTTGGTAAACCATCCCCTTTCGACATATCCCACAGTCAGGCCTTATACAAGTACAATAATACTATGGCGACGCTTCAAGTTGGCGGCACAGTCTCGCCGCCGCTGACCCCGGCTCTCAACAGCGATATCACAGAGTTTCCTTTGCAAACACACAATAGGCCACAGCACAAACATGACGAGACTATAACAAACCCCCTGGCGCCTCCGCGTCCGGTGTCTCCCGAGGCCACGCCTAATATCAGCCCCACTTCCAGTCCCAACTCCAGTCCCAAGCCAAGCGCAGCAACTCAAGCAACGAGGTCGTACTTTGGGGACTCGGACGTTGCCGCAGCCTCGCGTGCAACCCCTGTGGTTGACGAGAAGCATGCAAGTGGGCCTCAGGTCAAAGTCAGCGAGAAGGCCAAGTACAAGAAGTCCAAGGCACGAGCCAGCACGGCAGATGACCAGCTGGACGAGTACCCTAGGCTATCCAAGCCCGTTGAGCTCCTTCGGAACGAGTACGATGTCGTGGTCATTGGGTCCGGTTACGGAGGCGGCGTGGCAGCGTCGCGAATGGCGCGCACAGGGCAGTCAGTATGCGTGCTCGAGCGTGGCCGCGAGAGATGGCCTGGCGAGTATCCCGAGAAGACGGCGGACGCGCTCAAGGAGATGCATGTGTCGGGCACATTTGCGCCTGGCTTCCTCAAGGGGAAGATGGTGGAGGGCGGCGATCCTACGGGCATGTACCACTTGATTATGGGGCGCGGACAGAATGCTGTAGTTTGCAACGGTATGTTGTTATTTGGACGAGTCTTGTCCTGACAAAACTGACATTCACAAAAACAGGTCTGGGTGGAACGAGTCTCATCAACGCCAACGTCTTCATGGAGGCGGACAAGGGCACCCTTTCCCTGATGGCATGGCCGCCACAGATCAGAGACAACGCAAGCGAACTTGGCAAGTGTAAGTCATGGACCCTGCGGGAAAGTGATCAAGATGGCAACTAAAGCAGGATCAGACTACAAAAAGGCCGAGGAGGTCCTCCAGCCCCAGCAATATCCCGAAGATGCGCCCAGGCTAGCCAAGCTGGACATGCTCAAGGCGCAGGCCGAGGCTCTGGGCTACGGCGATCGGTTCAAAAGGGTCCGCCAGACCACACGCTTCCGTGATGGCCCCAACTCGGTGGGCGTGACCATGTCGGCTTCAGAGTTGACGGGCCAGGACGTCACCGGCATCAACGACGGCTCCAAGAACACGACGCTCGTCACGTATCTTGCCGATGCGTGGAACTGGGGCGCCGAAATGTTCTGCGAGTGTGAGGTGCGCTACATCGAGAAGTGCAAGGACGGCGAGGGCTACCTCATCTACTTTGCATGGTATGGTCGCAACCGCGGCGCCTTCAAGGCCAATCTCCACGGCGACCTTATGTGGGTCAAGGCTCGGAAGGCTGTCTTTCTGGGCGCCGGCGCCATCGCCAGCACTGAGATTCTGTTGCGTAGCAAGGCCATGGGTCTGCCCATGAGCGACGAGGTTGGGCAGAACATGAGCGGCAACGGCGACATCCTTGCCTTCGGGTACAACACGGACGAGCCAGTTAACTCGATCGGGCGACCTGCCCACAAACGCCCCGAGAACCCCGTCGGGCCTTGCATCACCGGAGTCATTGACTGCCGGGAGAACCAGGCGAACCCCCTGGACGGCTTCGTCATTGAAGAGGGCGCCGTCCCTAGCTCGCTGGCACATCTCCTCCAGTTCATGCTCGACCACATGCCGGGAAGCGTGCGGCCCAACAGCGAGAAGGTCGACGTTGTGGCCCGAACCGAAGCTGCCCTGGCACGGTACGGCAGCAAGTTTCTTGGGCCCTATTTCAAGAAGGGCGCGATCCAGAAGACACAGATTTATCTCATCATGTCCCACGATTGTAAGTGCGCACACACCTGCTTGGATGTGCGGCCAAGGCTGACGGTTCCCCTAGCAAACCAGGCTGTCCTATCGCTGAAGGACGACAAGCCGGTGCTCGAGTTTCTGGGCGTTGCCCGCAGCACGCATGTAAAGGAACTCAATGAGTTGCTGGCCAAGGCAACCGAGGCTGTCGGCGGCACATTGGTTCACAACCCCTTTTATGCCCTCATGGGACAGCAGGTTACTGTCCACCCCATCGGGTAGGTTTTCTGTCTCCCATGCTCCTAGTACGACCGTGCTGACAGTGATGCCCGTTGCAGTGGTGCCTGCATGGCTCGAGATAACACTGGTAATACCGGCGTGACGAACCACGTCGGCGCAGTTTTTACCGGCGAGGGACCCGAGACTCACGACGGCCTGATTGTCACAGATGCCTCTGTTATCCCTACGGCTTTGGGAGCGAACCCGTTTGCTACCATTACGGCGCTCGCCGAACGTTCAGTGGAGGCGTACGCCCTGTCGAAGGGTCTGACCATCAGTGAGGAGAAGAACGGCATCCTCGACCTCTTTGGAGAGCCGAAGCACCGCCCCCGCCCCAGCACTCCCCCTTCGCAAGGGGAGTGCGATATCGACAGCCAGGTGGAGGAAGAAAGCCTGGAGGCTAGCACTGAGTTGGTCAAATCAACGCAGGAGAAGAAGGCTTCTGGATTTGGCTTCACCGAGGTCATGTCCGGATTTGTCCACTACGACAAGAGGTTGGTCGAGGACAACAAGGACGTATACGAGCTGGCCCACCGCACCGGAAGATCGCGTGGCGAGGTTGCCCGGTTCTTCCTCAGTGTGCAGTCATTCGACCTCAACGAAACCATGAGCCACCACCAACACAGGGGCATGCTGACGGGCACCTTCGTCTGCCCGTCGATTCCCGGGTCGCCCTTCATGGTCCAGCGCGGAGAGTTCAACCTGTTCATTCTGAATAACAAGGCGCCAGGCACACGCAACCTCACGTACGACTTCGACATGAAGGGCACCGACGGCAGGAAGCTCCACTTCCATGGCTACAAGGTGGTGGACGCATCAGTCGCCCTGTCGGTGTCGGGCTTCTGGAAGGCCACCACGACGCTGTATGTGACCGTCAGCGAGCATGAGCCCGGTTTGTGCGCCGACCTCAACGACGAGGATGCCTGGCGCCGGGGCACCGTGCTCGCCAAGGGCATGATGTGCATCCAGCCGTCCGACTTCCTGTCCGAGATTGCCACTATGACGCCCCAGGGCAGCAGCACGTTGGAAAAGATCTCGGGCGCCGCCAAGTTCCTTACCTTCTTCACACGCAAGTCGCTGTCGCTCCTCCTGGCGCCCCTGGCCAAGCTGCAGTACCCGAGCCAGTCCTACACCGGCTTCATCAACCCGACGCTGCCGGACGCGTCCTTCGACATCAAGGCCGACGATGGCGTCAAAACACAGCTGCATATGTGGAATCCCACCCACTACCCCGACGACAACCCGGCCAACGCCAAGACGCTCTTCATGGTCCCCGGTGCGGCTGTCGACCACCAGATCTATGCCCTCCCTACCATCCCCTTCAACGCCGTCAACTACTTCACGCGCGCCGGTTACCGTGTCTACGTGACAGTTCACCGCATCGGCCAGCTGATGGTCGCAAAGGACCTCTACACCACGTACGACGTCCGCCTCGACCTCAAGGCCTGTCTCGAGCACATCCGCAAGACCCACGGGCCCGAGAAGGTCTACACAATTGCGCACTGCATGGGCTCTGTCGCCTTCTCGACCGGCCTGCTCGACGGCACCATCCCGGCCGACTGGATCCGCGGCGTCACATGCTCGCAGGTGTTTATGAACCCCATCTGGGGGCCCGCCAATATGGCCAAGGTCAAGGTCGGGCCCATCCCACTGGACAAGCTGTACACGACCCTCGCAGGCCACTGGTTCGACTGCTCCACGTCGGCCGAGGACCCGCTCCTGCAGCGCGTCATCAACCAGCTGCTGCGCCTGTACCCGCAGTCGCGCAAGGAAATGTGCAACAACGCCGCCTGCCACCGCTGCAGCTTTGTCTTTGGACGCTGCTGGCAGCACAACAACCTCAACGAGGCCACCCACCGGCAGATGGACCGTTTCTTCGGCGGCGTCAACATGCGCCTGCTCAACCTGCTCATGAAGCAAGGGTCCGAGGGCCACGTTATGACCAACGGGCCCGAGTTCACACGTCTCGACACCGAGGAGAACATCCGCCGTCTCGAGGGCATCCCCTTCTTGCTGTGGGTCGGCCGCGAGAACGCCGTCCTGTCAACCGAGTCGACCGAGCGCACGTTCGAGGCCCTCACCGACACCTTCGGCATGGGCACCGTCGACGGCGGCCAGTACCGACGACGCGTCGTCCCCGGGTACGGGCATCTGGACGGTTGGATGGGCCGCAACGCGTGGAAGGACGTCTACCCCTTTATTCGGGAAGAGGTGGATCGAGTGTGCAGAGGCGAGTCGTACAAGTTTGTCGAGCCGGATGATCGATTCAAGCGGATGAGGATCAACGGCGAGTTGCTGTTCGAAGGGGATGGCTCCGACCCCGAGGCCGTCATGGGCAAGTGTTGCTAAGTACGGAGTATTTTACTTGTACAACAATTTTGTTGGTTAACTTTCGTCTTTTTTTTTTTTTTTTTTGGGAGGGGCTATGGTTTCGCTGTTGGATCGGAAATCTCTCTTATCTATACCACTTTCTTTTGTCCGGTGGGCGGTTTTATATTTCACATCCTTGGTTGATATAATGTCTGTATATACCCGGAACATTGGTAAAAATGCTTTCAAGGTGGTTGGTTTTGTAATTGTTTGGTCGTTCTGTGGGCTCGATAAATCTCGGGAGTGAAAAAGCGTCTGCAGGCTCCGGACAATATAGCTTGTCGAGTATCATCAATTGCTCTCCAATCGTGTTACATCACCGCTCATGGTCTGAAATGCACTTTGGTGAACCGAGTTGACTGATTGCTGCCTTGCAAGATATAATAACTACAATTTCGCGACACGGACATCTCAAAAGACAAGAGATGCACTAAATCTTCGACACTTTTAGATGGGGTTTTCGACAAGGTATATAGATTATATACAGGCTATGGACCGGGTGATCGAAACCGCAGCCTAGAAGAATCGAAGAGAAGAAAAATGAGAATAACTCAGGAAACTATGAGGGATATATAATAAAAAATATGAGAACCAGAAATGGCGGAAGAGAATCTTTCTTTTGAGTGTCTTGTCTATGCGATGTGTGTTCTCTTCCCTCCATTTTCCTGTCATACGCCGCTACCAACCCTTCCTGCCATTTGGCGTTGTGTCCGTCCCGCTCCACCATTAATCCCATTACGAAACCTGCATCACCATGGGGCCAGCGAGGATGATCTCATCCGTGAGGACGCCGTTGAGTGGCCCGTCGCTGGCGAGGTTGACGTATGTGAAGCCGGCAAGCCCCTGGGGGATCTGGCAGCCGGTGGCAGCGTTGAAGGGAGTGAAAGCAGTGCCGCCGGGAATGCCGCCCGTGGTGAAAGCGCAGAACGTGGCCTGGGCAGCGGCGTCGGACTGGAGCTGGACCGTGGCGCCAGCCTGGAGGGCAGCGACGTCCTGACCGGCAGCCATGGTGAGCGTGGGGAAGGCGGTGAGGATCAGGTTGCTTCCCTCGGGGCAGCTGGTAATGAAGGGAGCGGCGAGCGAGAAAACCTGCTTGGGCGAGAGCGGGGTGTCAAAGGCCTGGGGCACAGCGACGATCTTGCTGGCGGCACGGATGAAAGAGGCGTGGCGGGCCTCGACCGTGAGGATGGTAGCGGCCGTGGTGAGGATACCGCCGTCGGCCACAAGAGGAGCGCCGCCGAGATATGCCGACACACCGACCTGCTCAAGAACCGCTGCAGTCTGGACCATGCCGGCAGCGTCGGTGAAACCAAAGTTGTACTGGCAAGCCTGGACAGGCTGGACACCGGCCTGGGCAATGGCACCTTGAAGGAGGACAACGTGGGCCGACTCGGTCTCGCCAATCTTGATCAAATCCTCAATTTCCTGCTGCGTCAGGCCGAGGGCCGTGAACTGGTCAGCAGGGAACTGGGCGAAACCCAGCCTGTAAAACTCGGACTCGAGATGCTCCAGGGTGAGGGCACTGGGTGGTGAGTCAGTCAGTCAGTCATGCCACAACGCGCCGACGCGATTCGAGAATCTGCTTACAATTGGAGGATGTCGACGTCTGAGAGCCCCAACGCCGCGGCAGCCGCGTTTTGGCGCTTCATCACCTCGTGGATTTTCATTTGTGACTGGTTGAGCTTGGGTGCGCTGGGTGCCGCTGAAGTGAGAGCCAAGAGGCCCATCATGGCCGCTCCGACCGACTTGGTGAACGAAGGCATCTTGAATCGGATTATGTTTCCCTGTTTCCTAGCAATCTTCCTCCTTTTTCTTCCTTCTGTCTCCTCTGTCGCGAAGAGTGTCGTATATATAAAAGGTAGCACCTGGCTGTTGGTGTGAAACGAAAAGACGCTTGATATTATAAGGTATTACGGAGAAGGTCGGGTTGCCGAGTAACGAGGGGAGCTTGTCAAAGAGAGACTGGACAGACCGAGCTGCTTGAAGGAGAGTGAAAGCAGACCAGCGCTTTTGGGAGGGATGTAGGGTGAGGGAGGGGAGAGAGCGAAGTGAATGCAAGCGTCGATGGCTGTGAAGAAGAGAGGAAGAGGAGGGAGGGAAGGGGCAAGGTTATGCAGGTGGGAAACGGACGTGGATAAAGACGGGATCCCGGCCAAGAGCAGGGTCGAGGGCCGGCGGCTGCTCAACGTTCCGGACCCGCATCGTCACTTGGATGCGGGAGCGCGGGCAATGCGCGGGCATCCATCTCATCCAGGGGCCGTTGTGACTTGTGACGAGCAGGCGAGGGAGGAAGGGACGAGCGTCCTGGGCAGCAGCCAAGAAGGGGTAATGGCAGAGGCCGACGGGGCTTTTGCCGGGATGCAGCCTTCAGATGGCAGGCACCGTGGACAAGAAGGTGGGATGGGGGTGTCGGGGAGTCGAGGGCAGATCTCGAGTGTTTCGTTTCAGACCCGTGAGGCTCGAGGCTGGCCAATAGGGACCCAGCTAAACTTGGGATGAAGCTGCTGGTCCCCTTGCTCGGGACCCGGAAAGCGCTCTGGGCTCGGAGTCCATCTGCCAAGACCAGAGGTTACGTCCGCAGAGCTCGCGTGCAGCGCCAAGGCGTCGCACGGGGAACCCCAGCCCAGGGGTATTTTGGTGCATTTCGCCGCATTTGTGACGTTGGCGCCCACGCTTTTCGTCTCAGCCATGTTTCAATCGACGGACGACGTCGTTGCCGTTATTTTCGACTTCCTCTTCCGCCACCGCCGTGCCTGCGCTGCGACAGCTGGTATCTCGCTTCCAGGCAATGCGCATGTGCCCAACATAAGCTGGTCATTGTCGTCGTCCTTGTGCCCCTGGGCGCAAAGGAGGCCACGGCTGCGCGCTAGCACAGGGCCGAAATAAAGTTGTATCATGTTTCCAGCGGCCGCAAAGAGTCCCGTCACCCGCCGCTGCGCACGCGGGTCATGGCCTCGACGGCCTGGGGTCCCCATTGCATGCATCCGCGATTCAAGGGCGGCAAGATGCGTTAGTTAGCCTCACCTAGATACTCGCCCGACTTGCTGCTGCTAGGTGCAAACCTATCCAGTCTTGCGGGTAGGATTTGTTTCTGCACTGTCAGGCCAGCCCAAGGCGGCGACCATAGCCCTACCGATGTGATGGGCTCGCACGGCAGAGTAGGTAGGTAGGTAGGATGGAGGTCTGGGCCCAGACCGACAAGATTAGAGTATGGGGGGGCCGAGATCTTGGAAACGTTTGAGATACCTTAAATTTTAGCTTGATCCCTCCATGCAGATGGACCTTTCCGTTTGAAGGGCGCCCCCGCGTCTGGTTCCTGTCAATGTGGGACCGGACCTTCTCTCTCGTCTTTCCGACGATGCCACGTCAACACGCAACCCACGCCGGCATGTGTGAATCCGTATCCACGATTTGCTCTGGTGCTTGCCGATGGGGTTGGTTTCACGAGACTCGCCCAGACACCCAGTGTTGGTAATGGCCTCTGGTTGCCTAAAGATGGTCGAGTTGTGCTCACCACCTTCGCCTCATCCAGCCGGAGGGTCTGGGTGGCTTCCATCTTGACGTCGAGGCATCTCCCGGGCTGTTTCTGTGCTCCAGGAAACCAAACATAACCCACCCATCCCCATCCTAGGATGCGTCACAAATGGGTCCTGCCATCCCGAGAGAGCCAAGTAGTCTAGGACGCTGCTGCCCGACCACGCGATCATCCTAAAAACCTTAACTCTCTCGCCTCATACACTCTACGTGGTCCCTGGCTCCCTACCCACCTATCTAAGCGACGTGTGCGCATTCGCAATGTCGAGGAGCATGTTTCCTGGGCTATTCCAAGCTGAACGTGGGGTTTAGCCTTCATGTTCCTTCATCCCGGGCTCAGGCCTCTCTTGTGGAGCCCATAATCTACCCAAAGCCAAGCTGTCTCGTCTCTGTCGATCAACAGCCATGTTTCTATCCGAGCAGCCGAAAAGGTCATCTACCTTGCGTTGCATATTCCGGAACATCCCAACGACTTCGGTGCATGGGTCGCCAAATTGTTGGATCGACCTGTGGTGTTTGAACCTTATCGCAGTGAGTAGAACAGGAGCGCGGCCTTCCATTGCTTCCGTCACAACCCGTCTTTAGCCTGTCAGAGTCTTGGAGTTCCGTGAAACCAGTTCTCGGCAGCTTCATCACGGAGGAATCCCCCTGGATGGGAGGCACATCAAGTCTAGGCAAACGGAACCTCATTTTGGGTTATTAGACTTCCTCTAGTCTCCCAAAATCCTCCCACCTCCCCAGACTGTCTCCCCTTTTGGCCCACCGCCCTTTCCCAACACGACATAGCACCAGAGTTACCTTGTCGTGCTTGTAGCGATGATTCGAACATACCCTTTCTCACCCCTATCTCTGTCTGTCACTCCAAACAAATGCACCTACTTATTCACAAGTATATCCACTGCCATCAATTCGTCTATCAGGAAAGCCCGCGTGTCAGTCTTGCGTGTATTTTACCACCGCTATCCATCTCTCAAAACCAATGGCGTCGCAACGCTATGAATGTTGCTTCTCCACTTTTAGCCCAAACTGCTTCTACTGTCCAGTGGTTTGTCTAGAGGGCGTATGGGTTGAGCGAGCGGATCGTGAGGCATCTACTATTGTGTCAGCGCCAGTCACACGAAGGGCATGGTAGCGGGTACTTACGGTGGGCTCTTGCTGAGATCCGTCTTGAGAATGACCGGCACTCTTGTCATCTCTGTCACATCCTGGATATATTCGCCGGCCTCTTCTCTCAATTTGAAGAGCTTCAAGTACTTTTCCTTGTTGGTCAAGCGCGTCTCCGGAGCATCCGTGACGGGAACCTTGGAGTCCGATCGGGTGCGGTGGAGAGTTCCAGCTGCATCCGTGGGGGACCGGGTAGGCGATCCGGGCACGCTCTGGGTGGGGCGCTCAGCCAACGACGCGCCGGCCATTGCTTCCGTGATGTCCGATGCGTTGTCGTCGTCATCGTCAAACAGGGCATCCACCTCGTCGGTTGCGATGGTGCCCGTCTCCGTCTGCTTCCGCGCAGCCTCCTCACGTTCCTTCCTGGCTCTCTCTGCCTCCTCAGCTTGTCGGGCAGCCGCCATGGCATGCGAGATTCTTTGTGATGCAGCGGCCTTGGGGCGCTCATCTTCAGGGACGTATGCCGAGCTGGGAACGCCCTTCTCCCAATAGAGCTCGAGAACCCTCTTGTCTTTACGAAACTCGGCCTTCTTTAGTGGCAGTTGATCGCAATGCACCCGCTTCTCAAAGCCCCACTCAGGGATCAGAACATCGAATGCCGACTCGTACACGCAGACGACAATGCCCTCGCTGATTAGGTCGCCGTTAACTTCCTGGCGTTTCTTGTCCATGCCGCGGCAGGATTCAATGTGAATACTCTGTTCTTGGGCATTCTGAGCCGAGTCTTTCTTGGTGTTGCAAGACTCCACGGTCTTGACGAGATTCTCCAACTCCTCAGTATACTCAATCTTGCCTTCAGAGAGGACCGACTCAAGTTGGCGATGAACGAGAATATCGGCGTATCGCCTGGTGGGGCTGGTAAAATGAGTGTAGAGGGGCAGATTGAGCGCATAGTGAGGCCACAAATGCTTCAGTGTCTTGCCTCCAATGAAGTACTTGGCACGCTGCATCGACTTCTGAAGGAGCGTTTCCATTCCTCTCCGAATTTCGGGATCTTCAACCTTGAACAAGCTGTTCTGGAGAGTTCCGCTGCTAGTAGGGTCAATCTCATAGCCGAGGGCGGTCATGCGCTCGACAAACGTTTGTAAACGGCGAGAGTTGGGAGGCGAGTGGCGACGCAGGAGGGCCTTCTCTGGAAGTCCCTCAGCGAGGCGCTGAGCAACATAGGCATTTGTCTTGTGCATGAGCTCCTCGACTAGTTCTGTTGCTGGGCTGGAGTCAAATAGGTTATGCTTGACGGGAATGTTCTCATCATCCAGCTGCTGAAGGAGACGTAGAGGAGCAATAGGCTCACCGCCGGCACCTAGGCGCGCCTCACGGAACTTTTGGCCAACAACCTTTGATCGTTAGCTGGCAGAAGGGGGGTATTGTTCAAAGGCTGTGCTCACATTCAGAATTTGAACGTCCTTGGCTTGGACAACATTGTGCTTGAAGTTATTCGGGTTGGAGAGGGCCTCGTCAATCTGTGCTAGAGAGAGCTTGTCGCCGCTCTTCACGATGCCCCTACCGATCCAGGTGTCACCCTCTGCAACGGCGCCGTTGTGAGGGTTGACATGGAAAACGACGCTCACGGTCAGACGTTCTTGCTCAGGGGTCAATGAGCAAACGGCGGTAGAAATGATGGGGGGTAGAAGAGCACAGAATCTGTTGATGAGATGGACAGCCGTTCCGCGCTTCTTCGCTTCCCGGTCGGCCAGGGAGTTGGGCTTGACGAAGTGGGCGACGTCAGGCACGTGGATACCGATCTCGATCTTCCCATCAGGGAGCGACTTGACGTGGACGCCGCTCCCAAGTTGATCAGATCCGTCTAGATCGAGGGTGAAAACCTTTTCATCACGAAAATCGCGACGAGTGGCAATCGCTGCTTCGTCTTCCTTGGTCAAGGACCATTCCTCTTGCGCAATGACACTGCGCAACACAGCTTCACTGAACTCATCCGACGAGAAGTTGTTGTCGCGAAGCAGCGCGTCAGTCTCGATCTTGAGGTCTCCCATCTTGCCAAGCTTCTCGACCAAAGTGCCGAACGGATGGAGCGAGGTGATGGGCCAACGCTTGATGCACGCCACAAAAATTTGATCGGCGTAGTCCTGATGCTTCTCGACGAAGTCGCGAGGTGCTTGCTCGGTAGGGATGGCGATGAGCGGAACACGTTTATCGGTAGGCTTGAACCAGACAATCTTGGGCTTCTCTTGCGATCGGCTGTCATGTTGTCGACCTCCGCTCCCATCCCGAGCAGCCCGCTCCGCCTCTTGCTTCTCCTTGGTCGCCTGGCTGCTGGGGCGGAGGAGACCAAGCGTGCCAGAAAACATTTGGCCGGCGACGCGTTCAATGACAGCCACAATGTGGCCAGCATACAGAGGCTTTTGTTCGTCGTTGATCTCCTCTTCTTCCACCAGAAGAAGACTTTGGCCCTCAACCTCTACGTCGTCATTCTTCTTCTGGGTGGGACGTTGGCGAAGGCTGCCACGGCGGCGGATACCGCCCTCGCCAGCACCGTTATCATCGCCGTTGGCATTGCCCTGGTTGTTTCCAGCCGTAGATCCGGAACGAGTGTCAGTGATATCCTTGCGCTTCTTCTTCTCTTCCTTCTCACGTTTCTGGGACCAAACCTCATCAACATCGAGAAGCTCGACGGCGACGAGATCCCCCTCGAGGGCACGGTTGCGATCCTTGCTGCCGCAAATGAAGATGTCGGCGTCAAGGAGACCATCCTGAGTGGAAACATAGGCATCACTCCTGTTCTTCTTGTTCACACGGAGTATTCCGGAAACCAGCTGCCCGTCGCCCAGAAGAGCAGGCAGAGTAGCCTGGGGGAGGTAAGGAGTGAATAGGGTCTTGCGCTGCTGCTGCTGGGACTGCTGTGCGCCCATCTGAGGAGCGTGTTGGCTGCCCTGGAGGCCTGCCATGTGCTGGCCACTCATCTGAGCAACCTGGAGGGCTTGGAGCTGTTGAAGCTGCAATGGACTAAGTTGCTGGCCTGGATAAATTCCCGGAATCATCATCTGACCGGGGATTTGCATGAGCTGGGGCTGTCCCCCGTATTGGAAGCCACCGAGGGACGAAATCGATTGGTGGCTAACAGAAGCACGGTTGCGATGGCCTGGCTGGAAGCCCTGGTTCTGGCCAGCACCGCCGCCTTGCTCCTGGCCTTGGGTTTGGTTCTGATTGCGCCAGTTGCCGTCAAAATTGCGGGAGTTGGTGCGGGCGTGCCCTCCTCTGCGTGGAAAGTCGCCGCCCTGGCCGACGGAGTCGGTCGAAAAGTGGCCACCACGACCACCTCCACCGCCGCGGCCGTTGGCACCAACCGCCATGCTTTGACTACGGCCATGTCCGCCTCGACCGCCGCGGTACGACGAGCCCTGTGCAATCTGGCTATCTGGCGGCGTGGGAGCAGCGCCTGCATTTTTCGCTTCGTCCTCTGGCTTTTCAGCCGAGCCCGAAGCGCCGGGGGCAGGGAATTGGAAGCCGGAGGTGGTGCGCTTCTGCTGGGCGATCTCAGCAGCCTTCTTGGCATCAGCCAAGGCTAAGGAGTGCCGCCGCTGGTGACCGCCGCCGGCGCTCCCACCTCGTCCTCCGCGGGCGCCGGCGTTCTCTCGCCCGTGGGCTTGTTGGTTATCAAAGCTTCCAAAAGCAGATCCAGAAGCACCGGACGAAGGAGCGGGAGGAGGTCCCATGCCCATGTTTGGGATAGCCGACTGATTACGGCGATGTGAGAGTGGTTGTGTGGGCGGAGCCATGTTTACGTTCTGCTGTGGTAGCTGGGTCGGGAACTGGAAACCAGTCTGCGGTGACAGGTTGGTCATGGTCGGCTGCAAGGGACTGAAGCCTTGAGGTATGGCCTGACCAGGCGGTATCATGCCCATGTTCACATACTGCTGGTGGGTAGCCTGCAGCTGTTGCTGTTGCTGCTGAAGCAACTCGATTTGCTGCTGGATCGCCATCTGCTCCACTGTGAGAGAACAAAGTTAGCACTAGTTTGCGCCTAGTTCACGAGGGGAGGCTATTGCCCAATGTGAAATTACACATCGATGAAGAAATCGCGGGGTCGCATCCGGAACTTCATCAATAGGAATCGTGGGATACTCACTATTGCCCGAGTTCGCAAACATGCTCATCAAAGGCGTCAGCTCCGAAGGGCTGCGGCGATGAGCAATGTGGAGGCGGCGGCCAGCGGGGCCGGGGACGCCTCCGGGTTGAGGTTGCTGTTGCTGTTCCATGATGCGTGAACAAGCTTGTCGACAGACAGGTGATTGCACGTCGAGTGCGAAGCGGATGTGTTCAGGTAGAGCCGGGTGGCAAGCTCCGGCTATGAGCAGCTGGTAAGGGTAGGTCTTGAGCTTTTCTCACTTGGATTGGCGCTCGCTGGTGATTGCTGCTTTGTTGCTTGGTTTTGTTGCGGAGGCGGAGTGTTGCCTCAGGACAGTTCGCGGAACGATTTCGAGTCCAAAGACGTTTAATGAAAGATGGGAAAACTTGCTATGCTCGAGGGAACGTAAGAGAGAAAGATGAATGGCAGGATGGGTGGGTGGATGTTGTGCTTTGGTGGTAAGGAGGGTGCGATTGAGGAGAAACCCGTCGTGGGCTGTTGATGACGATGAGCAGCTCTCGGGTGTGCGGTCGAGCAAGAAGGTTGCCCCCAGGTTATGGGGCCACAGGCCACCATAACTGCTCCCCGGTCCGCAGCAGCGCCGGGCAGCTACCGAAATGGAAAAGTGGAGCAGAGTCCGCAGCGCATCCTGGCAGCTTCATGGTCTTGGCGGGCGCTCTGAGACCGACAGGAGGCTGCGCAAGCCACCCCTGCCTTCTTGAATCAAACAACAGAAGAAACGACTTCTTGTGGTTTGTGCTTGCCTGTAGAGTATGCTTCTAATCCAGTCCCTTTTCTTTGCATTGGGGATGGTTCCAAATCGCATTTTTGGAAAGACATCAAGGCTGCGGATTGCGGCCATTTTCAGTTTGCTTTTTTTTGTCTTCGAAACACACTTCTGCAATTCACCACTTGTGGCGATGGGGATGAGGGGAACCGGCTCCGGGTTGGCTGGATTTCGACCAATGCGGCACCCACAGCGCTGACCGGTCACTGTGAGGACACGAGTTCTTCGATAAGTCGTCATTGACCGTCCAGTCTGCATTTTGGTCCAAATGGCGACCAGGCTCTTCCGACGGCACATGCTGTGAACCAGGACCATTCCGCCAACTGAACCTCCTCGGGGGACCCCAATGTTACCAGTCCATTTGCCTTGGGGGTAGCAAATGCGGGAGAAAAACGCCATTACGCACAGACAGCAGCGTCTATGGCCTTCGGCGCCAACTGAGCACACTATGAATGTTCAATGGAGTCTTCATGCTCGGCTTTGGCAGAGGAGTGGAGAGCTCTATCACTATCTCATCTCTCACAACCCACAAGTTTACCAAGCTGATAAATTAATCTTGGCTGCACCGCGGAATGCAGCATCGGGATGGAGCGAGTGCAGGTGACACCGTGATTGCCCTGACTGTCAGCTGTAAGGGGTTAGGGTTGGTGACTAAGGCAAGCCTCGATTGTGACACCGGGCTCCACCGCCTGATTTATCCGACCCTCGACACGGTCAGATCGCGTCTGGGAAGCACACCTCCGGTGTGATTCTAGTCCCCAGCAACATTACATCTTTGTCCTGCGACGGCAAAACACACCCGCAACGAAGTGATTGCAAGCTCTCTCTGAGACCGAGTGGCGCTTCAATTGTTGGCTTCGACGGTATGGCCGAATAGAGCGGTTTTGTGCCCACAGTTTTTCGGATTGCGATAACTATGGCAGGCTCATCTCCCTCGCCGCGACAGAGCCAACAATGGCAGCCACAACAGCCTTCAGTCCTAGCCCAACTCCTCTCCGACGATAGGAACTCGGAAAGCCGGCATAAGTTTCTTATTGAGAGTGCCAAAAGAGAAAGTGACCGCGTTCGAGAAGAAGCCGAGAGGGTTGCCGAAATACACAAGAAAAAGGTAGAGCAGCAACAGTTGCTCGAGGCACGAAGGAAGGAAGAAGCGAGAATCAAGTTGGAGGAAGCAGTAGCTGCTGAGCGCCTCAGGGTTCTTGCTTTGGAGGCAAAAACAGTCGAAATCCCACCACTACCGCCAGCCCCCGAACCAACCAAATCCCTGCCTCCGAGAACAAATGTCACTGCTTCTGTCGTCCCAGGCACCAACGACACCGGCCCAAAGACCCAAGAAGTGAATGGGACAACGAAGAGCCCAGCCATATCGAAGCCCTCAACGGTGTCAAATCTGTTCAGTGGGCCAAGGGCGATTGTGTCTCCTGAACCAACTTCCGCGCCGCCGGCACCGACAGCACCAAACGGCATCCCGAGTGGCTTCAATCCTTTCGCCAAGCCCCTGGCCACTGATGAGAGAAAGCAATCAACCTCACCTGCAACGTCAATACCCATACCATCGCCGCCTACGGCGGCCAGCTCGCCTACAGTCCTGGTCAGATATGCCACAATCCACAAAAACCTCAAAGCTCTGCGCAAGTCAATTGCAGAGCAGTCCACAACCAACCCAGCGCTTAAGGCTCGTGTGGGTGATATGCGGAGAGAAATACGGAAAAAGCTCGGCCAGTTATCTGTGGGTGGCAAGCCGGGAGCAAACAAGCAACAGGTGAGGTCAGGTTCTAGATTTATACAATACTGAAAGCTAACCGTCACTTTAGCTCCAAGCAATCATCAATGTACTCAGGGAAGGGCTCAACAATCAAGTGAACTCCACACTTGTTGATCCAAGTAATTTCGTCTTGGAACCACGACCATCCGTTTCTGGTGCAGAAGGGCTTTCCAATGGTGGAAAGCCATCGGTTGATGGTAAACTGCCTTCTGTCTTCATATTTTTGCTTAACTCGCTGTCAAAGTACGCGATTGGGCAGTTCATCAACGAGTCAGGTCCACGACCAGAGACAGCTGACCCTGTGGGAGTATGCCTGGCAACCGTTTTCTCTGAGCCGGATTTCTTGTGGCGGGGCGAGTCGCTGATCGATATCTTGATGGCAAAGTTCGGTGTCGTCTGCCCGGTCTTGTTTGGCCGCACTGGCAAAGATGTCGACCCTCGGGAGAAGCTGCTCCTTGGGTGGTGGCGGCAGTCCAAAGGTGGACCGCTGGTTCCTGAGCAGATACATGCAGACAGGATGACGGGCTTGGGTGCAGGATTTGCCGCCGTGTCATTGCGCAAGTTCGGAAACAGCAAGAAAACGAACCCATACCCACCGCGGCATTACTGGGCGGCCATGGCTAGGATTGTCAATACACCACCGGAAAGAATATCAGCCACGCAATGCGTGGTGCTGAAATCAATGATCGAGAACTACGCTCAGAAATTCATCGAATTCTACGGGACGGCAGCCGTCGCGGCGCTTAGGCTCTGCCTGGTTGATTTCCCAGCGAGAGCCCCCGAAAAATCTGCGGCAGCAGAGTCTCTGAATGTTTTAGCCCAGGTGCTGAAGAGAGATATGGGGTTGGCTCTTTAGGCTATGGCGCAGTGGGAGAAGGCGGGCATCGCGTTCTGTACGAGTTTGGGTTAAAAGGCGTCGCGGAAACGCCGTATACCTGCAAGATAAAGTGGCATCGGTTTGCATGATACATTTGCTATGGAATTAGATACCCAATGCCTTTGGGAAAGCAATCCAAACGCCTCATGAAAGGGTCCCCCATTACCTTGACTTGCCCCTACCCTGACAAGCCCAAACAAGCCCAAACAACCAAGACACCATTGCCGTCTATATTACCAGCAGGAGAATAAGCAAAATGATCAAGACAACGATCAACACCCCGATGCAACAACTGCTGAGGCGATCTTCGTTCCGTCTCATGACGTAGCGCAGCTTTTCCATACCCGTCTGGAGTCTACCCCCAACCCGATCCGCTAAGTTGTCCACCACTTCGAGCATCTCTCTCTGCTCTTCAAGTTCCCTCCCCATGTCGGCTGCCTGCTGCCGCAAATTGCCCACTGTTTGAAAGACTCCGTCTAGATGCTCATCTTGTTCCCGCATCATCTGTTCCTGTTGTTGGTGCTCAAATTCAGCCGCGTAGTCCTCGTCATTGGGGTCCCCGTCTCCGATGGCAAATGAGCTTGGATCGGGAAGGGAGTCATTGCCAGTCGCAGTTCCGATGTTGCTGGCCAACTCTGTCCGCATGTTCTCAACCTCGTCCCCAGCTTCCTGGATCAAGCGCTTCCGCCGGGACACCTCCGACACGGAGAGGCCATACTGCGAAGGGTTCGTCTCTACAGCCTTAACAGAGGCAACGAGATCGGCGAGGTCTTCGGCCAACGATGAAAGGGCAGACTCGAGGTCTGCACGGGCCGAGGCCAACTCGGGGGAGGATGCGCTTGTCGCCAGAGATCTGATGCGTTTGTACGACGTGAAGAGCGGCCGGGTAGATTGGAGTTGGGTGAGGACATCTCTGTAGTTCTGAGGTTAGTCGCGAACACAGTGGGAGTGAGGCCCCAATGTTAGGGGGACTTACTGCTGGACCTGGACGAAGGGGTCCTCGTCTCCGTTGGATGCCATTATCTTGCACGAGCGGGATTCTTTATGTCACGGAGGCATTCACACCGGAAATCCAGGTACTGATTAGCATAGCGATTCTTTTGCCATTCGGCCCCAGGTGTGAGTCTTGACAAGCTTCACAAAAGCTGGTGGAATGTCGGCCAGGAAGATGACGTTGGCAGCAAGCTGGCACTGCGGACAAGGTTCCTTTCTCCCTTTGCGATCGCAGGCGGAATCCGGGCACACCCCTGGGGTATGCGCAGCAGTCCGCCATCTCAATTCGCTACGGTGCCTGTTGCCCCGCAAATATGCAACTGTCCCACCCCCAAACCCCTGTCTTGGAGGCTGGAAGCTCCCCAGACCACAGAGGTGAAACGTAGCTTTATCGACCGATTTCAGTGGCCTCGCTGGCGTTTTCGCGACCACCTCTTCTTCCTCCTTCAATTGATCTGGAATCAGTTGATCCAGCTCAACCTCGAAGGCAATTCTTATTCTTTTCGACCGGTTGATACTTGTCAACTTTCACAATGTTCAACCTCAGGCGGCTTGTCCTGGCCGCTGCCTTCTTCCTGGGCGTCGGCGTGCTCTTTGCGCAGGTGGCAGAGGCGGCCAAGGGTCCCAAGATCACCCACAAAGTCTTTTTCGACATCACCCAGGGCGATGAGCCCGTTGGCCGTATCGTCATCGGTCTCTACGGCAAGACTGTCCCCAAGACGGTCGAGAACTTCCGGGCTCTGGCCACCGGCGAGAAGGGCTTCGGCTATGAGGGGTCGACCTTCCACCGCGTCATCAAGCAGTTCATGATCCAGGGTGGTGACTTCACCAAGGGCGATGGTACCGGTGGAAAGTCCAGTATGCGCGCTGATTTCTTGTGTTGAGGGAATGTTCATCTGACATGAATGGCTTAGTCTACGGAGAGAAGTTCCAGGATGAGAACTTCAAGCTCAAGCACACCAAGAAGGGCCTCCTTTCCATGGCTAACGCTGGTCCCGACACCAACGGCTCTCAGTTTTTCATCACCACGGTTGTGACAAGGTAGGTGCTTCGTCCAGCGGCCCTGGCCGATTTGTTGTCGCTAACAGTAGCTCTTCGAATAGCTGGCTCGACGGCAGACACGTTGTCTTCGGCGAGGTTCTCGAGGGCTATGAGGTGGTTGAAAAGATCGAGACCGCTCCCACCAACCCTGGTGATAAGCCGGTCAAGACGGTCAAGATCGCCAAGAGTGGCGAGTTGGAGGTTCCCCCTGAAGGTATTCACGTGGAGCTTTAGAAGCGCCGCCTCTTCTTTCCCCGCTTCACATAACATCAGTGCTTCTCGAACCCTTATGTCTCCCATTTCATTGGCTCGGTGCATGGTTAAGATAAAAGAAATGATTGCACGGTGTACTTTTGGGCCGGAAATGAACATACGCGTTTCAACAAATCCCTTTTGACTTAAGATAAACTCTCGTTTTGGTATATCTGGTGTTCGTATGCTGATGGTTTCGTCCGCGTTCCCTGCTTCCAGAAGATATGAGCGGTTCCGCAGGATGGGCAGAGACCCCCGACGATGGCCCCCAGGAAGGTTGGGGAGTGATGAGCAAGGTCTTCCTCTTCGGAGTCATTGTTGCGCTCGTTGCTGCCTACATGCGGTTCTCCAAGCCCGGTCCGGCCCGGAACGGTGGCATCCTTGGCGAGGACAAGAGCTTGGCTTAGGTAAAAGGTATCGAGATTGAGGTGTCGCCCTGGCTATCTCTCGAACCTTCAAACACTCCATACTACTATTTCCGCGACAGAGAACAGGCAGACAGCGTTCCGAGTTTCGTAGCCTAGGGAAGGATGTGAAGAGCTCTCCTGCAGTCTATTTGGGAGATGGACTTCTTGGGCGCCGGGACATCAATTCAACAGATTTCGGCTTCTACCGATCGGAAAGATGAATATCGGCCACACCTGAATTTTCAGATTTTAAGTCACGTTTCAGTATACATTGAGAATTATTCGTAGACAATATGCCGCCCCCCTTCTTGCAGGTTCCTAGGTGAGGGTGTTGAAGCTTGCGGTTCTAAGTTGCAGTGGTGCTTGCTGGGGACATCACGTGGTCCCCGTTTTTTGGCTCCCAAAAATTTGAAGATTTCCAGCGAGAACCCAAACTTATCCAGTGCACCAGAACAACAAGGGAAAACATGAAGCTCCTCACCTTGAATTTTCTGACTTGCGCAGTTAAAAACTGCAAGTCTTCGAACGACTCATTCCCTTTGCATCCCAAGGATGCCGAGCTGGCAAAAGATGAGGTTGAGCTCAACCCGCAGTTATTAGTCAATGTGCTGCCCCGCATTGATTGGAATGCCCTGCGAACCACATCTACAGAGGTGCGTCTTGTCATGTTTTAAGTTTGCATCATACGTGGGCTACAAATAAAGAGAGAATGCGTGCTGATAGCATGCAGCTTGGTTTCCCAACACTCCCTGAGCAGCCACCTACTGCGGAGGAGCTAGAGGCAGACGATAAGATGCTGCAGGAGTTGCATACCCTCCTCATGGAGACTCAGCTTGTCGAGGGTAAGTTGGTATGCGGGCACTGTGGGCACGAATATGCAGTGAGGGAAGGCATTGCCAACTTTCTGCTGCCTAGTCATTTGGTATGAAGTGAAACGCACAAGCATGGTTGCTGCATGGCGGACGGTTCAGTCTTAGCATCACGGCGTTTATGAGTTGGTCAGGAGTCAAAGGAAAATCGATTGGGAACACTTGGGAAAAGGTCCTTGTATCGGTAAAAAGGCTTGTTGCGGGACAAAGGGGGGCTTCTTCCTCAAGATAGATATCATGGGTGTTGCGTAGTAAACCAATTTGATATCAAATACGAGCAGCCACTTTAGACAAGAGAGCAACTCCCGAAGGGCAGGAGCGCTCTGGTGATCCCATAATTAATAAGTCCAAGCCTCCATGAACTCCAACCGCCCAGTCAATATGCTACAATTCTGTTCAAGCACGCCACACCAGACAATGCGACGCAGTGATGACACACGCTATTTACAACTTCTTCTGCGCTGCAGGCCCGTTCTCCTTGTCAAACGCGCCATACGACACCTCAAGACTGGCAAGAGCCCTGAGACCGACGCCAAGGATAGAGAGCATGACGATAAGGGCAATCAAGCCGGAGAAGATCCCTGGGCGCCTAGTCAATACTATCCAACGTCAGGCGTGACGGCGAGACTCACCTGGAGTAAAGAACTGATACTTCTCAAAGAGAGGAAGATTCGTAGAGTTGCCTTTGGCCGTTCTCCTCAAGCCGGCGGCGAGCATCTCTTGTCCTGCCGCTTGCCTCTTCAAGTCCATATGGACGGGCTCGATAAATTCAGGTTCATATGCCTTGAATTCATTCGGGTCTGAGAACATCACTACCGTATACTCCCCGTCCAACGTGTCAAGCAGCCGACCGAGCTCATGATCTACCCCTGTATTAGCGACGACCTACTGGCATTGACTCTGATTGGGCTTACCGTTATCACTCAGTGTTTCCCTCCTCTTTTCGGTCTCCCTCAGCCCTGGAAGATGTGCCAGCTCCACCCGGTCGACCTTTGCGACCTTGCCCTTCTCAGCGCACGCTTGGACAACATAATCACTCAGGGGCTTCGTAGAGACTTGGCCAATCACCTCGGCGACACTCAAGCGGCCGCGCGTTGTCTCGCTCGCCATCGCGCGACACAGATTCGGCATGTTGCAACGGTACACTCCTCCATCACGGATGTCTGCGGCGTGAACGTTGGGCTGGGAAACGAAAACGTAGTGATCTGTTGGACACGAAGCGAGAAGCTTTTGGGCGGTGGCGATGACCTTGCTGCTTGTTTGCAGCTGAGCGCTGTCCGGCGATTCGGGGAGGCTAATGACGGTTAGGGACGCATCGTAAATGTGGAGGGATTGAAACACGGGAGGCGTACTTGGCTGTGGAAAACAAGACAAATGGAGAGGAGTCAGAGAAGGCCTGCACCGTTGCGCAGGCCAGGAGTGTGGCTGCTATGGAGAGCTGCATCGTTCTGGCAGTGGTGAGCTCTTGGTCGCGCTGCGATGCGGGATGTCCCAGGCCTTTGCGGTGATGAACAGCTACAGGTGATGACGGGCCTTACAGGGCGGTGTTTCGCGGCAGAACGTCAGCCAGATAAGACCCACTTAAGTTTCCCTTCTCGAGGGGCCCGATTGGGAAAGTTACAGCTGCTTTTACTGCTTTTACAGCACATTAAGCAAGAAAGCTACGACAAGAAAAGATGTTTGCGCAACCACGACCTAAGAAAAATACGCTGCAGCCGCCGCCGAAGAAGAGGAAGGTCGCCCACAAGATTGAGGAGATCACGTTCGACAAGGATGCCAGAAGCGAATACCTTTCCGGTTTCCGCAAGCGCAAGCAGGCGCGAATCAAGCAGGCACAAGAGATTGCAGCGAAGAAGGAGCGAGAGGAGAGGATTGAAATGAGAAAGCAGGTGTGTGAATTTGTGAGCGGAGTTGCAGGGTGCGGGCTGACACCTGCCATTCCAGATTCGAGAGGAAAGAAGGCAAGCGGTCGAAGAGCATGTGCAAACAGTTCAGAAAATCCTCCACGAGGCCGAGAGCGCCGGCACAGGAATGGCGCCGGGAGATGATAGCTCCTTAGAAGACGAGTGGGATGGCTTGTCCGACGATGCCGTGCCTGAAGCTCCGATCGATCTTGAAGAGGAGTACATCGACGAAGACCGTTACACCAGCGTCACCGTCGAGGCTGTCAATGTGGATAGAGACGGCCTCCACAAGCCAGGGGCCCAAATAGAGAAGGAGAAAAGTACAGACCACTCCCAGGTGACGCAACAGGGTCAAAATGACGAGAAAGAAAAGGCCAAGGGGGGGAAGGAGTGGCCGAAAAAGAAAAAGAAAACATTCCGATACGAGTCAAAATTTGACAGGAAGGTAACAGAGAGAAAACAGAAAGCCAAGCGCAGTAAGAGGTAGCCTGGCCGCCCCGAATAACGACCTGCATGCAGACAATTGTCATCAGGGGAGCCTCCTTTTCCATAAACGAGCGAAGGTTGGCAAATGTGCTTAATGAGTAGCAACACTAAGTACTGAGGTCGTGTCGAGGACTTTTCACGTCCTTACCCTCCTAATCCATCCGTACGACATGTGCCCTGACAACAAAATCTAAGCTGAAGCCGACAATCCAGTGTGCTGTGGTGAGAACTCGCAAACAGAAACCTGAAATCGTGCCATGCGAAAGGATCAGATGTTGCCGATCTCCGCCTGGAACTCCTCCAGCTCCTTTTGCACAGTGGCATACTTCTTGGCCATCTCCTCATACTTTGCCTCCCAGTTGTCCCGTTCAGCCTCCAGAGCCTGCACCTTGCGTTCAAAATGCCCGGCCTTGACGTCGGTCTGTCGAAGCCTAATGGAAGGTTAGTGTCATCAAAGATCTTGAGACTCTCGAGCTGAATGGCCACCATCACCAAGAGGGAGGGTCAAGTTGCAAGGGATGCGACGTACTTCTCGTTGGCCTCGCGCAATGTCTTATCGGCCTCTTCGGCCTCCTCCTCAAGCAGCTGGAGCCTTCGCGACAAGGCCTCACTACTGCCAACGGCTTGCTCCCCCTCGGAGGCAGCTTTCTTTAGATCGGCGATCTTGGCCTCCAGCTTCTCGACCTCCGACTCAAGGTTGCCATTTCGGTGCTGCAGGGAGGTGATTTCTTGCTCCTTCTGAAGATTCTCTTGCTCAAGGACTTTGACTCGGGACTGGAGCTCCTCGGCCTTGGAGCTGGCTTCGTCAGCCTCCAGGCGGAGCTGGTTCATTTTCTGTGACGCAGAATAACATGGTTAGCCCAAACTCGAACCGTATGAAACTGTATATAAGATGCGTCAACGGCCCAAACCGTGAGAGAAGGCCGGACGCTGGAAAGGACTCAAGTCCGTTTGCGTCGTGGCGTCGGCGTTGATGAGGGGTGCCCGCATGGTGGGGTATAAACAGGGGTCCAGCTCAACAGCATTGGGCTCACCTCCTTGATGCGATCCATTATGGCGGTTTTTAAGGGAGCGGGAACTCTGGAATAGCAAAAACGGGGTGGTTTCAAAAGGAGAGGATGGTTTGAGAAGAGAGTAGATTGCACGGATTGGTTTTGCGGAGGTGGGAATGGGAGGAGGTAGAAAGGTTGCAGGCAGTGGTGGTGCGGTGGGTTGAAATGACAGGCGCCCCTCCTCCCCGAGTGGGCGGCGTTTCGATTTGTTGCGGTCGGTGACGGTCACTTGTCTGATCTCCAAGGCCCGGCTAAATGTGGGGCTAGCCCAACTTGGATGGTTGCTGTGTCAACCAACGCATTTCTCGTCCAAGAAACACAATTCAACGCGATCCCAGCCTCAATATTTCACCCCTGCAACAATCTTGCGTTCCCTTTACCAAGAGCAACCAGTCCTCATCTTGCCAACACAGTCCCGAATTGGTTGTCTGGGAAGCTATTCCCAGGCTTCTACCATCATGCTAGCCGCTCACCATAACCAAGAGAACGTCTACGCGCACCAGGCTGAAGCGTCGAAGCAGCAGCTTCAATCGAAAACGCCGGGTGCACGCTTTCCAAAGACTCCGCTCAAGGTGTCCCTCCATGACGAGAACACCAGTAACGTTTTCGGTGGCAAGAGCGCTCTAAGAACTAAAGGCAACAACGAGAATGTCGTGACAATTGGGAAAGGCGGCAATGCTACGGGCAAGCCGGGGAGGGCAATGGTGACGCCAGCAGGTGAGTGCAGTCATCCAATACCAAACCAGTTCTTCTCGTGCAGGCATTGACCTACTCTCATAGAGCCGAGAACCGCAAGAGCGCCACTAGGAAATAAAACAACGAATGCGAAAGCGCGAGCAACCCAGCAGACTGGTGTTAAGGACATTGTACGGGAATTCGAGAAAACCACGATCAAACCCACGGCTACCGCACGACCCAGGCAGCCTGCTCCTCAAATTGATGCGTCGAAGCTAGACGTTCACATCGACAAGGGGCCTTTGGGGGAAGAGGAGGATGTCGAGTATGCGCCACCGAAGCTGAAGGAGATCCCGTACGAATCGGATGTATTCCCTGACGGTGTTTTGACTTACGAGGGTCTGAAGCCTGAAAATCTCTTCAAAGGCTATTACGATCACTACTTCAACAAGATCGACGAGAATGGGATGTCGGCACAGGAGAGGGCGATTGAGCACCAGAGACAGCTAGAATTTCAGCGTGGCGACGAGCAGATATTGCGAGACATGGAGGAGTTTGATTGGAGCATCGGCGATGTCCCAGAGAGCAAAGGCGTGTTCAAAGTCAAGAAAGACGACGATGCTTTGGACACAGTCGCCCAGGTCAAGAAAGCGGCAAGACTTGCCCCTAGGGCCCCAAACACCATCGCTTCCAGGAAAGCGGCCGCTGCTCTCGCAATGTCTGCAAAGGCAGCCAGTACATCCCAGACAAAACCTGCCAAGACGAGTGTCGCCCCAAAGGGACAGTCTTTCCTGCTGCCCCGGAAAAGGCCCGTCCAACCAGCTGCTCAGCCAACATTCGGAGTACGTGAGCGGGCGACGGCCATCGCGGCATCCCGAAGCACCCTGGGTTACAGCAAAGGAAGATCTGCTCTGTCAGCAGCCACCCGGCAACACGAGCCACCAGTTATCAAGCCTCGTGCATTGTCGCGAACTGCCAGCACAGCATCTTCGGGTTCGGACTGCACTATCACACCAGCGCGTTTCGCGAGAACCCAAGCCTCGAATGATCTCAAAAAGCCAGTGTTTATGGCCATCTTTGACTTCGACGAAGAAGATGATCGGCTGCCCAGCACGCCGGGACCTGACGACTCTGAGGATGAATTTCAGCTTCCTACGGACTTTTAAATTGGCGTATGCGGTCGAATTCACAATGCAATGACTTGGCGTTTGTTGGCAGAGGCGTTGGAAGTGAACTAAGTTCTTTTTACTCATGACTACTAATTCCGGATTGGCTTTGTTCGGGAGCCCGGGCTTTGGGTTGGGATCATCAAGGCTCTGGAATGTTACAGGCGGAAGGGACATTAGGCCTCAAGTAAAGCCTCCCTGATGGGACAAATGTACAGATAATCCTGAGAACAGCAAGGCCTACATGAGGAACAGTTTTCACCTGAAATCTCTTCGTGTCCACGGCGCTGTAGTTGCAGAGCCGCCATAGGCTCAAAAAAAATGTGTGGAATCCAACAGCTAGCGAATGGATGCGTCCCCGCCTCTCCAATGTTGTTGGATTGCGTCACACAAGCCACACCAGCCACAGATTTCTTGACAGAGGCCTGAGCGGGCCCCGCAACTGGCCCAGATCCGAAGCGAGAAAATGCCAATGCCGTTTTTGGCTTAGCCACCTCATCGCTCGTGAATTCGTCCCCTGCTTGATGGAACTCCTTGAACACCTCAAACCTTCAACCTCGCTCGTGCGGCCTCAAATTTTGCAGCCCAACTCGGTCTCCGCAGCGCCTTCCGCGTCTTCTTCGTTTGCGATCGTCGAACTTCGCTGACCCGACAAGTTTGTCTACTTTTCCGGCCGCGGCGCGCACACAAGAATCGCTTGGTGGCCGCCAATTCAAACCCTGGTTGCCCTGATCGGCAAAGGTCTGTCGCGTGCGGCTCCCCATGCGCGCGTGAGAAAGTCGCCTCAACCTCAACTCGAGTTTCCCATCACACATGCATGGTGTTTTTCAACATTTCCGACACGAGATATGATGGTTGGAGCACGGAGGGAGCGGTAGACCTCACCCACTTTCGCAATGACTCGGCCAGCTGGCGCGAGTTTCGCTCAGTTCTTCCCTGCCGCGCCGCGGGCCACGAGGGACAGAAACACGGAGCGCGAGCGAGCACGCGTACGAGCGCAGGAGTCACCATCCACTCGGATAGCTGACACGGGCGGCCACCACACCCCATTGGGTTCATCGCCCTCACGAACAGACAACAGCGCTGGCACCGGCCCTGGCCCTGACCGTGTCTCCAGACCGAGGTATCATGCGAATGGTGTGGCCGCTGATGTCGCACCTCCCGCCCTTTCTGACGACACCGAGTCGCTTGTCGATACACTCAATACCGTAGGCTCAGCAAGCTCTCATGCCAGCACAAGTTCTTCGCTCTTCAGCACTGCGACGCAACAGAACGCCGTGGCTGCGATGAGAAACTCAAACAACCATCTCACCCCGCTCACGACAATCGACTCTCCATCTTCAAGTCTCACAGTCGCAGCCCCTCCAAAGGCTCAATCGACCACTCCGAAGTACTACGACGAGTCTACCGACATTTTTGATGAGAACCACAGCGTCTCTGCTCAGAACGTCGACCGTATCCCAGCCCGAGATCCCGGCCGCTCGATCAAGTGCATAAAATTCATATATGAACCCCCACTTGACCAGAAGAATCTGAACACCGACCGTAGGAAACCGAAACTGGTACAGAAGGAGTTTGGATTGGTACGTACATACAGAACAATACCCATACGTTGAGGGGAGAGGAGGGGCGTCATCTCTGCTGTGAATGATTTGGCTAATACCGTTTGAACAGGCCGCAGAAGATGACGTCCCTCCTCCAGATCCTCGCCTCAAGAAGGGGAAACTCAGCTACATCAATGTCGACTTCTGCCATCACCCCAGAGCCCGGTTACGGCATGCGCCATACAATCTGCGGCCGTACAAATACGACCCTAAGACGTCGTGTGGGCCTGGGCCCCCAAGCCAAATTCTCGTCACCGGTTTCAATCCTTTGATTGCCTTTCCCAAAGTGGTGGCGGTCTTTGCCGTCTATGGCGACATTGCGGAGAGCAGCAACAAGATGCACCCGGAGACGGGCAGCTACCTCGGTTTTGCAACGTTTCGTTTTAAGGATTCGAAGCCAAGCCGTTCACGACCGGTAGCCATCAGTGCTCACGATGCTGCTAAACGCGCGATCCGTAGTATGCACGGGAAGAGAATTGAAGCGAGCACGGTTCGGGTAGAATACGACCCAGATGGCCGCAAGAGCTCGCGGATGCTTGAGGAAGCACTGAACAAGGACAGGGAACGGTCTCATGGTTCGACACTCTTGTCCAAGATTCCTACTGGCCCTCGACCGAAGGACTTCGTACCAGGCCCTCCCCCAAGCGCACCCAAGGGACCAGCTGCACACCGAGCAGTCACGGGGGTCCAAGAAGGTGCCTGGCCTCTCGCAAAGCCTCGATCTAGCATCCATGAGCTTGAGCTCGTCACCAACAAAATTAAGCATGAGCCATACATCTTCATCGCCAAGGACTACGTTCCCGTGCTGTTTTCTACCATTCTGCACATGAAAAAGCGACTGAAGGCACACAACTTCGAGGACATCCGCATCGACCGAAGAGGCTATTACATCATTTTCCGTGACAGCTCCAGTGGCCGGACCGAGGCCGAAAGGTGCTTTCGATCAGCAAATCAAACAAAGCTGTTCAACTACTGCATGGCTATGGAGCTGCATCGCTATGGCACGGTTGGCAGGAGTTCACGGGAACCAAGCGAGAGTCCTAGGTTTGCACGTAGCTCGGAATTTAGACCGACATCCGAGTACCGGAAGCGGGACGACCAAGATCGCCGAAGGCGGGAGGAGGAGGCTGACCTGGAAGAGGAAAAAAAACAGAGAGCTAAGAACTTTGACCCTGTTCTGGAAGCCGTGGAAGTTGTCCGCCGGGAAATGGTCGAACAACTCATCAGACAAGTCCGGCAAACAATCTCCGCACCCGTTTTGGCCAATTATCTTGACCCTGCAAATCACGTCGCCAAGCGTAGAAAGCTAGGAATTGACGACCCGCAGAGACTGCCCTCGATTGTTTTCGATGACTCTGAGGAGAAGTCACCCATTGGTACACCCAACTCGAGAGCCGACCCCATCGAAAGACGCACAGCTCGACTCGATGTCAGTGCCTTGTCTCGTATCCGGAGGGTCAAAAACAACGGCCTCAATACTCGCAAGCATGGATTCAATGATCCATTTGCGCGGCAACGAGCGCCAACTATGCGCCCGGCATTCCGTTCGCTTCATTACCGACTTCGTGGAGATAGTGACGACGAGTCGGAAGATGAAACAGAAAACCGGGATTCCGTGGCAAGGGACACCGAGGAGCCAGAATCCAGACCAAGGAGTCGCATGAGTACAGATGACGATGCAGGCAAGGATGAGGATGCCTCCTGGGGTGCGGCTGAGGATGACTCCATGACAGAGGCCAGCTTCGCACTCAACGACGGCTCAGTTTTGCCTAAGAAGAGGAAGCTTGACCTCCCGCTAGAAAAGGCCATGAAGAGACAGAAGAAAACAGATGAGGAACTGTTTGGTGTGACTATTGATCGCATCGACAGTGTGTTTCCTTCAAGGGAGCCCTCTCCGGCCGACATCATTCTTCCTGACGCTGAACCTGTTGAGCAGGACCAAAGGGATACCGATAGCTCACGGATGCCGACACCCGCTCCAGGTGCCAAGCCCAAGAAAAAGCCAGGCAAGCCCAAGAAGAAGTCCAAGAAACAGATCTTCGAAGAACGTGAGGCCCTCAAGAAACAGCAGTTTGAGACCTCCGAGAAGGAAACGCCCCAACCCGAAGAGCCCGAGGATATCGAGCCCACCCCCGAGGTAGAACCGCCGCTCAAAAAGGAGGAGTTTGAGGATGTTCAAACGAACGAAAAACCTGACCTCGACAAAAATCTGTACCCGTCCGCCATACTCCCAGCCCTGCCACTGCCCTCTGGCTTTACTCTCGACGTGACATCTCTGCAACGACTGGGATTGGAAAAGCGAGATTGGGTGGACGTCAAGAACCTGAGGAAGAGATTCGGCTCCGGTGGATCCAACAAACTCGGAGACCCGGAACTCTGGCTCTGGAGGAGGGATCGTATTCGGGAGCTAAACTCAGCAGATGGGTCCACCGAAACCCCGATTCGTATTGAAGGATACTATGTTCCCAATCCCTCGGGATGCGCTAGAACGGAGGGTGTTAACAAGATTCTCAACTCTGAGAAGTCCAAGTACCTTCCGCACCATATCAAGGTCAAGAAGGCGAGAGAGGAACGCCAGGCCAATGCCGCCAAAACTGGGAAGGACGCAGTTCTCGCTGCGGCCGAGGCAGCACGCCTGGCCGCTGAGAGTCTCGTCGCCAAAGGAAACTCTCGCGCCAACCGTGTCAACAACCGTCGCTTTGTTGCTGATCTCAATGACCAGAGAAGAACACTTGGGCAAGATTCAGACGTGCTGCGGTTTAATCAGCTCAAAAAACGAAAGAAGCCCGTCAAGTTTGCAAGGTCGGCCATTCACAACTGGGGGTTGTACGCGATGGAGAACATTCCCAAGGACGACATGATTATTGAGTACGTCGGTGAAGAGGTGCGGCAGCAGATTGCGGACTTGCGAGAGCATCGATATCTTAAGAGCGGCATCGGGAGCAGCTACCTCTTCCGTATCGATGACAACACGGTCATCGATGCGACCAAGAAAGGTGGCATTGCTCGGTTCATCAACCACAGCTGCATGCCAAACTGCACGGCCAAAATCATCAAAGTCGAGGGGAGCAAGAGAATCGTCATCTATGCGCTTCGAGACATTGCTCAGAGTAAGTTGATTCCTAAACTCACTTTTAAACTGACGTGTCAGCTGACAAACGAACCACAGACGAAGAGTTAACATACGATTATAAATTCGAACGTGAGATTGGGAGTCTGGATCGGATCCCGTGCTTGTGTGGCACCGCGGCATGCAAAGGATTCCTCAACTAATCCCCTAATTTTCTGGTTTGGGGCAACTCCATGATCATTGGGTTGGCAAAACACTGAACTCATGATAGTGATGACGGGCGGGTTTTCTAACAAGTCTTTGAGCATTTGCAAAGCGAGCTAATTTCGACGCCCTTGATTTGGATCCAGTTCTTTTCACCGACAATAATGGAACTGGGCTTGGTCCTTATATATTCTTGCATTGATGGTGCTGGCTGGTGGCGAGGATGATGCATCGGAGTGGGCAATATGCCCTTTTCAGCTTTTATCGACATCCTTTCCGACATTGCCAACTTTACTACAAGGCTGGCGGTGCTCGATCAAGTTCAGGGAAGGTTGGGGCGTTTTCTTTTTCTTTTGGTATGGGAGTTCGATGTGCTGTCATGGTCAGGACATGCAACAAGGTCTATTCTCAAGGCTTCGGGAACGGGAGAGATTGGGGCTTGTCCTGCAAATCATTTGTGGCTTTCAACGAGCCAAGGGGAAGATGTCGCTCAACGGACCGACATCGGTGCTTTGGGGCAACAGTGTCCTGGAGCAAGTAAGCCTCGGCCAAGGGTGACAGGAGAGTCGCATGTATTGTACATACGGTCAACGGAGTGCTGGCTGGGAAAAGGGCTCGGGGGCCTTGGGTCGGGCGTTGACAAACTGGTAATAGAGGTAGAATTCCAGATGACGGATGGACTTGAAGTTCCGAATCTCGAGACCGCACTTGCAACAACAATTGTCGTCCTAAATCCGCACAAGTAAACCACAACAATCTTCTCCAATTGGGCAATTGGCGCCGCTGATAAATATCATCGATGGGTCTTTGCTATAATAGGCAAGATATCGCAGGGCCTGGCGGCAGAGCCCCAAACGCCCCTCAGTACGCAGCAGGGATTCCACGACAACTTGCCTTCATCAACATCGACTCGCGCGCAACCAGGACGCGACAACACAATTGTACATGCAAGTGGGACTTCGGCCGCGGTTGAAAGCGCGACCTTCGCTGGTTGAACTTCTCGTTCGTGGCCAAAGAGCCAACAGTAGGCGAAATAGAAGCGGCAGCAGCGATTTGAGGAGGAGAAACAGCGACCTGGACGAACGCGTCCCTGCATCATCGCCTCCACCCACGCCATCGGCTGGCGCCGCCCCGCCGGTCTCCGCACTCAGCCAACCCGAGCACAAGGAGCTTGAGCCAGGTCTTGCGCAAGCTGCAGCCCTCCCACTTCCACCATCACCACTCAAAGCTTCGCCAACCTCACCATCGCCGCTGACCCCCTCTTTTGCGCCGTCAGATTTCAGCACAGTCGATTCCATCGATCCAGTTATTGTCTCACAACCTCCTCCCGTACCCCCTGGAAACCCTCTTACTGCCACGACCTCGGCAGCGTCAATTCCCTCGCTGAAGATGGCGCCCGTAAGCTTGCGTCCCCTCCTTTCCGATATCTCTGTCAGCCCAGAGAAACTTCTACGATGCTGATCACCCTTTCGGGATCTTAGTCCAAAAAAGATGGCGCGAAAGATGGATTCCATACGGGTAAGCAGTTCCCCGTCCGCAAAGCGGCTGTAGCTCACAAGGCGCTTCCCTAGGCAAGATCTACTCGGTGTCAGGGTCAGTCCTCAAGCTCCCGAATCTTGCGGCCCCCACCCTCCGGCGCCCCAAAGTGTCTAACGAAACTCTAGCCCTGTTGTTATCGCCGAGGATATGATTGGTGTTGCTATGTATGAGTTGGTACGACGCCCTTCAGCGTTCTTGGTTATCGCATGGGTGGGAGGCTGGCTAACTGCGGGAATAGGTCAAAGTAGGACATGACAAGCTTGCCGGTGAGGTCATTCGAATCAATGGTGATCAGGCAACCATTCAGGTCTACGAGGAGACAGGTGCGAAGCCCCTCCCATTCAGCTTTACTACCTACCAGTTCACGACTAACACCTGCCCGTCTCTAGCTGGCGTCACCGTTGGCGATCCCGTGGAACGGACCGGCAAGCCTCTTTCTGTAGAGCTTGGCCCCGGTCTTCTCAACAACATTTACGACGGTATCCAGCGTCCTCTGGACAAAATCTCGAAAATGGTACAGAGCATCTACATCCCGCGCGGTATTGCCGCGCCCGCCCTCGACCGTGAAAAGAAGTGGGAGTTCACCCCGACGTTGAAGGTCGGCGACCACATCTCTGGAGGTGATGTCTGGGGAACTGTCTTCGAAAATTCGTTCATCACAGTCCACAAGATCCTCTTCCCTCCCCGGGCCCGTGGCACCATCACCAAGATTGCCGATAAGGGTAGCTACACGGTCGCGGAAAAGATTCTTGAGGTCGAATTCGACGGCAAGAAGACAGAATACGGCATGATGCAGACGTGGCCGGTACGAGTGCCGCGCCCAACCACAGAGAAGCATTCGGCCGACAAGCCATTCCTCGTTGGGCAGCGTGTGCTTGACGCCCTCTTCCCTTCCGTTCAGGGTGGCACGGTTGCAATCCCCGGTGCGTTTGGCTGTGGCAAAACGGTCATTTCCCAGTCAGTCTCCAAGTTCTCCAACAGCGATGTCATTGTTTACGTTGGATGTGGAGAGCGCGGTAACGAAATGGCTGAAGTCTTGAAGGATTTCCCTGAGCTCACCATCGAGGTGGATGGTCGCAAGGAGCCTATCATGAAGCGCACTACCCTTATCGCCAACACTTCGAACATGCCTGTCGCTGCCCGTGAGGCTTCAATTTACACGGGAATTACCGTTGCCGAGTACTTCAGGGACCAGGGCATGAACGTGGCCATGATGGCTGACTCGTCTTCCCGTTGGGCCGAAGCTTTGAGAGAACTCTCAGGTCGT
The DNA here is from genome assembly GCA_036250225.1 of Cercophora sp. LCS_1. Classification (NCBI taxonomy): domain Eukaryota; kingdom Fungi; phylum Ascomycota; class Sordariomycetes; order Sordariales; family Lasiosphaeriaceae; genus Cercophora; species Cercophora sp. LCS_1. The sequence continues at coordinate 187,697 of JAPZLL010000031.1, forward strand.
TTGGGAGAGATGCCCGCTGATCAGGGTTTCCCCGCCTACCTGTCTGCCAAGCTCGCCTCTTTCTACGAGCGCGCCGGAAAGGTACAGGCGCTTGGTAGCCCCGCACGCGAGGGCAGTGTCAGCATCGTGGGCGCCGTCTCGCCACCTGGTGGTGACTTCTCGGACCCCGTCACATCGGCAACGCTCGGTATCGTGCAGGTGTTCTGGGGTCTCGACAAGAAGCTGGCGCAGCGCAAGCATTTCCCGTCAATCAACACTTCAGTCAGCTACAGCAAGTACACCATGACTCTGGATAAGTGGTATGAAAAAGAGTACCCCGAGTTCCCGCGGCTCCGTGACCGCATCCGTCAGCTGCTGTCGGACAGTGAAGAACTCGACCAAGTCGTGCAACTGGTGGGCAAGTCGGCGCTCTCAGATCCTGACAAGATTACACTTGACTTGGCAACACTCATCAAGGAGGATTTCCTGCAACAGAACGGTTATTCGGATTATGACCAGTTCTGTCCCATCTGGAAGACCGAGTGGATGATGAAGCTCATGATGGGTTTCCATGACGAGGCGCAGAAAGCGATCGCCCAGGGGCAAACCTGGGCCAAGGTCAGGGAGGCGACGCAGGAACTGCAAGGCCAGCTGAGGAGTCTCAAGTTCGAAGTCCCAACCGAGGGCCAGGAGAAGATTTGCAAGAAGGTGAGTGACTCTCCCGATATAACTATTCACTTGCCTGCTGACAGTCGAGTAGTACGAGGCAATCCAGCAGTCGATGCTCGACAAGTTTGCTTCGGTTGTAGACGAGTAATGATATGGGGATGAAGCGAAGGACTGGAGTGAGGGAGAGATAATGAAGGGCCCGCAGATTGGGATTGGTTGATCATGGTGTCTGGTTGTTGGCTTGAAATGATACACAAGCCCGGTGTCCGCGATCCACTGTACATTTGCGGAGTGAGGAATCAGGGGCTTTTCCATAGACCATCGGGCAAGAGCCCGAAGCCGTCAGTTGTAGTTTGTATCGTTTCGCATGAGAATTCAACAATCCTCCCGACACACCTGAATGTTGCGACGATTTGAATGCAATAGGGTTAGGGTTGCCACATAACCAATATGCCAACCCCGCCAACCCGCCTCCTGCGAACCGAACGCTCCTTGCCCGCTGCTGCCCCTGGATCGGATTGGACGGGCGGCTTCAGTCCAGTTCAGGCTTACCTGCGCTTGTAACAGCAGCTTCGTTTCTGGCAACACCGCGGACTATGAAGAGGCAATTTGGCCTCCGACCTCTCCACCCGCAGCCGTCACCACCTCCATCGTAGCCATGTCCAACTTCAAAAGGGCACTCCCTCCCCCCGCGGGCGGGTTGGCCCCATCGAAGACCAGCATCTTGAAAACACTCCAGGCTGCGGAAATGATTGATACTAAACCTTTCCTACCCGCCGGTACGCTCTTCTCCATATCCCGCGTCAACAGGCTGTGATTTATTGATGAAACGTATAGAGATCATGGCAACGATCCTCGATTACCTCCCCGTTCCCGATCTCATCCGATTCGCCCGCACCTCCCGCCGCATGCAGGAAATGGTCTACGATGACACTCGCTGGGTTGCCCGTTTGCGCAGTATGGGGGTCTGGGACGAAGCCGAAGCTCGTCGTCGCTTTGAAGAGGCTATCAAACGGAAGAGAGAGCTCGCCAATCGAGCTGCTGGAGGCGGTGGGAAACCGCCGCCGGCTGTTACAACAACGCTATTCGATGCGGCCGAGGAGGAAAAGCGACGACAGGTACTGCTACAGGCGCAGGCGCAGGCGCAGGCACGGCAGCTGGGCGACCTGAGGGACGGATTCGAAACCATGAGCGTGGGTGGGCAGCAAGGAACAACGAGAAGACCAGCTGGGAACGCGGCCGACGACCCGTCCAGGGATCCAGAGGCATTACTGAGTGTCATCAAGAGCACGCAAAGCGTCAGGAACCACGCGAGGCAGGAGTATGGACGGATATACGGAGCGCTAGCACCGTTTTACTTTGACCTCGCCCAAGCAAAGACGCATACCGATCCTATCGTCTTCAAGGTGTTCCGGGAACCGGAAAAGCAGGCACAAATGCTGGCGAACTTGGTCATCTTCGCCAAGAGCGATTGGGCCCAAGGCTGGCGGCAGAGAGAGGACAAGCTCAACTCAATGGTTGGAATCTTTGAAAGTGCGGTGTTAAGGGAGTTTGAGCAGGGTTACGAGTTTTGGGATGTCGATGGGCGGATGAAGAAGTATGCCGGCGTCTTGAGCGTACTGAATGGGGGGATAGCAGGAGTCGAGCTGTTCATTCAGAAGCACCCGATTTTCCACGATAAGGAGGTGCTGGCCAATTCGCTGGACTGCGTGAATCAGGCGCCGAGCGACAGCGTCACTCTCGACCCGTCAAGGAGGTTCTTTGAAAAACTTACCATGAAGGTGGACGAGCAATCAAACATAATCGAGAGGATCTTTCCGGATCCAGGGCCCGTCTTTTGGGCGTTTGTCGACAAAGTCCGGGAGGATGTAATAACCGAATACGTCACGCCACTATTCGACGAGACACACGACCGAAGCATACCATCGTATTTGAAAGCTGTGTCGGGTTTGTTCGAGCAGACTCTTCAGTTCTTTCGGGCGATACAAGCACCAAAAGGGGCGGACAGGAAGGAACAGGGGGTGAAAGCTACAGAGTTAGCACTGAAGGTCTTTGAACCGCACCTCGACTTATACCTCCAAGACGAGTTGGACTACTTCACTAGGCAAGCCGAGAGGGAAGTGGGGAACTGGGAGAAGAAACTCTCTGCAGAGGATGCCAGTGCCGAGTCTTTTTACATGGCGAACTTCACCAACCGGCAGGCTGACAAGAAGGACTTTTTGACTTCGTTCAAAAAAGTGGTCATGATGCCTGTCTCAGTTCTGCCAACTAGCCTGGGATTGCCGACAATAGGATCCCCGTTCACGAGCGCCAAGGGTCCATCTACAAGCGCCAACGGGAACACGCTGCAAGCGGGGAGCCCTCAACCATCCAGGCCCCATTCACCCAGCCAACCGCCGGTTCCAATAGAACGAAGTGGTAGCCCGATGCCCGGCAAGGCTCCGACAGACGAGCTAGCGGCCAAGGCTGCGCTCATGACGTCTCGGTTAGAGGGTATACGCTCGCTCTTCAGCATCGAGGTGGCGCTCAGCCTTGTGCATTCTGCAAAGGCGAGTCTCGGCCGTATGGCTGTTTTCATCCAGCTGGGTGGACAAGCCGGTGGTGAGGCACGCGAGCAGTGCGAGGCCATCTTCGTTACACTGCTACGAATACTTCGAGAACGACACGTTAAGCCTGGCTTTGACAAGGCAGTAGCCCACTTGTCCCAATACAACCCGCGCGAGGTAAGCCAGCATGACAAGGGCGGAGTAGCTCCTCTGGTTACTTTTATCGAACTTGTCAATGTGGGCGACCTCATCTCGCAGATGATTGACGTTTTCTACGAACAACAGCTAGCCGGCCCCAAGATAGCCGACCGCAACGACTTTCTCGACCCGGCAGGATTAGCCAAGAAGAAGTTTGAGCAGATGCTTGACGAGAGTGTCGCCGCTGGTCTTAACAAGGGCATCGACGTACTCATGGACGAGGTCGAGTACCTCTGCGCTACAACCCAACTCCCAACCGACTACAACCCATCCGCTGCTGGTGCCGACTCTACACTGCCCGCAGAGAAATCCAGCGGCGGAATTGGCCCTCCAACTCCCGGTTTGGGAGCAAATGTAGACATTGGCCCAACCCCAACCGCCCGACGCATCCGTGATCTTGTGGCTTCACACACCTCGATGCTCGTTGGTAGCACCGACAAGTCAATGTTGGATGTTTTTAATGGTGAGGTGGGCCTTCGGTTGTTTGCGGCTGTCTGCAAACATCTCAAACGACAGAGGGTAAGCACCGAGGGCGCAATCAAGCTGATCGCCGATATGAACCTTTATTTTGAGTACATCCGAACCCTCAAAAACCAGGACCTGTTGGCATATTTCAAGGCCTTGCGGGAATTGAGCCAGATTTACCTCATCGATGCAAAGCATCACGCCAAAGAGATGGCGACGATTATCGCTGACGGCGATCGATTTGGAGGAATCTTTAGGGCTGAGGAGGTTTACGAGTATGCAGAGCGCAGGGCAGACTGGTACCAGGTGAAGAGAGAAGTGGAAAGAGCCATGTATGGACTCGAGTGTCTTATCATGTGAAAACCGCAGCTTGAAATGTTATCACAATTGGGATCCGTTCGAGTCTTGATCTCTCAATTTCAAACCCTGCTTCCGCAGTCAACGCTATCTGCAGGCCAGAATACACCGAAACGCCCCTGATTTTCCGTTGCATGCCTAGTAAACTACCTAGCTGCCCCAAAGTCCAACTTGCGTGCGACCTTTGACCCTCTAGGTTCATCATCAAAAGTGCCACCGCGTCTCTTGAGGTCAGCTGCCATCTTCTCACTGTCACCCGGGCCCCTGGGCAAGTCCTCAGTCCGAGTCGGCCTTGGGTCGGTATGCCACCACTTGTGCTCGAGCATGCCACGGGCAGCGATACGCTTCCGGGGATCCAGAGTCAACGTCTTGATGAGCAAATCCACTCCTTCGGCGCCCGCGGCTCCAAACCGGGCCATGTACGCCGATCTATCCTTGACTGGGTACACCTCGCCGGGCACGGTAAAGTCTCTCAACGTCGTGACACCCGGCCAGTTATCCTCGGTCGGCGTGCCAATCTGCTGGCAGATGAGCGCAATCTGCTCCACCTCGGTGTTGCCAGCTAGGAAGGGAACACGGATGATGAGCTCGGCAAAGACCATGCCGACGGACCAGATGTCCACAGCACCCGAGTAGTGACGCGCGCCAAAAAGAAGCTCCGGGGGTCGGTACCAGCGCGTAATAACGTTAGCCGTCATGCGGTGTCCGGGGTCGGCGAAGGAGCGGGCGAGACCGAAATCGGCAAGCTTGACCTCGCCGTTGGCGGCGATGAGCAAGTTGTTGGGCTTGATATCGCGGTGGAGCACATAGTTGTCGTGGCACCACCATACGGCGCGCGTCAGCATGCCCATCCAGGCTTTGATGTCGCCGGTGCTGTAGGTGACGTTGGCGACATCGCGGATGAGCACCTCGAGGTCGCCCCGGGGGAGGTATTCCAGCACCAGGTTGAGGTTCTGGTCTTTGGAGTTGAATACCGAGATGAGGTTGATGATGTTGGGGTGATGGAGCTCCTGTAGGTGCTTGACTTCGCGGATGGCGTCGGGCGCTAGGCCGTCTTTGAACTCCTTTTGCACCTTGATCTTTTTGATGGCCACCTGGATGGAGGGGTCGTGGCGGGCGTAGCCGAGATAGACGTTGGCGTACGTTCCCTCACCGAGCTTCTTGTCCTTGACGTATTTGCGCTTCTCCACCTCGTTCATCTCCTCCATGGGGTCGAAGTCGAGGTCCAGCACGCCCTGCCCGAGCGCCTTGCCAAACGCGTCGTGAGAGGACGCCATGGCGAATGGCCGACGGTTGATCAAAAGGGCGACCCAAGATGGTGTAAGCTATTGTGTTGGCAAAAAAGAATGACACTTGGGTCGCCTTGTCAGCCTTGTGGGCCTGTGTGATGCGATTTGGCAGCCTCGTGGTTGCGGTGGTGGGATGGAGTGCGGTCTGGTACGCAGGGCAGGGGCCATTAAAATTGTACAAAAAATGCCATAAACTGGATTTGCCAACACAGCACCAAATCGGTTCACAGCATAATATATTTTCCAACAGGCATACAATAATCCCTTCGACGCAAAAATTAAAAATAAAAATCAGTTAATGGCCCATGAAATACATTTCAACGTCTCGGGTTTTCTCTTAGCCATTCTTTCCAAAGGTGTGTGCTCCCCCACAAAATTCGGGAATCCGGAGTTTTCCGTACAAGGCTCGCTTGACAATCGAACTCTTTTTTCACACCACTTGGTGGTTTGTCGCTGGAAAGGTTTCCTCGTGTTATTTTGGAGAACCGTAAGTGTCCAGGACTTGCTTCTTCATCTTCATTGCACAAATGAGCAACAGGTAGACATGTCGAGACAATGCTGGAACTTAGCTTCAGGCACTCACCAGATATTTTAGTTTGTCTGTCTGCTAGATAACCGTGGGAGGGGCGCCTACGAACCCCGCCGGGCATCTCACCGGACCCGGATGCATGATGGAAGAACAGCAGTTTTCAATTATACCTTCCACAAAGATGGGGTTTGACTCTTCTGGATTTATACCCATTTACGAGCTTCCATAGCTGGCTGAAGGCACGCTGGGCAACCCCCCTGAAAACCCACGTTCTGTCCCGACGGCCGGGAAAGGACCCGCTAAGCCCGATATCTTATCTCCACTGGCGTCCTGTTGGCAGCCGCCGTGCGGCGGTGCTAGAAAAAGCGACAGGTGCTCGCTGCGCCCAGCCGCGTCATGGAAGCCTGACGTCATTTGAGACGACCCAACCACGATCTGATGCGCACAAGTCCAGGCCAATCGGGCTGTTAGCGCATCCCGTCAAAACGTCAACAGGCACATTGGACCATGACATCGGCCGAGTCGGCTTTTCTAAAAGCCCCAACCTGTCCTTGGCGACACGCGTGAGACCCGTGGCTGTACCTTGCTGTTGCATGAAACTCCGTCGTCGTGCCCGTCGCTGATTGACTGTGTGACGAGGGACAGCAGCGGGCTGGTGGTCGAAGACACGCCAGACTGCTAGGTATTTCTATCTTTGCAGCCCCATCCAGACTCAGTTGACCGATCCCACCTTTTCCCAAAGCGATCTCGTGTTCGTCGCGACTCCTTTTGGGTCTGGACCAACGGTCCCCGCATCCCTTTGCAAGCCTTAGATACCCTCATCCCACACTCGTTTACCTTGACTCGATAACCCTCCCATTGTTCCCAGACAGAGCGGACGAGCGCCAACCGACTTGAATCAGATATAATCGCCTCACTACAGTCGCCATGTTACGCATCTCATACTGGGTTTGAACCCTCGCCCCAATTCCTATGACCTCCACTAACCTTTGGAACAGGTCTTTCCCATCGTCGCCGGTGTCGTCTGGCTGGGTACCCTGCTGGGACTGCTCCTGTACTGGATAGTAGACACAAAGCGCGTCCACTATGATTCCATGTCCCCACAACAGCATATCGCCTACATCAGCGACGTCGGAGCTTCCACCCTCAAGCCCCTTTTCGTCACCGGCTGCGTCATAACCACTATCCTTCTCGACATATCCTTTGGTGCCGACCGCTGGCTGCGCCACAAGGGCCGTCTCGTGCCCAACACGACGCGCGGTGAAAAGGTACTCTCGGCGCTCACCATCGTCTTTGCCGTCATCGGTACGGTCGGTCTTATCCTTCTCTCGGTTTTCGACACGGCGCGCTACCCCCGGCTGCACAACGTATTCCTCCTCTTCTTCATTGCGGGCTACATTCTAAGCGCCATATTCATCTGCTGGGAGTACCAAAGGCTCGGGATCCGCTACCGCGAACACCGCGTGCTGCGCATCTCCTTTTGGATCAAGCTCAGTTTTGTTATCATCGAAATCCTGCTCGCCATAGCCTTCATCGCCTGCACGTTCACGAAACGGTACAACCCCGGAGCGGTACTCGAATGGATCATTGCCTTCATTTTCAGTGCCTACGTCTTTTCATTCTACGTTGACTTGTATCCGGCGGTCAAAACGAAGAACATGGCTGAGATGGCGAAAGGGAAACAGCCCAGATACAGCCCGCCTGGCGGCAGCAGCACTGGAACCGGAGATTTGGAAGAAGCTAGGATCGAAGGGGATGCCCTCCCGATGAGCGAGAGCAGGGGGCCAGTGCCAAACAATTTCTAGACCACCAAACAATGGCGGTGGCTGAATTACGCATGATACTCTCTAGGAAGGTGTACTGTTTGTGGTTTTTTTTTTTTTTTTTTCAAGTTTGCTGCATAGCATAGCCGGCGAGGCGTTAGGCACAGGATACCTTTCTTCATCACAATGCGACAGGGGGTTTCTAGAATCTCTAGACGGGTGATTTAATCTACACTGTGACGGCATGACTACCTGTACGTGTTTACCAGAAATCATCCAACCCTAATACCAAAGCGCCTGCGTAATTCCTCATGCCAGTCATTCAACGAACAATGTCGGTGTGCGTCAACCCCAGAGAGTTCTTTCCAAGGTGTCGAGAGTCCTTTTTACCCCAAGTTCCCCCTATCCAAGAAGCTCCGAGAACCTCGATCCCCGCGCAGGGCTTGCCGGCTTCGCCCTCGGGAATTTTGGGGGTGGCGTGATTGGTCCCTCACTCAGGGAAGTTCTGGCTTCCTCAAACCTATCGGCGCTACTCAAGCTGCTAATAGACCGGGTGTCCAAACTGGTAGAGTCGTCCTCGTTCGCCTCTGGACTGGGCGTTTGAACGCGATCCGTTGACACTCGCACTGCTCCCATGGCACTGCTCTCGCCGGGTTTGGCGCTATCCTGCCGCGTGTCGTCTCTCCGCCCCGCCATAGCAACCTCACGTATACTTGTGCTCCGTCGATGCTCCGAGGGATAACTCATGTTAGCGAGAGCTGCGCCACCAACAAATTTCTTTTCATTTTCATCTTTACTGTCTATAGCTGGTGTTGACTGGGAACGTGGCCGAGTGAGGTGTGTCTTGAGCCACGATTTGACTTTACTCGTCGGTGAGATGTTCTCGCTCTCGGGGTCTGTAGGACGTGGCAGGTCTTTGGACTTCTGCCTCGAGTGGCGCTTCGGAAAATTGATTGAAAGAGCCCGAGAGTGTCGTTTGTTTGATGCGCTCTCGGGCTCGATAATCGTGGCATCATTCTGTCCAGGTTGCTGGGCAGGCGTCTCGTTGGTGGGAGTTAGCACAAGTATCGCCTTTCCCTTTCGCTTCCCCTCCTTGGCTAGCCGTTTCTGCTCGGCCTTAGCGGCCTTCTCGTCTTCTTTTCGCGCCTTCTCTTCATTCTTGATCTCTATCTTTCTGGCTCTATCCTGATCCTTCTGCTGTCCTATCCGATAATCAGAACCAATGACACAATGCGTAACGGGGTATGCGAACTAACCTTTGAGCTTCTTGTGGATCTCTTGGACCTCTTTTTCCCGCATCTTGTCCCTCTCGACTTCTTCCTGGGCTTTCTCTTCCTCCGCCCTCTGGAGGGCTAATCTCTCTCGTTCCTTTTCTGCCTTTTCGTTGATCTCATCCAATAGAGGCTGGACTCTCTTTGCGGCAATGGCCTCAACAGCATCTCGATCCATCATCTTCCCGCCGCCAATATCAACTTTGCGTTGCGTTTCAAGTCTCGAGGCATCAAATTTTGCATGGGCAGCGGCGCGAGCCCTCCACTCCCAGTCCTCTTTCTTCGTTGGGGCAACCCAGCCAGTCTCTTCTTGGACTTTCTTGTCAAGATCGCGAAGTCGGGCTTGGACATTCCGGTGAGCCGTTGCTAGAAGTGCTTCTCGGTCCTTAGCTCGCTTCTGCTCGTCCACCTCAGCCAGCTTTGTGTCGAACAGTGACATTTGCTTGCGTATCTGAAGTGACCTCCTCTTATCTTCGACAAGGGCTCCGTCACTTGCTGACCGCCTCCTAGTAAGCTTATTTCTGATGGAGTCGAGTTTGTTTCGTGGTTGCTGGTTTGATGCGCCGTAGTAGTCCTGGAGGTTTCGGTTTTTCTGATGCTCATCATGAAGCTTCGCAAGACGCTCCTGCGCAAGTCTGTATGCAGCCTCCTGAAGGTTATTAAACATCAGTGGCTGCTCTTCACCCTCACCATTCACGCTTGCTGAACCATGTCGAGAGAAGGAAGATGACCGAGCAACAGTATTGGCCCGAGCAGTGTTGATAGGGCCCTGGTTTCGGCTGTACATCTGCTTGGCCATTGCGACGGCGGAAGCGTGGAGCATGTCATTTCGCCTTTGTTCGTCAAGCTCTGGCTTTACCGGCGGGTGGGAGGTGTACATCGCTCTGCTCATCGTTGTCACTGGAACGGCGCCCGCAAGCAATGATGGTCGGTGTGCCAGCGTTGCGGCGCTGAGCGCATTAAATGCGGCGTTCGCCTGGTCCGGGTACATCTCTTTCGGTCCTGGAGACGATCTGGCCCGTGGACGGCCCATGGCGTCTTTGGCTGCATGCATGGAGCCGTGCCGACCGAGATTCCGGCTCTCCACAGCCTGCACGGGCGCCATGCTGGATCTGAAGGCAATGTTGGCAGCAGAGTTGACCCAGGCCGCTGACTGTGGCGACTGGCTCTGCTGGTGGCGTTGGGCTGAGCCGATAGCGAACACAGCGGCCTGGGATCCAGCAGCGCTATGACGGGGCTCCCCAGACGAAGGCATCTTGGTATTGTTCGCTAATAAGGCAGCCGTAGAGGCGGCGGCGGAAGTCTCGGGGATGTGCTGCTTGGGAGGTTTGGTATTTCCCCAGCCCAGCGTCGCTGCCGCACTCGCTGCCGCACCGCCTGTTTTCAAGCCGGGAGATGGGAAACTAGGCAGATCCCGAGCATCCGCGTATCTGAGTCGTCCGGAATAACCTATCGCCTTTGTGAGCTGGGTTCTAGCCACCCCTCGAGCAAAGCGAGGAGAGAAACTGGCGTGAAGCTCATACAGGCCGCGTCAAATGAGAGAGGTGTTTGTGTCAGTGCTGTCGACGCCATCACTGCTGGACGTAGCTCCGGGGAGCGGGGCAACATGGGGCGCTTAGGTAGATCAAGCAGTCCTTGGGACCCCTGTCGAGAGCGTTCTATCAACCTTGTCCTGGCGCCCAGATTCCCTCCAATAAAGCAACTGCGCTAAAATATAGAGTCGTCGGTCAAAAATCATATGAAGTTGCGCGAGGGAATCGTTCATCGGAAATATGATGCAAGGCGATGTTTTTGCTGAATGCGCCTGAACATGTAGGTAGGTGGGTAGGTACTCAGGGGATGTTGTAGGTTGCTCGCTGACGAGACACGGAGTAATACCGTAGAGAGGAAATGGAAACCAGGTAAATCTGCTCCGAATATGCAACCACAAAGGCAGCATTGGCGTAAGAAGAAAGAAAGAGCGCGGGCCTTCCATTGGGGCCAGGTATAGGGGCTATTGATGTCAAAGACGGAATCGTTCGCGCGCCCGTTAAGGTGCCGAGTGAGCGCGACGTCATCGTCTCAGGCGCTCTTGGTCCCGCTAGTGCAGTGTAACCCCAAGCTGCATCCATCGTCAACGCCGCATCGCGAAAGCCATATTGGCCAGCTCGCACTAGACCACAGGGGGTCAGTCCTGTATGAGATGATTCCACAAGGAGTCAACATGTGCAACTGCTACACTACGTAGGCATCAAACCGAAACAATTGAGGAACACAGTGGCAGGCTGCGCAATCTTGGGAATGAATGCCTCAGACAACCACCTCACGTTATTACCTCAATAGTCGATGACACTAGTGAAGTTAAGTGCGGCCGATCCAGAGCTCCAAGCTGAATAACCGGCCTGGACAGACATGGACCCACGTTTTGAGACCGCCAAACTGTTGTTGAACAGTCGCAGACGACATCTCACTTGAATTTGTAAATTTATGACCCTATGTCTCCTCGGCTCCAGGGCGTATGGGAAGGAGATCAAAGTGTAACTATAGAGGCTTGATTAGTGGCCGGTCTTGCTGTTCTACATGACATTTGTTCTTCGAAGCTGGGAGGTTCAACTCGCGTGTTGTCAGGAAAACCGAACGGGGACGCATGGACCCAAAATTACATTGCCCATGGCATCCCCAGGAAGCGGAGGACCCTGCCTGATCCTTGTGCGTTTAGCCAAGACCCCTATTTTCAACGACAGTTTCCTACGACTGACCCCGGCAGTCCAAGACCAAATGAATCACATGATTACATACCAATTGTATTTTTTATTCTCCTAATTCCATCAGCGCTCTTGGTGGACAAGCCTATTATGTCACCGGCCAAGCAAGTGCGTTCCTCTTTCGACGGTGATGATTTTGACAACATCTTGAACTTCAGAGACGTCGGCAGGACCATCAATGACTTCCTCCGTCGGAGAACCATCAAGGAGGGTCTACTCTTCCGATCTGCTCGGCCCGATGAAGCAACGCCACGAGACAAACAACTGCTGAAGGACTTGTTTGGCATCAAGATAATCATTGATCTACGCACAAAGTAGGGGACATTCATTTCATCCACCTCTCTCTGCTGCTGAACTGAACTTCCCTAACCAGGACTGAGCACATCAATGCAGCCAAGAAGCGCGAGGTCAACCTGAAAGATGGTGGTGATCATGTCTTCGTCGAGCCACTCAAGATTCCGGGGATAGGTTACTTGGAAATCAAGCTTACTGGGCGCCGTTTTGAGCTGTTTCTCCTTCGTAAACTCTCGTGGTGGGGTTTCGTGTACGTTGCAAACTTCAGATCAGTGATGGAGATATCTGATTTGACGACAGAAAGTTCTTGGCCCTCTTCCTGTTGGGATTTCGCATGAAGGCGATCTCAGTCCTTGGCCGTGAGGTCATGCTTCCTCGCGGTCTTGTGGGACTAGGTCTCGATACACTGGATCATTCTGGCCCAGAAATATCTGAGGTACTACCCAGAGAGACATAAAACCTCTCCGACGCTAAGAACCGCGTTTAGACTTTAAACGCCCTCCTCCAACCCGGATCCTTGCCGGCCCTTGTCCACTGCACCCAGGGGAAAGACCGCACCGGTATCATCATTATCTTGGTATTGTTGATCCTTGGAATACCGCCCGATGCCATTGATTACGATTACCGCCTCTCGGACGAAGCACTCCTCCCCGAAAAGGAAGCAAGGCTAGCTGAAATCAGGGAAATAGGGCTGACAGACGATTGGGGGGAGACGTCAAGGGAACTCGTCGAACGGAGCATCGAACATCTCCATTCCAGGTACGGTGGTATCGACAACTACCTCGATGGCATTGGCTTCGGGCAGACGCAGCGGAATAGATTGAGGGAACTGCTCCACTACTGACCTGCCGAGTCAAAGCAAGTCGCCGAAAGGGGGGCTGATATGAGAGTATAGACGGGTTATTCGCTTAATCGTTCATACAGACGATTAGGATGTAGCTCTGGTCCCAATAGAGTAGTATTCGCGCCTCCGAATGGGTGGGATCAGAGAAACTGCGGCCTAACTCTCGCTGGTCCCAGCTCTTTCCTAATCTCATCCAACTGCTCAACGCCGTTTTTCCATTTACCCTTCTTGAGTCGCTTCTTCCCGTGCATGGAGTAGCCGCCTAGAAACTCATCTAGCACCCCGTCAAAATCTTGTCTCACAGGCCCTGTGACACTAGAAACGGCCGAAAGCTCTGAGACGGACCCCATATCATCGACATCTGCACCATACTCTTCCTCGATCTTCTCAAACCTCGCATCCAGAATGCCCAATTGCTCTGTCCTTACAAGTGACGAAGAAGTCATGGAATATGCCGATGGGTTTGTCATCGCACCGTTTCTCTTCTTTCTTCGCCCGCCATTTGTTGTGGTCGTCCATATGGAGGACTGGATCTCTGAGCCTTGAGCCCTTGGTTTGCTCTTCTCCGCCTTTTGGTCGCTCTTGAACTTCTTGAAGTCTTCCATCCAGTCTCCAGACTGAGGCTCGGAGGTATCTACGAGCTGCGGAATCTCTCCATCTTCATCCCGAACGGGTTTCGCGGTCCGATCCGATTCCCAGCCCTCGTCATCATCGTACTCGTCGTATTCGGGATACTCATCCTCAAACTCGTGGGTGCTGAGTTCCTTCGCATCTTTCGCTAGCTCTTGGAAGAAGTCCTCGTCCTCCCCATCCACGAATGCATCGTCCTCTAAGGCCTCGAGCACCTCCCTCAGTCGTGGGTCCATGTCCGGCTGAAACCCTGCGATGGCATCCGGCACATCCTGTTGCGCCTGGTACGTGAGCCTCTGAAGGTTCTTGGAAGGGAGGATATCCTCATCTAGGAGATCCGCACTGGTGTTCTCTAGGTCCAGCTGCCTCAGCGACTCCTCCAAGCTCTTTCCCTTCCCCTTGTTCTTTGTCTTAGCGGGCGCCTCAACAAACACAGCCTCTCCTGCGCCCTGCCCAATCTCACGCAGATGTTGCATGTAGTCGTACGAGGTATCGTCAAAGTAGACGCCATAGTTGGCGGCTTCGCCCTCATTGTCGCGAATGCTCAAGGCTTCCGAGCCAAGCTCGGAAGCGAGGTCATTGAGACCCTTCGACCTTTTGGTAGAGGAGGCATTGGGGAGCTGAGTAGGGTTCAACACCATATCAGGTGCCGACTCATCGTGGATGAGGGGGTCATTCTGAGGGCGATAGACGAGAGTGAAATGGGTGGCTGTTTTCTTGTCGCTTAGTGGGGTTAGTGACGTGGTGATGGAGATCGGTGAGACCACTTACATCCACTTTCCTCGAGGCATCTTGGCGAAGGTTTGGGCAAGTCGAATTACGCGTGAGGAGGTCCAGATCACGACTTGGGAGTCTGCTCGATCGTCTAGCGGGGAATTGTCGGTGATGGCAGAAAATCGGGCGGGCACACAAGGTGTTGGTTGAATGGTAATTTTTTGGTGGGGATTCTTATCTTATCGATAGGGTAACATCAAGTCCCTATGTACCGAAAAATTGAAATATTACGATGACGTACGCATCGATCATCGCCGAACAGGCATCTACTAGAAAAGACAATTTGCGCAATCGCAAGATGAAGATCAAGATGCATCAGACTTATCGCCAGGAGATTACCAGCCTACACATTTTGATACTGGTGTATAGTGGGGAGCAGAGCTGAATGAGACTTAAATACGTGGATGTCATGTGTCGTAATTTCCAGTACTAGATCTGCCCTAGTCTCCAGCAAACGCGACCTAAATTTGCCCCTCCATTTATCATTTATCAGCAACACCAGATCTTTCCAGGAACGGGCACCCCACCTTGTGTCCCGCAACTCTTCCTGTCGTCGTCGTCTTCTTTCACTTCGAAACAGAAGCGCCCGATTATCGCCTTAGGAATAACACCGGAGCCTTTTCGCCAAAGATCAGTTGGTCTGCGCGCCCAACATGGTGCACGCAAAGTCGAAAAAAACCGTCGGCCTGGGTAACCAGTTGATGAACGACCGGTTCGGCAAGGGGAAAGGCGCCGATCGCAAGAAGGGTTCTGCGGTAGTTCGTATCAATCACGAGACGGGCGAGGAGTATATCACAAATGATAGGCAAGAAGCATCATGGGTCAAGATGCGCTCCGTCACGGAGCAGGGCGCACTGGACGAATTCTTGGCCACCGCTGAGCTGGCAGGAACTGATTTCACGGCCGAGAAAATGAACAACGTCAAGATCATACACACCGATCAGCGCAACCCATACCTCCTGTCGGCGGCCGAGGAGAGAGCGATTCTTGGAAAACACAGGGAAAACAAGGCCAAATTGACGGTCCCGAGGAGACCGCATTGGGACGCTTCAACCACGCCCGAGGAGCTGGACCGCCTCGAGCGCGAGAGCTTTTTAAACTGGCGACGAGGTCTGGCAGAGGTGCAAGAGACACAAGATCTGTTGATGACGCCCTTTGAGCGAAATCTCGAGGTGTGGAGGCAGCTTTGGAGAGTTATCGAGCGCTCCGATGTTGTTGTTCAGATTGTAGATGCGAGAAATCCCCTTTTGTTCCGGTCGGAGGACTTGGAAACCTACGTCAAAGATGTTGACTCGAAAAAGCACAACCTGCTTCTCATCAACAAGGCCGATATGATGACGTACAAGCAGAGGAAAGCATGGGCGAATTACCTCAAGGGAGCCGGGATTGCCTACAAGTTCTTCTCCGCACAGCTCGCGAAGGAACAGATTGAAGCTGGGGAATATGACGAAGAGTCCGAAGATGAGGATAAGGAAGAGCAGAGCGACTCGGATGAAGAAGAATCCGGAGCCGAGGATAACTCTGAAGACGCGGACACGAGAATTTTGACAGTGGACGAGTTGGAGGGAGCCATTCTCAAATATGCGCCGAAGGATCTAGGTATGCGAACCGCTACCCTTTTACTTATGTATTAACTGACTTGCTTAGGTCCGGACCGCAAGTTTCAGGTTGGACTGGTCGGCTACCCCAACGTCGGTAAATCATCCACCATCAACGCGCTTATTGGTGCCAAGAAGGTCTCCGTATCTTCCACGCCAGGCAAAACCAAGCACTTCCAGACCATCCATCTCAGCGACAAGGTCATCCTGTGTGATTGTCCAGGTCTCGTTTTCCCTAACTTTGCCAGCACCAAGGCAGAGCTTGTGTGCAATGGTGTACTCCCTATCGACCAACTCCGTGAGTACAGCGGGCCAGCCACTCTTGTTGCCCGAAGAATCCCCCAGCCGTTCCTTGAGGCCATCTATGGTATTCAAATAAAGACCCGACCTTTAGAAGAGGGTGGCACAGGTGCGCCAACAGGGGCAGAATTACTTGCCGCATATGCCCGCCACAGAGGTTTCATGACCCAAGGTCTAGGCCAACCGGATCAATCGAGAGCAGCCCGTTACGTTCTCAAGGATTATGTCAGTGGGAAGCTGCTCTACTGCGAGCCACCGCCAGGAGATGTCGACGGAAAGGAGTTCAACAGTGAGCTGTATGATGTGTCTCACCTCCCTCAAAAGAGGCAAGAAGCCTTCACAGCCGCCATGGAAGCTGCATCGCTCGATGGGGCTGGAGACGATGACATGTCGTTGGCCGACTTTGTTGCTCTTCCCCAGGGTGCCAAGTCCCAGAACTTGGACAAAGCTTTCTTCAAGCCCGGGTCAAAAAACGCCGGCCACGTGAGCATGCCTTTCAACCATAGGTATTCGGAGCAAGGCAAAATAGCTGTGGGTAACAGCAAGCCGCTAAGCAGCAGGAAGATGAGGAAGATGCTCGCGCTCGAGCAGGGTGTTGATCCAAAAGACGTTCAGCTCATGTCGGGGAAGAAGCACTTCAAGGGCGGGAAGAAGCCTCCTAAAAAGCTGAGGGCAACGAACAAGCAGTCTGACGACGATTGATGGCGTTAAGTTACTTGTGGGGGGCCATAGACTCGGAGTCGTTCCAATACATCGACGACCTTGGGAATCGCAGTCAAACAGTATTTCATAGTGATGACCTCAACGGAATACCCGGATACTGTATATTATGTGAAGAATGCCTACGCCAAAAAAAATCATGCCCGGGGTAGAGAGCAACGAGCCGCAGCTGGTAGGACGGACCTCAATCAGATCCATTGCCATGCCTGACGAAGCTTGTGTCTTACTTCTGTCACGGCACCACTTGGTCACACCGCACGAGCACATCATATTTAGAAACAAAGAGGTCTCTATATTGAAGAATCTTGATAAAACCCGCGGTATGATTACCTGTCTAAGTAGAAGCGAAATTTCATCACGTTTTCATTTACCAGCCCCTTTTTATATCTTCCAAACACCAATCACAACCCATTTTTGTGGCGAGCCTGCGTCTTATCTCTAATGTTTCATCCCCCTCATAGTTCGTTGACTCATGGAGCTGCGGTATGTGTGTTAACCGCTTATGCTCTAGTGTTCGCCTTGAAGTCGTAATCATCAATGTTCTCGGGAAGGAAATACTTGGAGTCGAGGTAGTAGCCGTGGCTCAGGCCCATGTTAATGACGTTGCCGCGGTTATCCGTCTGTCCCTTGTTGGTGGCGTAGTCGGGGCCCCAGTACTCGGAGTAGTAAGCGCAGTTGAAGACACCGCGGCCGTTGTTCTTGTAGGTGAGGTAGGCGTTGAAGAAGATGCACTGGTTGCTGATCCTGCCCGTCTCCGGGTCGTAGTCGTAGAGTCCGTCGCAGGTGTCAGCGCAGACCTCGGGAGCGAAGGGATAGTCATCAAAAGACTCCATGCGAAGGTAGCCGTAGGGGGCCGAAATAGTAGCACCAGCGAAGTCGACGGGGCCAACGAAACCAAGAACCGAGGGAGCCTCCCAGCGGATGTAGCCGTTGGAGCCGGTGAAGACCACCAGGAAGTCGCCCTGGTACTGGCCACCGTTGGTGGCGTCGGCACCCGAGATGTAGTCCGAGAAGAAGGAGCACTTGATGAAGGTCGCGGACGGCGAGCCCTCGGTGGCGGGGCACATGACCGGGTCGGGCGAGAGGGTGACAGGGCTGACGATCAGCGGGACGCGCTCATAGACTGGCTCCGGTTAGCTCGGGTTGGGCTCTAAAGTGAGGCTCAAGATGGTGACCCACAGATGTTGAAGGACCAGCAGTCATCCATGTCGACGCACACGGCGGCGCAGTATTCGGGACTGTAGCTCGGAGGCTCGATCGAGCCGAGGTAGCTGCCCTCCTGGGCGGCGGCCCGGAGGTTGATGAAGTTGGGAACGGGATAGAAGCCCTTGGGGGCAGTCTCGTTGGTGCGGTGGCTAAGGGCAGCAGCGTTGAAGTCGGGGTAGTTCTGGAAGTGCTCCGGGGTGTTGGGGTTCGTAACCATGGGGCCGTTGGAGTCACGGGCGATGCACTCCCCGACGTTGATCCTGGTCGGAGAAGCAACAGCAAGCCCGAAGGCAAGCGGCAAGACGGCTCCCCATCTCATATCGAACAGGTGAACAGGCAATGCGTAAAGAATGGCGATATGCAGCGAAGGGCGGACTCGGGAACAGACAGATGGACCGATTGATGGGAGAAGGATGATGATGTGATGCCGAGATGAGGATAACTGACCGAGAGAGGGCGTGGTAGACATGTTTTATCTTCCCCCAGGACGGGGCAGGCTTGTGGTGGTGGGCCAACTGGCTTCGACACACATCTGATTTGCCTCAGCCTGGACCGTCACATTGCTCCGGTGGCATGTCCGGAGGAGTGGTTTGCGGCGGGAGGGCTGAACCTTCGCGGCCCGAAGCGACCCCAGGGTTTTCAATCGGAGAGCGGCATCATTCTGGGGCGGGCCCATCATCTCACAGGGTTGACAGAGTGCGGGAAGCTTCTCATGATGATGACGGGCGCTGGTGGCTGCGGGCAAGGCTGCCGCCTGCACCCAAGGAGCCATTGTATTATAGAAGCTTAGTAGAAACTCTATGTCGACTCCGTACTCGTGTTTCGAGCGTGGGGCATAGGGCGCGCTCGCAGTATGAGCTGAGATTGAGAGCTCTAGGAATACGGGGAAGCCACCCGTGCTCTTTCCATGGCTGAGGTGATGAAGTAATTCAATTGCGGTAGGCACAAAGTTTACGGCCAGGTCATGACACGTGCATAAAAACATCAGAAACACATGGCTGGTATGAAAGCCCTACCCCCATACCACCGGGAAGATTGCATTAGCAAATATCTGGAACTTGAGAGCTGGGGATGCGGATGCGTGTTGTTCCCTTGTTTGTTTGTTTGCGGCCCGCGGACATGAAAGGGGCGGAAAAGGGGATGATTTTCGACCCTAACCCTTGTTCTCGAAAACCGGCCTTGGCGTGCTCGGACCCCGAAAATTTACAGAACTCAATTGACATTCGAGGCAGCTTCTGGGCCGGAGCGCGCGTGCCTTCTCAACAACCTCTTTTTCGCGCCCATCCACCATGGCTAGTCTCCGCGGTGTTCCCAGATCGGCTCGAAGCCTTCCGATTTCTCAATTATGCCGGCAGGCCTACCAGCCATGCTTGCGGAGGAGCGCCTCGACACATGCTGCTGAGACGCCATCGCCTGCTCTCCTCGACCTCGAGACCGAGTCTACCCTCGCTACCCCCGAGCTGAGCCCCGAGGAGAAGGCCGTCTTTCGACCGTGGAAACGTGCTGCCGATAGGACACACTTCCTACCAAGTAGCAGGTACCAATACCATCCTCCAAAGTACAATCGTGGCCCGCTGCATCCGATCCAGTCGCCGCCTGCATCCGATCCTGTGGCCCGCGACTTCGTGCCAGGGCCTTTCAACCTGCCCCGATTACGACAAACATGGCAGTCGACCATTGCATCGGACCTGATGACCCTTGCATACCTCCACACGCCCCCGGGCACGCCCAAGCCTGAACCCCCCGAGCGTCTGCGGACCTGGGACGATTCATCCCCGTACCACAAAAACCGTCCGAAGCGAGCACCACGAGGTGCCCCAGTGCTACCCCTTAGGGAACAAGACATTACCTTTCAGAACATTCCGGAGATCAAGGAGATTACTATATCATCCTATGTGCCTGCTGCGATTCAGGAACCCGAACACCTGATCGTAGCCAAGACGGCCCTGATTGCCCTCACAGGCGCTGTTCCCGAGATTACCAAGACGCGCTCCAGCGTCGTGCAATGGAAGATAAGCAGAGGTCAACGGGCTGGTGTCAAGGCGACCATTTATGGTAACGAGGCGTATGAGTTCTTGGACAGATGCATACACCTTATCTTCCCGCGGATCAAGGACTGGAAGGGCATCCAAGCCTCCACTGGTGACAGCTCTGGTAATCTGTCATGGGGCTTTGCTCCCGAGGAAGTTGCCATGTTTCCTGAGATTGAGTGCAACTATGATGTAGGTCGACACTGAGCCCAATCCGCCATGTTTTTGACCCGAATCACTTGCTAACAGCGGTTTATAGCTCTACCCAACAAAGGTACGATAAACACTCTCGTGGATGGGTTTCGAGTTGCTAACGAACTATTAGATGATTCCGGGCTGCAAAATCTTCGTGAAAACGACAGCGACCTCTGACAGGCAGGCGAGACTGCTGTTGCAAGCCATGGGTGTGCCATTTTATGGACAGATTAGGGACTGAGTTTCTTGACACCACTTGTACGATCCGCTACCATGTGTATATCACTACTGTAACATCACACGTATAAAGCGTGGCATTGTCAAGGGGAGTGGCGCTCATGTCCCAAAGATGGATGGGACAATTCATGTCTCATTTCTAATGTTGCCGTTTTCTTCCGTCTACCAGGCCTCCTGGACATACGGCCACCCAAATCCCATTTGAAATAAGACAGCAAACCTAACGCCAATGATGCAAATATACCCCCAATGTCCGAACCCTCCAATGCAATCCCAACCGGCTCTCAAGCTACAACCTTGCCCTTGGCCGCCTTTGCTTTTAACCCATTCATGATTTCATCGATGGTGTCCATATTGCTCGCATCGACCTTTGCTTCCTCCACGTGTCCCTTTTTCTTCAACTCCTCTGCCGCCGCATCCATAGCGGGCTGGTAGTTTCGGACGGCCGAGCTAAGCGCATATATGGCCTTCCTCCTCACTGGCTCATGCTCCTCCTCGTGGGTCGCGAGATGTACCAGCCGCGGCAGCCCGCCCATTGCGAGCAGCCGTTCTTGTGTCTTGAGGTTGTTCTGTACCGCCGTGCCTACACACCACGCTGCCATCAGGCGCAGCTCGCGCTCTTCGTGCTCGAGGAGGGACAGGAGAGGGGTCCAGAGCGACAGATTCTCGAGGTTGTTGGCGTTGTCGAGATTCTCAATCAGCTGTTCCAAGTTGTCAAACGCCGTCAGCTTGGCGTCGAGCGTTACTTCTGGGTCCGTGTCGGTGATCAGCTCCATGGCTGCCTTCATGAGGTCCGCTTCCGAGGGGCCGCCGAAGAGGGCCGCGAGAACATCGGGCGTCAGTTGACTCGGGGGGTTGGCTTCATTGCCGTTGGTAGAAGCATCGGTAACAGGTGCTGCGGCTGTTGCAGCTGTGGCATTTGACGGGACCGAATTCTCGATGCCCCATTTGAGGAGGTTATTGAGGTTCTTGTCCATGGTGGGGGTTTGGATGGCGGGGTTGTTTGGGATGGTCTTTTGCTTGGTTTTTCGTGTGTTGCTAGCACGGTGAAAATTTCAAACTAGAGTGAATCGGTGGTGTTTCGAAATCGGGAATTATATATTCAGAATGAGGTAAACGACGTGGTTGCTTTGTGGCTGTCCTTGATATTCACCTGAATGTGAATTGGTTGCCCAAATCTACAACTTTTGATGATTCCCAATTCGGATTTCGAAATTCTTTAGCACCCTCGACTGTTCAGGAATGTTCTATCCTGAATAGGCTAAGCGTCCCTTCACGTGAGAGCCATCTGAACTTCCCCCTCGTCTGCAGCCCCTGAAATATGCGGCAAAATTATATCTGACGTGTCAATGCTATTCACTTTCTCACATATTACGAGTTGAAGCAAATATAAAACTAGCGGATCATCAGAAGCCAGACGATGGGGGCCGACCGATAGAAACCGACCATTTGCCCGGAGACTTTCTTCGCGATGCCTCCGGTCCGGGGGCACGGGTTCAACAGTTTTCTGTGGTCTGTGCGATTATTACCCCTCCTAAACCTCAGCACAGGGAAAAAAAAAAGTGGGAAGCTGCCCCACCTTACCCCTCGGTTGTCCCCCTTTTGCGCAAGCAGATCTAGGGAATAGCTTCAACAAGTGTCACCTCCATCCACAGGGACACCGCCGGGGCTGTAAAAGTTTATTTCACTCAGACTGAGTTAAGCACTTCCAGCTTGCAGTAGTCTCTGATAGAGAGGCTTGACAGGTTTTCCACACGTGCATCAACCTAGCACGGACTTAGTATCCATCGGCTCTCAGTCAGCTGCAGATGGATGCTTGCTGGCTCAAAACCGCTCCCTTATCGGTAAACTGGTTGTGAAAGCCGATCCTGCAAAGGCAGTTATCAAGGCTGCCGTCAATAAGTTCCATGTTTGGGAGTTTGTTTCAAAACTGCTTTCCGATCGAGAGGGGCGCCCCCGGCGTGTATACGTACACCTGTGATGCCAACTTGAAGAAGGTCCGATGCTGGTCATGGTGCCTGCTTGGCGCACATTTCTCCCGATGATGCTGGCGTCGAAACCAGAGGCGAAGGGCACACGTCAGCTGCTGATACTCGGCCGGTAGTGTTATCGTTGATGCCTCAACTAAGCGTAACTGGGATGCCAAGACATCCACAAGATCATCTCAAGGTAAAAAAGACCGTTGCCTGACTGCCAAATTGTCTGGGGAATATGGGAAGGTGATGTCGGTAGCTCCCAGCCACGCTGAGTGACGAGCTGTGGCCAACCCAACCTCATTGAAGAGGATTTTGATGCAGCTTGGTGAGGAAAAGGCGACCCGATTTGTGAAAGCGGCAAGCAGATCCCTTGTTTCTCCCAAATTAGGCGGTCTCGCCTGCCCACAGACGAACCCACCAGCCCGCCGACAGCCCACCGCCACAGTCTGCCCGCTGCGCTCACTGAGCACCAGTTGGCTTCTGCTTTCCTGTGACATCGCCGCAGGGGACCCAACCTTTCCTTCCTTCTCCTCCGCACATCATCCATCCCCCTCGTCGACCCAAAGACCTACCTTAAATCCACCTCCCCTTTCCAACCTCGCGCCAAACCCAACCCCGAATTTTTCTCTTCCTCCCCTTTGCCTCTGTCTCAGCCCTCACTCTGACGATCCCGGAATCGCGTGAGCTTGGATTTATTCATTTTCCCTATCGAAAAAAGTCGCTTTCCACCAACCGCTTCTAATCTATCACAATGGAGGGTACGTGCGATCTCGCTCCCAAGCTGCCAGACCACTTCCCCACCCCGATATACAGTTTGGTTCTTGCGTTATGACGACCAGTTGCTGATTGGGATTTTACCGCACAGAGGAAGTTGCCGCCCTCGTTATCGACAATGGGTAAGCTTGCACCCCCTCATTCTCACCGACTTGTGGGCGGAGCGGAGCACCATCGAACGTTGCCAACGCTCGCCCTCCGAACACACCTCGCGGTCCCCGTAGCCGCACACTTGACGCCGCGAAGAGAAAATGGAAACTGACAGGCGATTAGTTCGGGCATGTGCAAGGCCGGTTTCGCCGGTGATGATGCTCCCCGTGCTGTCTTCCGTAAGTCTTGGCGCTTCCGAGGGTCCGGCCGATGCGGCCTGCGGCATCTGTGAGAACTATCGCTAACGCTCCGATGTAGCTTCTATCGTCGGCCGTCCCCGCCATCATGGGTAGGTGCAAGCAATGCGCCTGTTGAACACAAGGCATGTCTCGCTGACAGCAGCTCCCAGCATCATGATTGGCATGGGCCAGAAGGACTCGTACGTCGGTGATGAGGCGCAATCCAAGCGTGGTATCCTCACGCTCCGCTACCCCATCGAGCACGGTGTCGTTACCAACTGGGACGACATGGAGAAGATTTGGCATCACACCTTCTACAACGAGCTCCGTGTGGCTCCTGAGGAGCACCCCGTTCTGTTGACCGAGGCTCCCATCAACCCCAAGTCCAACCGTGAGAAGATGACGCAGATCGTCTTCGAGACCTTCAACGCCCCTGCTTTCTACGTCTCGATTCAGGCCGTTCTGTCGCTGTATGCTTCCGGTCGTACCACCGGTATCGTGCTCGACTCCGGTGATGGTGTCACCCACGTTGTTCCCATCTACGAGGGTTTCGCTCTTCCTCACGCCATCGCTCGTGTGGATATGGCTGGTCGTGATCTCACAGATTACCTCATGAAGATCTTGGCTGAGCGCGGTTACACCTTCTCCACCACCGCTGAGCGTGAAATCGTCCGCGACATCAAGGAGAAGCTCTGCTACG
Organism: Cercophora sp. LCS_1; assembly: GCA_036250225.1. Taxonomy (NCBI): domain Eukaryota; kingdom Fungi; phylum Ascomycota; class Sordariomycetes; order Sordariales; family Lasiosphaeriaceae; genus Cercophora; species Cercophora sp. LCS_1. Next base: position 212,114 of record JAPZLL010000031.1, read on the forward strand.
TCGCCCTCGACTTCGAGCAGGAGATCCAGACTGCCGCCCAGAGCTCCAGCTTGGAGAAGTCCTACGAGCTTCCCGATGGTCAGGTTATTACCATTGGCAACGAGCGTTTCCGTGCCCCCGAGGCCCTCTTCCAGCCCTCTGTCTTGGGCCTGGAGAGCGGTGGTATCCACGTCACGACCTTCAACTCGATCATGAAGTGCGACGTCGATGTCAGGAAGGATCTTTATGGCAACATCGTCATGGTATGCTTGTTATCCCCAAAACCTATATAACAGAAAGCTAACCTGCTTTAGTCCGGTGGTACCACTATGTATCCTGGTCTCTCGGACCGTATGCAGAAGGAGATCACTGCTCTTGCACCTTCGTCGATGAAGGTCAAGATCATTGCTCCTCCCGAGAGAAAGTACTCCGTCTGGATCGGTGGTTCCATTCTCGCATCCCTCTCGACCTTCCAGCAGATGTGGATCTCGAAGCAGGAGTACGACGAGAGTGGTCCCTCGATTGTGCACCGCAAGTGCTTCTAAGTGAGTGCATCTTCTGACTGGTCTTGTACCAACATGGACTGACTCGACGTGACTAGGCCATTAATTGGACAATTCCGGAATCGTCACGAGCCAATGCCGACTTCGACTATATCAGCTACGTCATGGGACCACTTTGGCATCGCGCATGTATCTCCTGATGGAGTCTCATATTTACGAAAAGTTTTGGCCCTGATCAAGGATTGGTGGGCGTCTTTTCTCCGTTTGGAAGAGACAAGGACCGGTTATTTCCTTGGCGGGCGGATGCGAGTGCGTGGGCTGGCGCAGGGCAACGTAGGCTGAGGTTCATCATACACTTTTTTACTCACTGTTTTTTTGCGTCCTACCGAGCCTGTTGTGGTTGAAATGGTACTGCGTTTTCGTAGTTGACGAGGGATTCGTCGAGTGAGTGTTTAGAGCCGGACGGGATCAACATCAAAAATGTTATACCGCCCACAGATTTGGACCCCTTTTTACGTGATGACATGACTACGATGGGTGGTCCTCGGGCTTGTTCTCCGAGCTCTCTTCTTCTTCTGCCTTATCCTCAGCCAGCTTCCGATACTTCCTACGAGCCTTCTTCGCGGCGCTATCATAACGCTTCTTCTTGACATCACCAACGATAGCGGTTCTGCTTTTGTCTCCGTTGACAAGCTCGTCGAGCCTCACGGCCAAAAGGTCCCTGGCTGTCTTGCGGTTCTGGTCCCGCGAACGCGTCGCCTGGCATTTGACGACTATGCCGGTTGGGATATGCTTGAGTTGGACGGCGGAGTTGGTTTTGTTCTGGTCAGTTTTCAGTCAGCGACGCAGGAATCGTTTGTCGAATCAGTCTGAGAATATACAATCTTTTGGCCACCCGGGCCGCTGCCTTTGAGAAAGCTCTCTTCAATCTCTTCTTCCGGCGGCGGCTTCGGTCGAGGAGGCATCTGCTTCGCAGGTCGGATTGTCGACGTGACAAAGTGTGCCGCTACCTTGGGCCCAGCACCGGGGAAAGTGACATTGCGCCCTCGAGAAAGGTTTGGGGCAAAGGCGCCCTTGGTCGCACGGAGAGCAGAGCGCAAGTTCATGTCATGATTGTTCCACTGGAAAGTCCAGGCGACTGCTTTGCTTTCGCTGTCGCCTGGACGAATTCGGGACGTGAGGTGCGGAAAGTGGGGCGGTCGATTGCCCAATGGTGGGTCGGACCGGCAGTTCCGGGGTTCGCAATTTCGGGGTCGGCAGATTCGGGGGCAGGGACAATCGCGGTAAGGTCCAGGCCAGGCCGCATGGAAATTTGGCAGAACAGGAGACAACCGTGTCGCTTGTCCGAACGATTTTGACAAGGCAACGACTCTCGCCGCAGTTCTTTTTACGACGTCACACTCTGCATTGTGCCAGCGGTGGTCCTCTGGTTGAAAACTGTCCCAGCGCGATCGCGAAAACCCGAAGAAAGTCGCCAGCCAGCCCTTGAATCATCGGCACACAAGCCGGTCGCCAACATGTCGTCGTATCTCGAGTCCTTTAGCAAATGGATCCAGCTCAAGATCTACCAGCTGGAGGTGACGTACAGCGTCTACATCTTTACTCCGATTGAGAAGTTTATCTTTTGTACGCGCTCTGGTTGTCTTGGTTTGCCCGGTTATCCTAGTTGCTAATTGATGACTCCAATAAAAAAAAAACAGACTCGGTGCTCTTTCTCCTCATTAGCCTGACTTTCATCGCGACCGTTCTCTACCTCCCGCATCACATCCAGTTCATTCTCAACCGGGCGTGGTTCTACATGCACGGCGATGCCCCCGAGCTCGGAAAGGCTGCAGTACAAAGCCTTGCGTCGACAACTGGCAAGGTTGCAGAAGCGACAGCAGGTCTGGTTCGGGAACTCTAAACCGGCCACTCGTGATGGGTTAAAGGAACCCCAATACCCGATTGTATATGTTTGGGGTGCTCCCCATGTCCATACCTGAAGAGGGATTGTAGATTTACTTTGCCGGGATGCGAAGAGGAGGGGTCGATGTTTGGTGTTATGAAGGGGTTGCATATGAACAGGATGGCGGGCCGAGGGTTGGTGATTTGGGATTGTGTTCGCTGTTGGGCATGTGTCTCTGAGTTTGGACTGCGGAGCACACTGGCGTTGGGCGGTAATCTTGAAGTTTGGAAGAGCATAGACATACAGCCCGATTCTGGGTCACATAATAACGTTAATCATTCTGACATGACTTTTTGGTTTCCTATATTTACCCTCAGAAGGTAATGGTGTATATTCTCAACGATCCGTCCTCTCCGGCCACGGCAAGCTCTCTTGCCTTGCCTGTCCTCCCTTCGATCACCGGTCTCCAGGCAAGTTGAAGAACCGCCTTCGGCAACCAGAGCTCCTCACTTATCGGTACCTCCTTTACTATTTCAACTTGCTCGCCGAACTTGACAAGCAATGCCACCAACCTCCCTGATTCTGTCCCAACGGCAAGGAGTGCCGTCCCGTTTTCGTCCTGTCCATCAGAAAAGTCAAGCGCCGTAACAGCATGCTCTTGAGGCACCGCTAACCCCAGCTCAAAATCCTGGCTCCCCTTAACCCAGATTTTGACCTGCTTGTCCCTTCCGGCCGTTGCGAAGGCGTCCCCAACGCTGGTGGGTGCCCAGACTGCATCTAGGATCATGCGCGAATGCCCCTTTTGGTTCGACTGTTTCAACTCGTAGCTAACGTCCTCCCTTTGCTGTCGCTCAAAAACTGCCCACTGCCGATCGCGCCCAACACTCAGCAGATACTTGTCATCTCCAGAGAACCGCAGCCTTGTCACGGTCAATGAGTGCGCGGTCAGAGGCGGCCTCACTTCGGTCCACTTTGGGGCCGTCTCAAAAAGCCTAACGACAGCATGGTTCAGGCTGCTTGCGCGGCAGGCGCTCGCGATAAGACGCCCGTCATGGCTCGATGCGAGACAAGATAGCTCGTAGCCGTGTCCGTAGAGCTTCTCGACCTCAGGCCAGAGGGTATGGCGGCTGAGGGACTCCTCGTAGGGAGGGTGGTCGATATCGAGTGCGGAGCGACGGATGGCAGAGGCTGGGTCTAGCGCAGTACGGTCGTTGTTTGTGGACTCGGGGAGGGGCGCATCGTCGTCGATGACGTCGATTGCCTTGTTGGAGAGGCCAAGGACTGGCATGTTTGCTGCGTCCGGAAGGGAGCTATCGAGGGAAGGGGAGGGGGGCAGAGCAGATGTAAGGCGTTGGAGCATGTGGGCGACGGCTTTGGGGGTGGTGAAAACACGCATGAGCTTTTCGTCGGCACCGGAGACGAAGGAGGTGGAAGAAAGCCAGTCAATGCAGTTGAGGTCGTAGCCGTGAATCTGTGGCCGGCTCAGCTCATGCCAAGTAGAATCTGCGACCCATTCGCCGTGGAGGCGGGTGGTTTGGTCAGAGCTGGTTGACAGGAGGTAGGCTCCGTTATGGGACCACGAGATACCCGTCACCGCGCGGGTGTGGCCCGATACAGCGTAGTTTTGCTTCCAGGCATCAGCGTCGGAATCGTAGTCCCAACGCCGCCAGCTACCAGTGCGACCGAGGGTGATGACACCATTTCCCAAGGGAGACCAAAGGCCGATCCAGAAACCGCCAATACTCCCTGTAGCCGTTGTGGCGCCCTTTTCGCGACTGACTTCGCCAAGTCTCGCGATCGTGATCCAAATGCCAGACTCGGGGTCAGACTCCCAGATGGATAGAGAGTTATCGGCGGAGGCAGAGAGGAGCTGGAGTTTCTTGTCCCCGGTGGGGGACCACCTGGCGTTGTAGATCCAGTCCTCATGCCCCAGGAGAAGAGCCTCGAACATGATACAACACTTCTCGCCTCCGACGTTCAGCTTGTGGATTTTGTTACCAGGCATCATGGCATCCACGGCCATGTTGACGCCTACGGCACTCAACGCCGACAGCGCTGTTCCCTTGTGTATCCGCCAGAGACGAATGTACTTGTCCTGGCTCGCCGAGGCAAGCAGCAAATCGCTGCCTTCGACCCCTGGTTTTTCCTGCGCAAAATCCAACGACCGGACCCAGTTCTCGTGTCCGGAAAGGGTAGCCTGAAGAGAGAACTCCAATGAGGCATCATCCCGTGGGATGGCCGCTGCAAAGAGTTGGACCACGCTTGTGGTACCGGCTACCGCGAGCAAGATGGCTTTCCCATCATCACCCAACCAACTCAGAGCCATCGCCAGTGGGAAGTAGCCCTTAACTGTTCTGACTGTCTGGACGAGAGTGGTCTCTCCGGACGAGTCGAGGGTCCACACCTTGACAGTGGCATCGGCAGCCCCTGAGACGAAGATGCGTCGGTTGCTCTCTCCTTTCGGCTCACTCTTGAGGGCCGCTATGCAGTTGATCGGCGCCGTATGGCCCTCAAGAGTCTGAATACAAGCCGCTGTTCCGAGATTAGGATCCCATGACCATACTTTGAGCGTCTTGTCGTCTCCACCGGTAACGAGAAGGGTTGACTTCCCGCCGGGCAGCCTGGGCAAGAACTTGACGGCTCTGACGTGGGCTGTGTGGCCACTCAGAATACGAGTAATGCCTTGAGTATCCTGTAAGCGTGTTAGTTGGTGGGACCAGACGTGCAACTAAAGAAGGTGTGAGCTTACGGCGGGATTCCAGATACAGACATTGCAGTCGGCGCCGAAGGCAACGATGCCATCATCTCCCCAGTCGGCCGCTGCAGAGTATCGGTTTGCGCCAGCTGAAAAGTAGCAGCTTACGGCACTTGTGGCCATGATGGGTGATGCTAAGCTGCTCAATTCTTAGCCCGTTTATTTATTTATTTTTGGTGCAAGTTGAGCTTCAAGGTCCTATGGCCTCTCTCACTGAAAACATCCCCAGGGTTGAGTCACCGTTTCTGATTGGTTGGTAGCAAACTTTGGGAAGATTTTGGGCGCACGTTTAGCGTTGCAACCGCCAAAAGTGGGTCTGTCTGCAGTTTGTTTCCGAGTCCCTTACGACAAATGCTGTGCACCAAGTTACCGTTCCTCTCGATGTGTTTCAAAACTTAAGGTGCATTTGAAAGGTCTTGGGGCTTTTTATGGGATGATATAACTATTTCAAAGATTTAGGCCCCATAGTTACACATTATAATGGGATGGTCCGCTGATTGAGACTGCTTCTAAATGCTCAGTAAAGTTCGGGAACGTAATATCTTGTACGGCATTGCTTTTTCGTCCCAGGTGTTTGGGACCGTCAGGTCTCAGCTTAGTTTTCTGATCCTCAAGAACCTCACTCAGCGAATGCACCCAACCATCGCAACCTCAAGTTGCTCAGCTAGGATATGGCCATGATGAGCCCAACGGAGGAACCTCCGATTTCCATCACGGTGGACTTCTCGTAAGTCACTCATTGTTCCTTTTCCCGTCACCCCACGTTAGGCTTCATCGCGTTCCTGGAGCGTCTGCAGGTCTGGCGGATCGCACTCACCCCGGTCCCACTCCCGAAACCAAGACGAACAGCATTGCTGACTCAATTATACTCAGTGGGGGTCTCGAGATGCTCTTTGACAACAAACGTCGTCACTCTCTGTCGATACCTGCCAATGACAAGAACGCCAAGCCCGCCAACATTGCCTTCCTAATCGAGTATCTCTGCGAGAACGCCATGAAGGATCCCCGGGCAGAGCTCTTCGTGCTGGACGGCCACATGTTCGTTTCCATTTACTAACTTCTCTCAACTCGGGGTTGTCGGCTAACTGCGCACTGGACAGCCGTCCGGGCATTCTCGTTCTCATCAACGACGCAGACTGGGAGCTCGAGGGCGAAGAAGCCTATGAGATTCAAGCTGGCGACAACATCCTCTTCGTCTCCACGCTCCACGGTGGCTAGAGCTTCTCGCCCCTCAACCTCGACATCTCATGGCCATCGATTCCCTTGGTGACATATCAGCTTGTGCCAGATGCTGCCGCGCTGAATGCGAGGAGCGCCTCCCAGGCTGACGCGCCACCATCCTCTCTGTTCCACGAGCCCTCCTTGACTAAGGCGGCACGCCAAGTGCTGTCGGGGGCGTGTTCACTCAACCCAACGAAGCATCACTCACCATGGGCCTCGATTTCTCAGCAACCTAGGTAGACAGGCAACAGCGGCACAGCAAATAAACAAGACCACGACCTGCACGTGGACATCGAGCCACCCTTCCTTCCACCAGCAGCCCTCTCTGATGCTCGCGCCCGGTGCGAACACGTGCGGAGCCAGTCTTTCTTATGCCCTTGCCCCAGAGTCGGACAACGACGAGAGCCGGATTGTCGTGCGTCTCGTCTCGGTGTGGGTGGGGTTTGATATTCGTCTTGTAGTTGGGTGGTGACCAAACGGGCAAAAATCTATCCCCCTAAATCCAAGGTTGCAACCACGTCCACCTACATTACCTACCTGCATAACGGACATCCACCAACAAATTCCCCGGCAAGCCGAATGATCGATCGAGCCCATCTAGATCGGCTTGCCAGCTCACCCAGGCAAACAAAACACACGTATATAGACTCCAGGCCACTCGGAGAGGCTGCATTGAATCGAGTCAAATCAGACCGGCGAACCTGCTTCCCACGTGAGGGCCGGCAGCAAAACTTGGTTGGCCTTGATCACCTCCAAACAGTCTCTAATGCTGCACTGCAAAACGATGAGGTAATTTTGTGGGCCTACCACGATGCTCACTGTCGTACGACAGTCCCAACCGCAGACGGACAGGCGGGCGGGCAGTTGACGACCGTGTCATACCCTCAAACCCTTTGATATCCGCCTGGCCCGCCCGCCCATCCGGCGCTGCTGGTCTTCCCACCACCTTCTCAGCAGTCGCCTCAACCCCCACCATAAGGTTGTGAGAGACGGCGGACGTCAGGAATGCCCAACCTCAATTTTGGTGTTGGACAGCATCTTGATTTGCCTCGGAAATGCGGGATTTTGGTGAACCCACCATGTCTGAGTTGGACAAAAACCTCGTCGTTGCAGACACACCTACCCTCCCTCACCCCCCTTGCTGCTTTGGGACACAGCACAGCATGCACGCTGGTGGGTCAACACTCAACACCAAGCGTGCCTGGGACACCAGTTTTTGTAACAATACTTGAATTTTGTGTGCGATCTTCGCACCCGCCGCTATCTGATTCTCTCCATTCCCGCCAAAAAAAAAAAAAAGAAACACACAGACGCTCTGCTTTATCTTGCGTTGCTTGTAGCAGCAGCAGTCATCACCGGCTCCAGCATTGACTTGCCAGCCCACTCTGGGCTGAATCTCGCTCTCTAATATGCTGTGCTCTGCCACTCCGTGTTTCCAATCCCCCGACAAACGCCTGTAAAGATGCTTTCCTTCTCTCTCTCGCCCCTTTCCTCTCCACGGCCCAAAGGGTCTAGAATCTCCTGCTGGCCGAATGCACCGATATTCGCCTGGTCCTCTCCCCATATCAGTCTCCCAATGCAAAGCACCATCACCACCAACAATGTCCCGAGCAGCCGAATCCGCCTCATTTATCCCTCTTGCCCGCTCCGCTGCTTTGTCGCACGCCAAAGAACCGACTACCCAAAGACACAATGCAAGAAAGCAGATAGCAACCTGACAGTGTAGGAGAAAACAGAAAAAGAAAAACACATATGCCACACAGGTCAGACGCTCTAAAATATGTTGGTATCAATGTGAAATGCGAAAACATGGCATCCTAGTGTCGAATCGCCCCTTTTTTCTCAATCATCGCGGGTTTCATCCGCCTAGGCCAACGGAAACGGGAAAAGAAACAGACCACAACCAAAGCTTCAAAGCGTTTGGCGGGCTACAACTACAATATGTATTACCAGAGGGAAAATAACCATGACCAAGCTTGATCTTTGGGGCGCAAAAGCAAAAAACCAACGAGAAATATTCAGACAGCCAATCCATAAAATTGCAGCGCAGATAGCCCCCCTGACAGGATGTTCGCAAAAGAAATGTGTGTTCATCATAGGCATAAACGTCATAAGAGATATTGGAGAAGAAAAAAGAAGCGATTCTCACCAGCCAAAGCTAAGGCAAGTTTAGTACATGGCCCGGTCGCCAAAAGCGAGTTCCCGGTGATGGTCCTCATCGTACATGGGACCGGTGGCTGTCGACGCGCTGCTCGTCGCGCTCGAAGCCTCGACGTCAAACATGTCGTAGCTGTGGTGCGAGTCGCGATTGATATTCACCATCAAGCTGGGTCGGCTCATGCTGTATGCAGCAGGATGGCTGAGGCCGTGGAATGGCAGGGGGTGGTGAGTTGGGTGAGGCGTGTGAAGCTGCGGGAGGCCGTGGGTGATTGTCACGGGAAATTGCGAAGGCACGGGAATGTTGGGTGTTGATACGGTAGCTGGCGCAATGCAACCAACCTTGCGGTCCTTCCCGCGTCCCTTGATGCCCTTGTTGCTGTTCTTGTAGAGCGTGATAAAGTACTCCCACAGGTCCTTTTCATCCTCTGTAGCCGTGGTGTAACTGTCGACCGAACGAAACTTTGTGGTCAAGATCCGGATGGTATCGACGTGGAATTTGTTTTGGTGGGACTGAGAACAAGTAAGCTCTCTGGTCTGCATGGTCAACGGGCGTCGTGAGGGCTTACCTTGAGATTGCCAAGTTGGGTGAAGGGCTTGTTGCAATTGTCCAGTCGGCAGATGAATGGCCTCGTCCGATCGTGCGTCTTCATGTGTGCTTTGACGTTTCCACGTTGCGCGAAGCACTTGAAGCATCGTGAACACTGGAAGGGCTTCTCCCCTGTGTGACGTCGCTCGTGTGTCTTGAGGTTGCCGAGCTGGGAGAATCCTCGGCCACAGCCAGGGAGTTTGCAGATCTACCCCAGTTAGCACGGGAATACCAAGATTGACAAGACCACAAGAGGAGATGTCTTACATAAGGCTTGTCACCGGTATGCTTTCGCCGGTGGATGTCGAGATGGGTCTTTTGGTTGAACTTCATGTCGCACATGTCACAGGGAAACATCCTCTTTTCCTTCTGCTGTTGCTTCGGCTCAGCTCGATCGAATGGCGACTCAGGCTGCTCGACCTTGGTTAGCCTTCATAACACTGCTCATTCGCCATGCTACACTACTAACCTGTTCGCACTTCACGTCTTCGGTAGACTTGCTGATGAACTCGGCCTTTTTGAGAATGGCATCGCTGTCCGCCTTGGCCTGGAGTGCCCTCATGAGAGCGTCAACCTCGGTGTTGAATTCGACCTGGTCTCCAGTGGAGGGGCTGCTGCTGTTCGTGATGCTCGGGGCTCTCTGCTCCGAAGAAATAGACATTGTGCGAGACATCTGACCCTCGCTCTTGCTCGACGGGCTTCGGCTTCCGGCGTCGGGGGCTCGACGGCGTGAGATGTCTTGTTGATTCCGGGTCGTTTCGGGCTCTGGCTCAGCAGATATAACTCGCAAGTTTGGCCGCTCCGGGAGGTGGTGTGGCCCCTCAGTCTTGAAAGTCGAATCCAGAGGGGGCGAGGGCGGGAACGGGTGGTATCCTCCATAGTGGGCAGGCGCTTGATATTGCGCGGGCGAGGCGCTGGCGATGACGGCTGTGCTGAGCGGAGCACTGGTGAAGTACGGAGAGCCCAACGCAGGACGTTGAAGAGGAGGCGAGGCCAACGGGCGCATGGGCACCTCGTACGGCATCATACCGGAGTCCATCACAACATATTCACCGTTGTGGTGGTGCTGGGGCCAGCGGGCCCAAGGCGCTGGGGCAGGTGCCTGTGCTGTGAGTGCCATATCGGTCACGAGCGTCTTGCCCGGGAAAGCAAGGCCCTCACAGTCGAACAGAGAGGTGGTGTGGTTGGCGAGAGATCACGATCCACACAGCAGTAGTTGCGAAGGGCGCGGGCCGGATCTTGGTGATAGCGACGCCGTTGGTGCGGGAGTGACAGTTCACCAGGAGGAGCAGCAACAAGATGAAAAGCAAAAGACCGCCAGAAATAACAAGAGAAGCAGAGTGGGGTTTGAGGTAGGCCGTCTCGGTCTGGAGTGAGGAAGGTTGGATTGTATGTCAGTCAACTTAGTCTCCAGGTGCACTTGGACCAGCGGAGTGGAAGCTGGGAGGAGGGCCGGTATATCAATGCTCCATCGTAACCGGGGGGTGGAGTGACGGCGACCACTGGCGTGTTGGATCTGAGAGAGCCAATCGATTGGGATGCCATGGCTGCTCGGAGATCTTGTTCGAATGGAGGCGTCGACATGGTCAAGACTGCCGCTAATTCCCATTATGAGTGCCACCTCTAGGGTCCAGGTACCTCGGGGTTGGGCGCACAGTGAAAGGTACTTCTGACAAGCCCAGAGACGACAACTCGTCGAGTCCCCTGCGAGTCCCTATCAATCAGACCCCCACCGTAGTCTCCCGCCAAGAAACCAGGGGGGGGGGAGGCGAAGGAGAAAAGCCAGGGTCCCTAGCGTGGTACCTGGGTCTGGGTCTTGGAGAGCAGCATGGGCACGTTTCTCCAGATTGAGCTCTCTTCCCAGCTCAGGTGGGGAGCAACAAAGCCAGCCCAACTGGGTCGTCCTGGAGCACCGGGAAGCACCTAAGTCGCCTTGCGTGTGCCCATCGATGAGCAGAGTAGGACGGGCTGGAGGGGCTTCTCCCACAGTGCTGCGCTGCACAGGTATAGGTATGAACAGGCAATCCGTACTGCCGGCAGGATGCCCTTTCCAGGCTACCCGGCATACAGAAGATGCCACTTGGATACGCACCCATGATGTCCACCGTGTTTGTCTGCCCCCTCGACGACATATTGACCACCGATTTCCGACGCTGTCAGTCGTGCCCCGCCACCCTGACAAGGTCAGAGAAACGAGTGAAATCGCTCTGGCATGGCGTGCATGGCATGCTCTGTGGTGGACGGAGCACCCGTCCTCGACTAGTTGGCGGGAGCGGGAGGGAGCGGCAGCGCGGGCACAAACTGAGCGTCTGCGTCCATGCTTGTCGAGCAAGGGAAATCTCAAATACCTAGGCAGCTTGGCATCTGGACTCGTGGAGGCTCTGCGCGCTGAAACTAAGACAAAAACGGCGCTCTCGTCGAACACTGCCGTGAAATGAACCCGAGTGAGCTTTCTTGGATGGGGGTCGCATTTTCGCTTTCCCGCGACAACCAGCAGTTTTTTTTTTTTTCCCTCCTTTCTTGGGCTCAACCTTGATCGAGGAAACAGCAGCAAAACCAGGGCCGCAGATGTTGCAACCTAGGGAAACAACGACGACGTCCAAAAGTGAGGTGTGGCAGCTGAGGCGACCCACCGACAAGGGTCGTTAGTGCCAGGGCTAGACGCCGCTAAACCCGGAAGGGGGGTGACAAGAGAGTGATGGTCTCCAAGTGGGACAGAATTCAAAAGTGGGGCTACCCCAAGAACCGGGTGCATCCAACCTGCATCCAGGTTTCGTTCAGTGCAGCCAAGGAGACAGGAGTTTGAACGGGACACCGTTATGGGCCGCATCGATCGAACGGAACCTGAGGTGGGCACGCGCTCCCGTCTAGTCGGAAGTGCGTCGACAACTACACAGTGGGAAACATCATTGTCTGGCTCTCAGCGCGGCAATTGCCTATTCTGAGGCTTGTTCGTTTGGTGCTCGGGGCAGTTGAGACGCCACCGTCGTCCCGGGCAGTCAGGGAGGCCAGTTAGATGCTGTCCAACACCACCATCTGGGCCGTCCGTCTGCTCCGGCACTGCGCAGTCAAAGGGGAAATCTCCCGCATGATGTAGTCACCTGTGATACCTAGGTACTAGAGTTGCGTCAGAGCTGTGAGGAGGCCCATGAGGGCCTCGGTCTCCATGTTGCCCGTGAGGGGGCAGTCTTTCGATCACGTCCCAAAACCATGGCAGCCCATTTCGTATGCTGTAACCTTGAGGTTGGCCAGACCCGACACGACTCTCCGATTGATGGTCCAAACCAAAGCCATTTCTGGCCAGGACTATTGCGGGCAAACAGGTCACCATTAGAGGAAGCGAACGGAAGCATTGACACCGTTCTTTCTCGCAGAGGTCATTCTCGTCGCTGGCACACCTAAACCCCTCCTTACAGTATTCTCGTGAGATGCTGTAACCCGTGAGAGCCGCCACTTCAAAAGAGATAGTCCGTGCAATGACAAGGGGCTTCGCTACCTAGAAGACGGACAGGTTTTGTTTTCAGGAGCTTGGGGCTCGCAAGATGCCAGGCGAAAATCACCGTTTCAGGACACAAATTCCCATGTCTCGCGAGCTTAGCTGTGGCAGTTATATGTCAGGGTAGCAGCTATTAAAAATTGCGCGGTTCAGGGAAGAACCCGGAAAATCGAGAGGATCTAGTTCGCAGTCATTGCAACGGTTTTGACGTGGCGCAGCGGACGGTATATCCTGCGTAGTGTTCAAACGTCGTGGTTGACATGACATGGCCCCTCGGAGCATCATGCGGTCAATTGAAAAACAGAAAAGCCCGATTTGAAGCCGCGACGTGTCGATCAATCTCCTTGTTCGAGGCTTCGGCCAGGTGAGGACGTCGATCTCAAGTTTAGGGCTGCGGCCGCCTCCACGTTGAAGGCCCCAAAACGTCCACATCGCCCGCTAACTATTCCTCGTCAGCCAGCCCTGATCACGGGGGAGCAGCAGCACACGCCCGACGGTGGTAGTGTGCATCTCCATGAGGCGGTCTTGTCCACAGCCGATATTTCGGGACGTTTTGGGCTGAATCGCGCTCCCCGCCTGGTCATCCGCTGTCCCCTCCCAATCCGGCGCTGTTGCAATTGACCTGTCAGGTCACCTGAATTCCAAAAGAAACTGTCCCAGAAGGGGGCACCCACGGGCCACGGATTGGGAATTCCCCGATAGTCCTGGCCCCCCCTGGTCATAAGACAGGGGAACGGAATGCAAACACCAGGGCGGGATTGGCCCCGATGATCGAAGGTGTCTGCTACAGGGATCAGGCACATTTGCTCTGCTCAATCAACGGCCAGAACTGCCTGAGGCACTTCAGTGTGGAAGAAACGGCGCAAAATATCACAGTATTTACAGCATATCACTCGACTGAAAGCGCTTTAGTTCCAATATCGTGTCTATAAACACACAACGACCCTAGGTTCACATGAGGGGCTGTAAGCGGGCATTCCTGTGAGGGTGTGTCGTGGAAGTGTGACATTGACCAACAATAAGGGTCATGGGCTTCAAGATCCTCATGAAGTGTCATCGGTCATCCCAAGAGCAAGAAGTTGCAGCATTTCGGTTACTTCAAACCTTGGCGCCCCAGGACCACAGATGCAGCTACAGAACGCAAGGGGCCCTCGCCACGAAAACGCTGTCAGTTTGCGAGGACGTCACTTTTGGGCGCTGTCCCGTGATTGGGCACGACCCACCAGCAGCGTCGCAGCAAGAGCGGCTTCATGCTCACTCGTTCCTGGCAGCAGCACAGTGCAGACAGCCTCGAGCCTCCGTGGGGGTCAGGAACCCTAGGCAGTGCCAAAGCTGTCTTGGTTCCTTGGCGGTGACCGGAACACACCCGGAGACGACTTCGCAGCACTGGACTCGACCAGAAGCGTGTTAGCACAGTATTTGCACAGTGCGAAACGGCAACGCTGAGGATCTGAAAATTACCAAAGGTATCCCGGAAAGAATGGCCCGTGTCCGGAAAGACTTTCAGTTCGGTTTCAAGGGAAAGGCCACTGGCAGCTGAAACCTATGGGCTTCCCACAGCTCGTGGCTGAGAACAATACGCAGTCCAAGCCTGGCTGGCTATCGCTGTTCAAATAAGATCACCCACCACTTGAGCACACTAACGTTATCTAATTGATCAGATGAAGTGCAGCCACTTACTCATTCTCGAAGGGAAGCCTCGAATTGGACGCACCTGGCGTCTCCCCACCTCCTCCCGATGCGCCGGTGCCCATCCCAATCGTTCGCGACGCAAACTTGAAAGTTCGTTGCCCCTCAGCTCCTGGCCGCTGCGACATGGGGACTGTGAGGGGGGAGCGCTAGCAACTCCTTGGCCCCAAGGTTTTGTTCTCGCTAAAATGCCCCATACTCGCAATCCTCCAAGCGGAAGACGACGCGAGAGACCGGCTCCATGCCCACGGTTCCTTGGATCTCGAGCCTAGAGCCACTACTGATTTTTGGGACATCTTCGATCTGACATGTCATATTTTCCGCCTTCTCTCACTGTCCCCCCTTATCCAACCACTCCCAGGTAAGTTTGCCTCGCGACGACATTTCCGCACCCATAGCGGAACGCTGACGCCAAACGTGCTCGAGAGTGGCAAACGATTTCAGCTGGAGACAGAAGTTTGCTCGAGGTTCAAGAGACCCCTTCCCACTGATCAACATGCCAGGATGATGAACATGCAAGCCCGCATTCTGGCCAGCCAAGTCGCAGACCGACACCACTCCTACCGATAAGAGAAAAAGAGCACAGTTCTACAGTCTTACAGGATATGTCCTGAACAACCAACCGCACGGATCGATGATGGGGACCAAAGATTTGACGTACTGCTCTCTGACAGTCATTCCGACACAGACGACCACACTGAAGCGTCGGCTGATGGTCAGCCCAGGAACCTCGCTGAACATACCACACCATCGCTGCTGCACCGCGTGACCTCATATTCATGTCATCGCTCGCGATCTAGAATGCACTCGAGGCCATAAACAGGAGCTGGCAGCCAGAACCGGAGAAGCGGGCCAGCAGCACATCGCTCTCGACCTTGAGACCTCGGGAAACCGGCATGGAAATTCTCATCTTCAGCAAGCCGATGAAAAGAGGCGCTGGTCAGGGACAACCCCTCCTGTTTACACTACACCCGCCTGGCCGCCGGGTAACATCCCTAGCTCGCCGGCGACTCCTCTTTGAACTGCTGACTCGGCGACGAGCC
This sequence comes from Cercophora sp. LCS_1, assembly GCA_036250225.1. NCBI lineage: Eukaryota > Fungi > Ascomycota > Sordariomycetes > Sordariales > Lasiosphaeriaceae > Cercophora > Cercophora sp. LCS_1. The sequence goes on from JAPZLL010000031.1 coordinate 227,431, forward strand.
TCCGGTTCGTTCCAGGGGGCTCTCCCAAGCTCATGGTGGCCAAAAACAGGAGCGCGCCTGCGCCGCTGGAACCACCCTCGCGGTCCCGGGGAAGCAAACAAGCGGCCGTTAGCGTTGGACGAGCCGCATCTCGACAAATGATTGGAAAAGCAGGGTTGTTGTCCCAGAAGCCCCAGGCGCAGGGGAAATGTATACAGTGCAAAAAGCTGCCCATCGTCACAACCATATGGTGGTGTGGACTGTGGATGCATACCCCAGACCTGGCTTCGGGCTAAAAGCAGCCAATTTCTGCTTCTGGCATAACGTGCCGCAACAGACCCTTGTCGGCAGATAAACCCTGCTGGCACTCATTCCCAGAGCTCTGGTTGATGGGCAGATCCCCCGGTCGGGCCCATTCATTGGGTACGCGGCACAGCAGCCAAAACGTAGCCTGACGCGGGAGCGATGCGAGACGGAGGGCAGCAAGGGCAAGTGCGCACAAAAACTCTGCGGCACAGCAAGCCAATCCCAACGTCTGATGCTCTTGTTGGTATCCACCCGACCACCACCATCGCGGGGAAGTCATCCCAGAGATCTCTCCCAATCCTGCTTCGCTATGCCTCATGGACACACCGAACACTCCTCTCCCATGCACCAGAGCGTTCAGAGCAACTCAGCACGTGCGCTAAAGCTCTTGCACATATGGACAGCAATTATCTGGAGGGCTAATGAAGAGCAGGACACCCAACAACCTTGGCGCCTCTGAATGTTCCCTGCTGCGGTAAATCCAGTTGATTATTTTTCGTGAGTGGAGGGTTATTAGGCTCCTGATCCAAATGGTAATGTAGCATCGTGTATGCGGCCTGCCAGTCGCTGGCCACAGTCATGGTAACTCCGGTTCCGCCCCTCCTACAACACCACGATATTCGCTCGTCATTGCAATCCCTTTGGTGACTAACACCAGTCGCGTGGGGGGTTGCTGTCGACGACGCAGTAGGAGGTCGCAGCGCCCTCCTCTAATCCACGGTACCAGCGATAGGAGACGTTTCGTTCCCTCGACCTCGTCCGCAGGGTCGGGTCTGAATCAGCACGCAATCGCCCCTATGGGCGGCATCCTTGAATTGCTTTTTAGATCTCGCCGAGCTGGTGGCGGCTGGGGAATTTGGCAGCACTGTTTGCTTCTCTCATCCCCTGACCCTCGCCCAAGCTACTCACCGCTGAAGCGGCGACCATCAACGGACGGGAGGGCGGGATCGCGGGATCGCCGGTGGTGTCTTATCTGAAGGCTTGTCGCCCCCGCTGGTCACCAACTTTGTGGATGAAACGAGGAGTGGAGAGCAGGCTTTCGTCATTTCGTGAACAATCCTGCGATTTCAGACTGGCTTCCGTCAGCGGCCACTCCACTCTCCAGGCCCCCCGCTAGCGAAGACGGTGGCGATGCCCGTCACGGAAGCTATCATGCCCTCGGGGCGGACTGGACATCAGCAATGGACCTCTAGAGTGCCTGTTGTATTGACGGAATCGCTTGGGGATTCCCCACCCCCGCCCGACCGCCATTGTCCGTCCATTCAGGTCGCAACGGAGGCCGTCTTGCGACTTGACTGGACCGTCATTCCGCAACAAGACCACAGGCAAGCAATATTGTTTGCAGGCGGCGAAAATAATCGCCAGTCACGACGCTGCGACGGCCCTTGACGTGCTGTGAATTCTACCGAGCACAGGCACGAGCATGAGATCTGACATTGCGGCTGATGCGCGCTCAGACTAGACGTGCATTTGTTCCGATTGTCCTCGCGTGCATCGCAAGAGCTGGGCTCCGCATCGACCAATACGTCTGCGCACGGTAGAATTGGGATTTGGACGCGAGATCGATCCTGTCCGCTGTGTGGAATCACATCATGCTCTTGAGGACGTTGCCCCCCCTCTTGTGCCGCCAGGCCTCTGGGAACCATTCCAGCCCGTCAGTCCAGGCGACTGGGATGCCTCCTCTGCTTGTTCCAAGGAGCACCCTGGTTGCATTCCCCCCCAACCGCCTTCATGATTGGGCGAACATGAGGTCGGTTTACAGCCACGATTTGAAAGCCGGTTGAACAGCAACTCAAAATGGCCGCAACGTCAACACTCCATCACTTTGATCTTCCCTTACACGCACTCAAGCAAAAGTCTGCATTATTCATTATTCCAGAGGGTGGCCAACAGAAGGAGGGTGCGAAAAGATTCATCGTTCTGTCAGATCGAATGCAAGATCCTGCAGCAAAGATGATCGCCAAATCAGAACCGGGCGATGGCAGAGCCGGCGGCGCAAGCCGCCCATCGGCCTCAGTGTCTGTCAAGCTTGTCACGATTCTGGGGTGAAACAAGCGATATCAGTTCTCAGTTTTCCGGGACAAATGCCGGACGCTTGGTGTGTGTTCGGCCCATGTCGACAGCCGCAAGCTCATTGGATTCAGCGCATGTTTTGATCAGGTTGGGAAGTGATTTACCCCCTCAGCCCCCCTGGTCACAGTGCCTTTGGTGGGGCTTGGCCTGTACGGATTATGGAAGCAGTGACGGGTGATGAGCAACCTAGCGGGGTGGCTTGACTTCTCACCCTGCGTAACAAGCGAGGCCAGCTTGCGAGACGTGCACCCTCCCCCACCGGCAGGACACACGGAGAAAGGCGCACCAGATCTGGCTCTGCTGGGATCGGACCCCGGAAAGCTGGGTGGTAGGCACTGTCCGTATTGGTGTTTGTGCAGACCGCTTTGCCCTTTCAAGCCAGCGTGCGCAACAAACATTCGGGACAAGCACTACGAATCTTCTATCCTTGGGAAGTCGTCACGCAGCAGGCAAGCCTGGCGATGTTCCTTCGTCGATGTCGAGCCCCAAACAGGTTGCTGGCGATCGAGTCTGGTGGTCTCGCTCTCATCGTCCGGGTTTCGATTCCGGTATGGAAACGGTCCATCAGGTGCTGGTGGGACTTGACGGTAATTCCTGGGGCATACATGCCGGGTGCGCTTCGCGCGGCAGCTGGTGACCAGTCGAGAGGATGCGCGGTCTTGGCCCAGCGGGCTTCGTATCGCGAAATTACGCCGTTACGGATCCCGTCGATGATACGGCGAGAATTGAAGGACCGTCCGCGAGAAATCTGGTTCGGGAGTTGTCGGGGGCTCCGATCTGCGGCGGATACAACGGTAATCGTTTGTTTCGTGGATTCATCGACAAGCAAGAAAATCATGTCTTGCCTGCGTGTCACGGACGTCGTTCGTTCGCGTGCCTGGTCCAGCATGCCAATGCGTAGGACCTTTTTTTTTTCCCGGTTCAGCCCCCGAGGCGTCAAAAATATATTGCTATGACCGCTCGGTTCGCGCTTGGGACGCTCCCAGTTCGGAGCTTTTTTTTACCCAGCTCGGAGATCGGGTCGTCAATTTGGGGGCACGACATATCTTGATAATAACGTCTCGACAGATCTTGCGGGAGCACCACATCAACTCTGCCCTGAAAGACCGATCTGTGGTAGGGACCACAAGGTCTTCCAGGTCCTTCGACCAGTAGCATCCAGGGGACTCGATGGCGGTGGCAATATTTACGAAAATAAAGTGTCGTCTGCTGCTGAAAAAACGGCGGACGTCGTGCGCGTTGTGCGCAAATCACCGTCACACAACGGCATTGACAGGCGAAACAGGGAGACATGACAAGTTGACTTGGCTGCAGTTGTTCCACAGTCTGTAAATGATGCGCGGGGGGCGCTCCATCCACAGGAGACATACCGGCGGAGGCAGAGGCGGGTGGGAGGAGAGGCAACGGCAGACCTCCGATCTCGCGCGTAACGTCGGTCCCCCTTTTGTCGCTTGCCGTGGTGGATTGTCGTCGTCACAATACCGGGGCGTTTCAGACAGAAAAGCTTGGGGAGGTGTTGGGCAGGACCCATCATGGCTGGGCACCACACAGGCGAGGACGGCGTCATACTTTTTCTGCCGTACCTGCAGGAGTCGTGCCCAATTGTTGTTGTTTTCCGGTCGCGAGGATCCAGCCAAGAGAGGTGAATCGCAGGTTGTGCTGATGCGACGATATGCGACCCATACCGCTCATACCCTCGCGGCCACCCCAATAGCTGGCCCACAGCGACGAAAAACGGGCCAGTCAAGATAAGAAAAGCGCAACAGCCGCCAAATATCCCACGGCCGTGTGAGGTGGGTGGTCTCCATCGCCATGCCCACGTGGAGCGGCAGAGCAGCAGCGAAGCCCCCCTTGCTCGTTTCGCCGCGATATTGACCACCACTGCTAAAATGGCGATGTTGCCATGCTGAAGCTGTCTGGTTGGCTGTTGTTTCGCATAAACATGCTCATCAAGGTCTTTTCTTGAGATCAGCCCCCGGTGGGGTGACTCCAGATCACGATGCGATGTGACCGGTGCAGTCTGCTCCAGCTCCGGCTCCAGGTCCAGCTCGCAAGCACTACCCCTTGCCCCTTTACTCTCAATCCCTCCTCCTTGTTTGTGGAGGCGGGATGGGGCAAAGGGGGACGGTCCGGCCAGTCCATGAGGCCGCGCGCTATCTAGTGCGGACAGGCTTGCTGCCGTTGCTTGCCTGGACCAAGTCGAATCGTGGGGAGCGAGGTCGAGGTTGGGATGAACCCTGGAGATGCATTGGATCTCGAATCGCGAGTCGAGCGAATGACAGGCTCTGGAGCCCCGGCATTGGCTTCCCTGGCCAGCGCTTGGTCGAGACTTCCAGAGAGCGAAATCATCTACGGCTATTTTGAGAGCCCAGCACGGCGGCGTCGATGATTTGAGACAGCGACGGGCCGAGGCGAGGCGAGACGAGGTGGCAACGTTGGCGATGGTTTGACACCCCGCCCCGGGGGAGCGAGCCGGTCCGTAGCGCGTTTTGTTGATGTCGTGAGAAGGAGGAGCGAGATGATGTGGTTGTTTTCGGCAAGTTCCAGTGCTTGACAGGCGCTTCTTCTTTTCCCTCGTGTTGTCGCGGCCGTCATCTCGTCATCTCCCCCACCGTATGCGCCTAGCAGGCGCTACGCTTCGAATGATTTGCTTTTCGAGATGATGTCTTTCGCTTCTCCGGCTGCGGCTTCTCGGGGCACCGGCAGCCGCAGGCGTCCCACGTCCACCACGTGGGGATCAGAGGCCAGGATGATGACTGATTCAACGTCAACAGGGCCGGCGGCGGTGGCAGTGGGCGGTGGTGGTGATACTCGGGCAAGTCTCACCGCCCCATGCGGCAGCCGTGAGGTGTCTGGTTCTGTGTGTCGGTTGGAGGAGCTTCACAGGCCGGAAGCCGTCCGGCGCAGCGAAAACAAAGTTATACATCACCCGCCCGTCCTAAAACAGCAAAAGATCTTCAGGGTCCTGTGTGTGCTGACCTCTCTCTGACCTCTCTGCGCGTGGCCGACACCGCCCCAGATGCATCCCTTGCCTTCTTGCTCCTCCGCCATTCTTTTCTTTTTTCCTCGGCGGTCACACTGGCAGCCGGTTGGAGTTTTTGCTCGCTCGGCTGGCTGCGGCCTGCGTCCGCCTGGCCGCCGACCCGGCCTCAGGAGCCGTTCGCCGGAGCGAGGGTGGAGGAAGGTGCGGTGCGGGCAGGAGAGGGGCAAGTGCACACAGACACAGTGGGGAAACCTGGCGAACGACCAGAGAGTGTTAGACTGTCGGCGATTTGGCGGGGCTGGGCCAGGTTGTTACTGCCCTCTGTCTTGTTAATTTCTCCGGGTGATCGACGCCGCTATCACTAGGCCTGGATCTGCGTGTCTTACATCGACACTCACAACCCAGCCCCTTCCCCTCCCCTCTCCTTTCTCTTTCCCGATCTCAGCCATGTCCGGGCAAGGACCAGGCTGGCAGGCTGGCTGACTGCGTCCAAGGAAGGTATGAATGTCCACCTAGCCGACGGCAGGAAGGCCGTTTACTGTCATGGCGCTGTGTACACAGCTGCGGCGCAGTGTTCCGGACCCTGATCGGCCTCTACCCGGCCGTTTTGTATGTACCGCCGATTTGCTTCTTGTTCCCGTCTCTGCCGTCCCCTTGGTGGGGGGTTGTGTAAGTTTTCACCACAGGGAGGGTGAGTGAAAAGCAGGGCAAGAGACGCAAGCACATGACATGGCAGATCGTCGGCACTGCAGGCTGCAGGCGGGATTCACGGCAGTTTTCTGGGTGGTCGAGTTTTTTTCCCCCTCTTCTTGTCACTATCCCATCACTTGTTGCGCGGTAGATGTCGATGACCAAGCAAACAAAAAAGGCAGGCTAGGCCGGGCCCCAAGCACGTTTCTCGAGGCCAAGGCAAAACCAAGGCAGCTATGATGGCGTTGAGGCAAGCGAGTGTTTTGGATTGTGTCATTGCAGAGGGTAGACATGTCCTCGTGCCCGTAGTGAGTAAGTTTTCGAGCAATGACTTGTAGCTATCGCCCGTACAGAACACTGTGGCCGACGATGGGCCGCCGGAGGTAGGTGTGCTGCCGGATGCAGGAGGTCGATGGCGGACGGAAGCGGAGTGCCGTCCGTAGAAAGTTTTTTCTACGAGTTTAACGAGGATCTAACGCTGAAACGGCACTAAAGTCCGCCGCTAGACTGTGGCGAACTGGCAAAGCAGGTTGCATCCTGACTCGACAGGAGGTGGGGAGGGGGGAACTCGTTTCTTTTGGTGAGGTGAGCCTCATTCTGACTGGCCACTGGGCTGCTGGAGGGCAAGGTGAGGCACGGTGACGCGGGCTCGTCGCACTGGCAAGCAGCTGGAGGTGAGGTATCAGATTCGATGTATGTCTCACCCCTATGTGTGTCTTTGTCGAGGTGTGTTCAGCTGGCCTGGAAGCTGCACTGTGTCGGTGGTCGGTGTCATCTAGGCTTTGAATGGTGAGACATATGTGAGGGGTCTGGAGAGCACCAAGCGCAGTATCATGTAAGGGCGAATTCTGGACATTTGATGGTTACGCATGCACAGATACGAAGTACTTTGCTCTCGACACGAGTACTTTGAGTGCATGTGCTGGTGATTGTTTGTTTATGCTGCTCAGGGGCAAAGTCATAGTTGTGTCGATACAGGGGATGAACATATTTCGGTATAGCCAGCGTATGTTGAGCTTTGAACTGTAGGAGGAATCAAGTTGTTGCGTATGTTATATCAAGGAGGCAGGAAGTCTGGAATGATGGCCTGCGCATCTCAAACCGATGCGGTCTGATATAGAACCAGAGTAGTGACCAAACTTGTGGTGCTGTCTCGATGCCTACCTACTCGTTTGCAATGGGTCTAGGAATTGCTCAACCTCTTGGGGCTTGCTCCGCTGAGTCCCCTCATCCTTTTTTTTTTTTTTTTTTGTAAAGAAAACAAGAGTTTGGGGTTTGTTCTGTGGTAGATACGCAAGCTTCCGTTGATGACATCGGCAGACGAGGACCGGAGACGATGAACTTGACAAAAATTGGGAATAGAATTGCTTCATGAGAACGACAGGATTAGATTAGTCGTCAAGTATTCTCAACAATGTAGAAATAGATGCTCTCTTGGTACCAAATACCCGGAAGATTGGTGATAGAGAAACAAAAAAAGGATAAAGGAAGCGAACTCCCGGTAGCTGACCTCGGTGCTTGAACTTGCGACCTACTTTGAGTGATTTCCCTCAGAGCGGCGCGCACGCCGTAAACTATCCGACATCTTCAAGCCTAACGCGCGTTGTCGGCGTTTGGTGGATCCCGGGGACTGGATTCTACCAAGCACTGCTATTGTGTCCAACAATCGTACAGTGCTCGAGACTGCTTGGACCAAACCATCGGTAGCACAGCACGTCGTCTTGTGGAACTCGCCGGCGTGTTTGGGTGGGACCAATTCAATTCAACTTTACTGGAAGCTAGTCTCAGGCACCGTCGATCTTTGTACCCCGTCACACGGAGTTGTGGAGAACTCATGCGTGGAAGGACAAGATGACAAGTTGGCCGTCTCAGTGTATATATGGCGGAATATGTCCAGGTCAACTACGTACATGAAGATGAAGTTCAAGGCTGAGGTTGTTATCGTCACGTTGTTTGGATTGCAACCTAGAATCACTTATTGAGACTTATGTGCATGTGAGTTATGCGGATTCTCACGGGAAGTCATCGAGCAAACAGACTCGTTACTTGGATGAACGCGTCGGATCGGCCAATAACGGAAAGCCCTACATTGAATTTGCCGTCTGGATAATCGCGAAGGACCATGAGTTCATGTGGCATGTTCAGAGATTTATAAAGTCGCTCAAAGGCTCCCAGAGACCTGCGCCTTGCAGAGCAACTTGTGAATGTTTGTTCCCGCTAGCTTTCAGTACCGAATCAAAATGAGACACAAGGTTAGGCAAGATCAACACCAAAGGTGATGTCGTACAGGGTGCTACCGACGTGGATAAGGATCTCAATGCCATCATTGAGCCATCGATGAACGAGCAAAGCACAGGGACCAAGCCCTGTAGGTCTCGGGATGGATAAAAACGAACACTTTCGTAAAAACGATGTGACATTGGGTCTGGTGGGAGCATGCTTACTTAGACACGACCGAACCATCAGTTCTTGACCGTGGATCAAGGTCCAAAATGTTCCGGATATAAGAGAAACGGCGTGCTAGGCCGTATCTTACAACCAGACAAGCCTCATGTTCAGGACTGGCAAGGAAACCAACGGGCTCGCTCGCTCGTCACACCTTGATGAGCACATGAGGAGAGCCACTGACCGGTACATATCTTACAGAGCAAACGTCTGTCAAGTGGTATCTATCTATGCCATGACCCGCGCCAGCACCAATCCTTTGTAACAGCCTAGAACCATCTCGGCAGATAAAACCTTACATTTTCATACACCAAGAAGGTGACCCACGTCGCCGGCAGCACCCTCACAACCCCGGGCATCATACCCCTATAAAACCCTCTCACGCCCTCCTCCCGCCACAGCTGCCTGACCACACCCCTGGCCCCTTTACCAAACATCTCCTCAGCATCGTGCGTCTGCAGCCGACTCCGCAGCACCTGCAACGGGTACGTCGTCGCGCCAGCAACCAGCTTCGCAACAGTCGACAAGACCACCGTCGCCTCATTGCCCACTTCCCCCGTCCCGCCCTGCCTCTTGATATGCCATCTCCTTGCTGGATCGTACACGGCAAACTGCACCGCCCCATGGCTCACCGCCAGCATCCCCACACCCAAGCCCCGGTAAAAGCCCCTGAGACCTTCCTCCCTCCACAGACGTACACCGCCTGCCCACATGCTGGGGTACGCGCCGGCGGCGCCGCGATCCGACGACAGCATGCGCGTCTTGAGCACCCATATTGGGTTGGTGATGACCTGGGTGGCGGCGCCGGCGGCGAGGGACGCGACGAAGAAGTCGGCCGGCGTGAGGCGCTGTGATGGGTGGTTGCGGATGAACGATATGGCGCGTTCCGAGAACGACTTGAAGAAGAAGAACGAGGCCCACGAAGTGGCGTTGCCGATGAGGTTTGGCGTGAGGCCGCGGTAGAGGGAGGCGAGGGGTCGGTCTGTGGATGCCAGGGCGCGGATGACCGAGACGGTGGTGAGGGATTGGGAGTGGTGTTTGGAGCGGTGGACTGGGACAGTCTTGTTAGCCTCCTTTTCAAGCTTCGATTCTTTGGGAGGCGTGTGTGTGTATTACTCTGCATGCGCGTCTTGACAATATCAAGAGGGTGCACAATAAGCGTGGCCATGGAGCCAGCTGAGAGGCCGGCAATGGTTTCTACGATGGCGGGCGAACGGCCCGCATCTTTGGTTTTCGTCATGTCATAGGGACTTTATATTTTTTTTCGTGGCTTTTTACTTTGCGGCTACTACATCGTCATGGCAGATCAGATTTGTTGCCGCTGCTTGTTTGCTTATGATTGTGAATGGAGGTCGCGGAAAGAACGATGACGCAGGTTACGGACGAGTTGTCGCAGGCCCGATAAAAATGCTGGGTTTCTCGGTTCAATGGCGCCGAAGCAACCCGAGCAGGGATTGCGTCCCTCGATATCCATTATCCATCGCCCACCCAGCATTCCTAATGGTAAAAGGACCGACGCGCGGAACAATGTACGAGAGTTGTAAGTCGTTCAGAAGGAGTTGGTCGTTATTATATTACATCATCGTTGCTTATATGCCAGGCTCTTGCTCATTCCATGTCCGCTGAATGTTCCAGCGCCATGGGCCCTTTGTTCCCGGTTCTATGCCCCATCCACGAGTTAGGCACAACGTCCAAACCCATAATCGTACAATACACTCTTCCCACGTAGACCCATTGCCGCTCGTCTACCCAGACAAGGGGGAAAGGAGGCTGTTGAGGTGTTAGCGGATTGCCATGGCCGCGGGTTGCAACAAGGGTCGACCTACCGGATGATGGAAGGCCGAGGGTCGCTTTGTGTGTATCCTAATGTCTCGTTAGATCCGTAATCGAGGGCTCGAGTATCAATAGGCGTAGGCGCACCAAGGTAGAGGATGAACGGAAGGTAGCCACTGCGACCGGTCAGCGCCCATTCTATTGATGAGTTCGGGGTGATGGGAAACCGTACTAGTGAAGGGCAACGCGGGAAACCTCAATAATCCTGCTGATGCGCTCCTGTCCCAAACTCGTCAGCGCTTTGTGTGGGATGGGGGTATGTACGCTTTGCGAACCTTGGACTCCTCGGAAAGGGCGAACATTTTGACGTTTAATCTGGGGCCTGTTAGCAGTGCAATTGCCAATCCTCGGGAATGAGGACGCACTTTGAAAAGACGGCTTCGATTGTGAGGTTTGCGAAAGGCGTGGTACGGGTAGTCGGTGGTGGGATAGATCGGTGAATGAACCAGACTTGGGATGCGATTGCGTCCAGGAATTTTTGGCGTTGTGCAGGGGCCGACGACAACGGCGCCCCACATTATAACCACCCCCTGTCCCGAAGCTCTAAAAGTTGCGTCTCTGACCTTCAACCGCGTTCGAGAACGTAACCGAACCGTTCAACATAATTCCTCGAAAAGACTCACAGAAGCTTCATATTCCCTAGAAGGAATATATACGTGTCTTTGAAATGTCGAAGCACTGGTATGCGCTCCATGGAATGCAGGCCAACAACCGGCTAACAGGCAGCAGGGAACAAAATAAAGATGCGACCGTGTATGTCGGCAACATCGACGAGCGATTCACCCAGGAGCTGCTTTCCGAATTGATGACACAGGTCGGGCCGGTACGTCAGGTGCATATGCCGCAGGACCGCGTGTCGCAAACACATCAAGGGTACGGTTTCGTCGAGTTTGACACTCCCTCCTCCGCCGAATACGCCGCCAAGGTTCTCAACGGCATTCGAGTCTGGGGCAAGCCAATTCGCGTCAACAAAGCTAGTGCCGATAAACAAAAGACGGTGGATATTGGCGCAGAGCTTTTTATCAACAACCTAGACCCTTCGGTTGACGAGAAGATTCTGTACGACACCTTCAGCCAGTTTGGCGGCATTCTACGGCAGCCGAGTATTATCCGCGATGACAACAACATTTCCAAGGGCTACGGCTTTGTCAGCTTCGACTCGTTCGAGGCTAGCGATGCCGCCAAGGCAACCATGAACGGCCAGTACCTCCTCAGCAAGGCCATCACGGTTGAGTATGCCTACAAGAAGGATGGAAAGGGCGAGCGCCACGGCGACGAAGCCGAGCGCAAGCTTGCCGCCGAGGGCAAGAAGCACAACATTGTCCCCGAACACCAGCCTCTTCCGGCCGCCTACCACATGACAGGCCCAGTTGGCGCTCCTCCGGGCGCTGCTGTCCTCCCTCCCACCATCGACCCGTCAGCTGGCATCCCTCTCGGCGTGTCGCCCATTGCCCCCATCTCAGCTCCTAGCTCCTTGCCCCTCGGCATGCCTCCAGTTCCGGTGGCCGCTTATGGGGCGCCACCACCATCCATGCCTCGTGTGCCGCCCGCTCCATACGGTGGAGTTCCTCCGGCAGGCTTGCCGCGGCCCATGGTCAGTCTTCCTCCCGCGCCCTCTGGTCTCCCAGCACGGCCACCTCCCAGTCATGGTGGCTTTGGTAGCCCCGCCGACTTCCATCCGCCGGGGGCCTCCTTCCGTGGTGGCCCTCCTGGCCCCCCGGCACCGTATGGCGGGTTGCCAGCGCCACCGAACGGGTTCCCAGGCGCTCCACCTCCAGGCGCGCCTCTTCCCCAGGGCTTCATGCCGCCCCCTGGTGCCGCGCCCCCTGCGGGCTTTGGCGGTCCTCCTGCCCCGCCGAATGGGATGCATCGCCGTTAGAACCGCGATGCCCTTCCAAACCGCGAGGATATTAATAGGATTCTCGGACATAAAACGCAGACTACAGACGGACTGCCAAACGCCCCTTCAAACAAAAAATGAAACGACACCAAACATCCAACGGGCGCCGATGATTTTTGCTGGGGCGACAGCGAGAGTGAGATGTCTAACTTGGAGCATATAGCTCCATATTCGTGGTCAGCAGAGAGAAGGGGTCAGCGTTTGTTCTTTTTCACGGCTTGCGCTCCGTTACAAAGTCAGGGGCTAACGTCAACATAGCTCGCGAGGCCAAATTATGCCTAAGCCGGGGTTGCTCCGCTGCTTGTCTCCAGTATCTTGGCGATTGTTTTGAGTAGAGCGTACAAACAGGAAGGTTCCCGTCTTGACTGGGAGCCGGGTGAAATGCGTACTATGACGAGCGGTTGGAGGATGGACTACATTGGAGAAAAAGAAAAACACATGCATGATACCCAAATACAGCTTCCAATACTTGGTGTTCACCTCAAGACTGCTATTTGCTTCTGAAAGACTACACTTTAGCTCCTACAATTCGGTTCTGATTTGTTTCCAAGGCACTGATTCCCGTTTGCCCTCCCTTTTTCCCGGTCCAGGTGTATTACCGACCAGCTAGGTTGATACAAGTTACAATTGATTGCCGGTTGCCTCGCACACTGACCGCTCTCTTTTTGAAGACTGCCGACTTCCGCTGTCCGTCATGTCCTCTAGGCACCGTTCTCAGCATTCCCGTTCTTCACCCCGGTCTTGTTCTTCTCCTCAAGTAAGAACGCCTCTTCTATCGCCGCCCTTCGCCGGAAAGCCCTCAGCCATCTCTCGCCCCACCGCTTGACAAGCGCCTCTCTCTCCGTCTTGCCCTCGCCGTCGCCAATATCGGCTTCAATCATCTCGTCCTTGTTGCCACTCGCCCAGGCCACTAGAGCGTCCTCGATCGCACGGAACAACCCGCGCATACCCCGAATCTCAGTGTCATTGTTTTCATCGTCCGTCATGGCGTCGGGCTGTGCAGCCTTGTGCGCAACCTGGCGTACTCGGGTCGTGACCTTCATGACGGTGTGAAATACCAGTTCGAAGACATGCGCGCACGCGAGTGCGTCGCCTTTGGTGTTGCCTGCGTGAGTGATGAGCGCCCAATTGATGACAGCAGAAGGTACGAGAATGCTGTAATTGAGCAGCTTCTCGATGATGGAGAGGGCCACGCCTGTGTGTCCGGACCAGTATGCCATGACCGCTGAGATGATCTGGGCGCGGGCTACGTCTGAGGCGGCGCCCGCGTCGGTGAGCCTGTCCTTGGTTCTCTCAATGGCAGCCAGCACGTGCGAAAGAGACTTGTTTCCAACGTGGAGAACCGATGTAACAAATACGTCTGTGCTTGCAACAAGAGGGTCCAGGTTGTTGTCAAGCGCGAGAGCGTGAATCCGCTCAATCACGGGTTGGATCTCCTCGTCGGGCGCCTTGCGTCGGAGAAGCGCTGCAATCTCACGGCCCTCAGCTGCGAAGGGTGTTTCTGCGGCAGTTAGCTACCTCCACTTCGTGTGTTGAGCTCTGTTGACTCACGATCGTTGGCGAACTTGAAGTCCGGCGTCTCATTCTCCATCTCGGGCTTGATCAGCACCTGGTAGGGCTCCGGAAGCGTGCCCTTGATGCGCTGGGCAAAGCTCAACCGAATCTCCTTGTCGATGGCGCCCCGAATGAAGGCCTTTTGTGGGTGCAAGTCTGGCAAATAGACATCATCGACCCACTCAGTCCACTTCCAGGTGAAGCCAAAGTTACTCAAGTGATGAGAAAACCAGTCTAGGAACCGGTTCCCAAGCTCCAAATCAAGGCGGGGAGCATTCCGGTAAAGGTAGCGGATAGCGCGTCCGAGGCTGGGTGCAATGGCGGCTGGAGCGAGCTTACAACTCTCCGTCAATACAGCATGGTAATAGACGAGCTTGTGTTCCGGGTTCGGGAGCTGGAAGAGCTGTGAGAACACGGCATCAACGGCGACATCCTCAGGCTTCCAAGTCGATTTTGGTGGTTCGATGTCGCGCAACCTGTCGAATGGTGTGGCTCTGGCGGCAAAGGTCCGGGGTGCAAAGAAGCAGTCGACCTCGATCAGGTGGCGCGCCGTGACATTGCGGTTGAAATGCAGAATGTTGATTGTGTCAGTAAGAGCATCTCGAATCAGAGACGCCGCCGCGGTCGACTCTGAAGGGACAGACTCCACCTCCTGGTTTCCATAGACTGAAAAGTAGACCTCTGGGAAGAGGGGCCGGGGCCCAGCTGTCACAGTCTCAGGGATGGCGATGTTGGGCAGTGCATGCTTAGATGCGTTGCTGATCTTCTCCTGCTGGTCAACTTGGTGAGATGGAAACTCCCAAGGCCGCGGCAAAAAAGAGAGAGGCCACCCGTTGTTCGCCTCAGCCTGGAGCTGCGTCTGCAGCAACTTGATGATGCTTGTTGATGGGTTTGTCTCCTCACCGATTTCAGCATGATATGGCTCGATGAGGGTTTGGAGCGCATGTGGTTCCGAGGCGATAATCTCGGTCTTCTCCATCAAATCGGCGGCCTTTTGTGTCCACTGTCCCGGCGCAGCCATCATAACATATGGCAAGGTGAGCAGGATGATTTTGACAAGCTCAGTTCCGATTGTCTGCTCCAAGTCAGCGTCACCCAGCTTTGAAGGATAAATTTGGAACGCACATCCTCAGAGCTTGCTGTCTGCAAGTCGACAGCCCGAGAGAACAGGTCCTCGAGAAGAGGGAATAGACCATCTCCCTCCAAGCATCCCTGCAGACAGGCGAGAAGCTTCAGATAAAGCTTCACATCTCGCCATTCCCCCTCGTTGATCTTGTTCTCTGCCACCGCAGCCAACTTTCCCAGTAGCAGATCCACAACCTCAGGCTTGTCTGCGTTCGCGACCAGCAATACCGCCGCAAGGAACGGGATTTTGAGCGGTTGCTCAACCGCAAGCTGCAGAATCAGGTCCACAAAGTTCCCCCTGAGAAGTTCGTCATCCCAGTTGTCAGTGAAAAGGTTCGCGATCGATGAGACTTCCTCGTGCCATGGGCGCATGGGGTTTTCCGCAATAGCGAGTAACTGCTTCCGAATTCGAACATGGGGCGGTGCATCGAAGCGCCGGCGTTGGTCGCGACGGTCGAAGTTATCGTCATCTTCAGGAATCCACTGATTAGTCGCAGTCGTTTCGAATAACACATGTCGCTTCGCATCGCAATCGATGGTTTCGAGCTCAAGGTTCCCACTTACCTCTATAACGACGCTTTCGCGAATTGTGGTAGCCGCCGCGGTCCCCGCCAGAACGTCGATCGTAGTCGGCCATGGCACCAGTTCTGCAAATTGATGGCGGGAACCAGTGTGCAGTTTCAAGGTTAAGCTTTTTGTTTTCTTTGACTATGCCGGCACCCCCAGAGACGTGCTTGCCGAAACCTCAACGCGTGTTTGAATTGGAAAGTGGGTCGACTGCAAGGCTGAAGAGGCGAGGCGAATAAGCCACTCGGCACAGACTCCTGATATGTCAGGCATTCAACCCATGTAGCGCCTCCGTTCGCCTCCACCGATCAATACATATCACCACCATTCGCCTTGAATCTGGAAACATAACTGCTGCGAAGAGGTGAAGAGGCATATTTTGGTTGAATTTTTGTATTTATATGTATCATCGCAGTCGCCGTTGCGTTGGATTCGGTGTGAGAACTCGAATATGGGTTGCAAAACACACAGGGACCGAGGGCCGATCGATGCATCAAAGACTATTTCACAATACGTTCGAGAGTGTAAACAGAGCTGTTGTCTCCCTCGCCGACTCAAATCTCTAGTCCCGGTCTGCAACACTTAAATACACCATGAGGGTTGCAAAAATAATGAATCTTTTTTCAAGTCATGCCATGAATACCAAGCAGACAGTCGCCAGTTTTTTCCTCGCCGTCGTCAGGGAGCCGGACAATCCATATATCCATCCAGCCATTCCCCGTTGTCATCATATCCCGGGCTCCAGTCAAGCCCATCAACCCAAACATCTGAGGTGGCTACCACTCCCCGAATCTGTCCCAACTCAAACCACCTCGCAAAAAGGTGTTCCTGTGCCATAACCCATCAGTCATTGCCGCGAGACCAACACAACCAAGGGCGAGTCGAGGGGCCGCGCGAAAGCCAAAGGTTTAACCCTCTTGTGGACGCCAGCCACATGAATCAGAGCCTTTCGGGCATATGGTGGTGAAAAAAGCAAAGCCATCCCGGTCATGCAGAAATGAAATCTAAAAACGTGCTCCGTAACCTTCCTGAATGCGGCCCTTCGTAAAGACAACCAATGTTGCCGCCCCACCCATGGGTGCTGTCTGTGGGCTATCCCCTCATTCAACCTTCCGTTCGTAGCTCGAGACGGTTTCCGACATTGCCTCTGGGTCCCTTCAAACCGACTCGGCCATACTTGAGTCAATCGAGTCACATAACTCGCCGAGCCAAGCAGGTGCATGTGTGTACTTTCGTCCTAAGCCGATGGACCGAAGTGGCGAAGGAGTGCCGCCATTTGGAAGCCTAGGTTATGCTTGCCCTGCCGAGAGATACACCGAGCGATCCACAAGACTGTTCAACGACCGTGAATCGATGAGAGCAAAGTCATCGGACGATTCTTCAGTCAAGCTTTGCCATCATATCCTGCTTCGCCATTGGCGTGAAATTATCGATATCAAGCCCTCGTGCGGCAAGGATGGGCCTCATATGCGGGGGAACAAGTTGGTGGTTGAGTTGGGGAGCAATCGAAAGTTCTATAATAAAAACAAAGGTCAGCATGGAGGACTCGTATATTGGACGGTAAGGGCCGTACCATGGCGAGTGAAATCGAAAAGTGGCGGGAGATCCTTCAGCTGTCCTGACTGGTGTCTCGAATCTGGGAACTTGGTGGCCGGATCCCGTAGTTCGTCGAAGAAGCTGTGCACCATCGCATCAATAGCACCCAAGCGCTCGGTGGGGGTGTATTCCAGGAGACGAGCGATCAGGTCGATCGCGTTGGAATCGGCCTTCCTGAACACCTTGTTGAAGGGATGTGGCTTGATCTGCGGAAACTTGTGCTCCATGTAGTTCGGGTTCATAGTTCGAATTTGCTCTCGGGTCGGAGTCCCCAGAACCTTGATGATCTCTACCAACTGGTCGATACCTGACTCTCCGGGGAACAACGGTTGACCAAGCATGAGCTCAGCCATGACACATCCAGTAGACCATACATCTAAGACAAGTAAGTCACTGCCCTTCACGCGATATCATGCTGAAAAGTGTTACTCACCAATCTTGGTCGTGTAGTTGGTCGCCCCAAAGATGAGCTCAGGTGCTCTGTAGTATCGCGAGCAGATATACGATACGTTAGGCTCATTTTCTACCAGAATCTTGGCGCTTCCAAAGTCACAGAGCTTCAGGACACCAGTGCTGGGGTCGAGGAGAAGGTTCTGAGGCTTGATGTCGCGGTGGCAAATGCCCTGCGAGTGGATATACGCAAGGGCCCTGAAGAGCTGGTAGATGTAGAGCTTGACTTCGAGGATGGGCATGGTGGTCTTCATCTTGTTGAAGAATCTCGAGGCCCGGTAGACAGTCTCCGGCACGAATTCCTGGACCAAATTGAGATACACTTCATCCTTCTGTGTCTTTGGTGAGCATGCAGCAAATGCCAGGAGTCTCAGATAACCACTTACGCGTTCGCCGTTCGAGTAGTAGAACGCCTTCAGCTGCACAATATTGGGGTGTCGCACAATCCGCATGATTTGAAGTTCGCGGTTCTACGATTTGGTAAGTTGGGGACGTGGGGTGCGTTAGGGCGTACGAACCTTGAATCGCTTGTCCTGCAGAACACGCTTGATGGCTGCATCTTCGTTTGACGGAGACAGTTTGGTCTGGAAGACAACGCCGAAGGACCCGTTGCCGACAATTTTGCATTGGGTATATTGTATCTCCCTGGTCTCCCCTGTGACACCATCTTGAACTTTCTCGCGGATGACTTCTGCATTGTTGGTTGTCAGTCACTCGTGCCCCGGCGGTCTCACCCGCTCCAGCTCTCGGTGCTAGGCACTCACCTCCCATCCTCAGTGTATTGAACGCTGCTGGGCGATTTGATGCCATTTTGCAAAATCAGGACCAGAGGCCGATGCTACCGTTCAAAGCGGTCAATCAGGTCCGTGGAGGAGCGCGAGTGGGAATAAATCGCGGGAGGCTTGGTGCGGGCCGTGTTGGGCAACAAGCGCCGGGAAACCGATAATCGGGATCGCGGCTGAGCGGGCTCGAGATCGGGCCCAAGTATGGCAGCAACCTAACGACAGCGCAAGAACGTTGGGCTCTCCTGCGTTCTCGATTCTCGCGGTTCGTGAACAATTTGTCGAGTGGCTGGAATGGTAGGGGTTGAGGGAGGAATGCGGGCGGCAGTTTGGCGCAAGAATAGAGTGAGTGGGTCGTTCAATGGCCGATGGCAGGCTGCGACAAGTAGATTGCTCTTGAGCTGGGATTCCGCTGCAGTCAGAGATGAATGCTCAGGGTTGCAGCTGATGAGATGGAATGAATGCAGGCAAGTCAACTTTGAAATGGACGAGCTGGTCGCAGGGTTGGAGGAAATCAGGGAATTGCATAGGAGAGAGGTGGAGGGTTGATGTTTTGGGGGGGAGGAGGTCAGGTAAATGTGAGGTCTTGTTGGAGGGGCGGGCGATGGTAGCTTAAAGTGAAATGATGGCGGGGAATGACAGGGCAAAGGGTGGCAACCTACACAGGCGGAGCCCGTATGTGCATCGGCGCTCGCAGCCAAGTGGCTCTGGAACAACCTACGCAGGCGCCTGTGCTGAGAATGACGCCCAAGTCTGAACAGACCGCAGGGATGGGGTCTTGCAAGCTGCGCGAGAGAGATTGATGATGCGTCCTGCTCAAAGACGGGAATGGGAAGACAGCACCAAAGATATGAAAACAACAAGCATCAACTTCTCTGAACTACAGACAAAGTCGTGCTGATTCTGAGCTCGGGATGGCCTTGCATGCAGAAAGAACCTCACGCGTCTGGTGAGGTCAGATGGTCAGGGACTTGGCGCTCTGTGGTCTTGAAAGCAGCCAACCACAGCAATCGGAGGAGGGGTTGGGGCAGAAGGGCAGGCAAGGGTTCGTGAGGGAGGTGAGTGCTTTGGGAGGGTTCGGTGACTGGAGCCGGAGGGGCAAAAAGGGAGAGAAGGAACAAACTTGCTACTAACCCAAAGATCCCAAAACGCCCACAACGTGTGCGGTTCGTTGCAGATGTTTTGCAAAGGCTAAGGCGCAATACCTATGCAAGGACGTCGAGGTTGTGCGAGCCACTGATGTCGACGAGAGATCGATGGTGGATTGAGGAGGAGATGGATTGGTGGTGTCGGGCGGGGACCAAGGGCCTGGTGAGGGGTTGCGGATTGCGGGTTGCCGTGCGAAACTGGGGCCCTTTGGAGCACAAGCCGGTAAGCAAGCAGTGCGCAGCGCGTGGTGAGCGGAAATGGTTGCCGTCTAATTGGCGCCGCCCTGGTCGTGAAGGGGTGTCGAGCCTCAAAGCTGGAGGCCAGGGCAAACGATCTAAAAACAGACTAGGAAGCCAGAGCACAATCGTGCAAACGACAACAAGATCGAGGGCGAGAGTCGATGTCCGTTACGCTCAAGATCCCGGATGCGCAATGGGTTTCGGTAAACAGTTGCCCAATAAGTTCACCAACAAAGTCAGTAGTTGCAGGCGCAAAACCGTGAACGCTCTTGCGTCTACAGCTTGATGCTCTGAGATTAGGACTTCGTATCGTGTGATGGAAGAAGAACTTGGAAGAAACTCGACGGGAGTTGAAGGCTGGGCAGCGTGGTGGACTTGGTGCGGTATCGAGGTAGCTCTATGTGCTGTGACGTGACTGCACTCTAGCGACAATACCGCGGGGCTTGGTCTGGAGGCGGGGCTTGGGAAATAGCCTCAGTTCAGATCGCGGGGTCTTCGCGAAGCGCCAGGAAAAGGTGTCAAGCCGTTGAGGTTCTGTCCACTCTGGCCTCAGGCGCTTGCTGCGTCGTCCACCTTTGTCGCTATCCCGCGATTCCAGGGTGGAGCAAGGCCGAGACGGGGATATATGAGGTGGCGCTTGGTGTGGTGTTTACTTCAACGTCCTTCAGTACTGCATCAACCTTGTGCGCTGATGATGGCTAAACAACGAGATGTAGATGGCACCGCCTCAGACCTAACGAGGAAGAGGGAGGGGAGGGCAGCGGGGCGGAAAGGGTCTCCTTGAAAAAGAACAACGGTGATCCAGAGAGGAGCAACAAAAAACAATGATGCGGCCGGTTCTGGCTTTTGTTCTCTCAGCGCCCGCCAAATGGGGCTTGCTGCTCATGTGCCCATTTTGAGACCGGGGGCCAGGCGCTAACCACTCGGCAGGCGAAGTCAAAAAATTCATGGATTGACTTGATCTGCTGAGCAGCCCGATCCTGCAGGGACCCATTCTTTGCCTCCACCATGATGGACTCAACCTTCTGAAACGGCCCCTTGACGTCCCACCGGAGACCTGGAATCGACTGGGAAGTCAGAATATCATCAATTGGGTTTTCAATGCTCGATCCTTCTTTCTTCTCGATACAACTATCCACACACTGGAACCCAACATGGCGGAGTCGACCCGCGGAGACCCGCTTCCCGTGACAGACAAAGGAAGCTCTCAAGCTCCCGGGATCCTAACCAGCCCATTGGGAATTTGCGGGCTTGATCTTACCGCTGGAGCAAATGGTGCAGCATGAATAGCTTCATGGCAGGCAACCGCAACTCCGGCGAGGGCAAAATCGCACCGGCTTGGCACTTTGGTGCAGATGCCCATCGATGTCCCATCCGCACGCAGCGCAAAGAGCGGCCTCTTAACGAGCAGGGGGTAAAGCATAACTTTCTGATATGTATGTAGCTTCCCGAGCCGCTCGACGTATCGCCGGCCCTTGTCTTGAGATTGTCTTGGGCGAGCCATCACCACATGGTAACCCCACCCAAGCTCGAGGAAGCGATCCTGGGCCTCGACAAAGGGACACCCGGATAATGTGTGTCACCTCCAGGCTCCGGGCAAGTCTCGCCTGCAAAGGCTGACGGGTACCCGCATATATCCGCAGGAATATATAGATGCTGGGAAACCAAAACCGAATGGTGCGCAGCTGGACTGGCACCATGATTTGGCTAATAAAAATGGGGTGTAGTTTGCCAGGGGTCAGGATGCTCAACGAGTAGAGAATGAGACCCAGATACAGCCATCCAACCCCAGAGGTACCAGCTTGCCGTCAACGTTTCATGCAGTCGAGCTTGACCAAGTAGCAAGAGCCACGGCATGCAGCCGGTCTGAGCTGACAAACAAGCCGAGACGTAGGGCACCATAGGATGGCTAGCGTGTACGACCAAGTTGCCTCTGGTCAACTACGGTGCTATTGCCGGCAACATTGCAGGGAATCAAGCTGCAGGTGAGTTGTCACGGCCTCAAGTGCCTCTGCCGCAGTACAGGACCTGGCTGCCGACAAGGCGCCGGGCAGGCGGGGCAGTGACGGCCCTCCGTGCTGAAGTTCATGGTGCAATTGAGAGCTCAACGTACCACCTCACTGTGCCAGGGCAGCCACATGCGTCCCCAGTCCAGCTGGCTGCCATGTGACATATTTGGGAAGCAGATGGGGTAGAGAAGGATCAAGGGCGCATTCCAGTCGCGGCCACTTCCATGGTGCGGGGCAGCTTTGTGAGGCCTCGAGTTGCGACAATCCAGCAGACCCGAACATGCACAACTCCTACTAGTAAAACGACGCATATACATCCCCAACCAAACACATCTCCTCGACACAACTAGATACGGTAGGTAAAGTCACCGAGACAGCGTGTTGTTCGAAAGGCGGATGTGGTTCGGTTCTCCACGGAGAGCGGTAGCTGGGGAGATGCGAATTGCAGCTCTCTCACGGATGGGAAGGTAGTAAGATGAGGGGTAGGAGATCCAGCTGTAGCCCTTCCGAAGGCCGGGCAATGACACCAACCACTGGAGGAGCAGACAAAATACATCAAGTTAAATATACAGAATAACAACGTAGTTCACTCCAAGCTCCCCACTGCCCCCGATATGCCCTACCTAGCCTAAGACTCGTCACCGCGACGTCAGCTAGGTTCAATGGCCGGGCCGGGAGGTCGGCTGCCCAGGGCGGTACCTCACTATTCCTTTCTCGCAGAACCATTCGGCAGGCTGGTGGGATAATGATCATATGCGTCTACGTGAGCTAGCGCCCAATCGTTTCTGGACACTCTGTCGTACCTGCCCGGCGTCATACCTCCCGGATGTGTAATACATAGGAACTCCATAATGCCTGACGCTGTTTGCTCCGTCATGCTGCGAAGCTCTCCGATACGGTTGGCGCCGAGTGGACCGTGGAGCCTCTCCTGCGTCGAAAAGAGGTCCCATGACCACCATCGGCCACGCTAATTCTGGCGCACCAGGCAGGTAGGTCTGTGGCTGGGCCCGAACCCATCCGTCGGGAGCCATCAACAAACTGTTTTTCAAAGCGAGAAAAAAAGGAGCCGAGACGGCAACGGGCAACTTCTAAACTCGGCGAAATACATAGATCCTCTCCACTTACATAGGGGTACAGCCACGTCGCGAAAGATTTCGCACCCACCCAGAATCGCCTTGAGGTCGGCCTCCGGTAACTGGCAGTCGCACAAAGGTGTCGACGTCAGGCACCCAGTGCGATATCCGCAATTTGATTACAACGTCGCTCGCGGACCCGCGGTTGCAGGAGACAGAGAGTGGCCACGTGAGCCGATTTTTGGTGCCAATTCAGAAACGGACGGGATGCAAGCTCTGGCCTGCATGGCAACTTCCGCAACTTGGGACACGCCTTTCTGCAGGAAATGCCAGGGCCCAGCGGAAACAGAAGACCATTAGTTTTGGACCTACGGTCAAACAATTCGTTGGGTTGAACAGACGCCCGACATGCCAGCCTGATCAAACGAGCACTGTCCAGCTGCCCAAGGACACAGCGAAAAGTCTTGGCGTCCAATGCCTTCAAGACAACTTCTCTGATGACCACAGGCACATCCTACAGTTCCCAGCGAGCTAATGGCTCCCGCAACGCAGCGAAGCACCATGGGGCTCAGGGACTCGGTTTCGGCTCCTGTCCTCGTCCTCACGCACCAAGGCGGTGCGACGGCATCAGACTAATGGAGCAAGACAGTCGCTGCCCTTTTCGTGACTTCTGCTCCCAATAGTTGCTCACTAGCCGTCCAGGGAAGCACAACCTCAAGCATCAATGCTCTGAAAATAGGAACAGGATGGCTCGACATGTGATCTCAATTTGATGTGTCCAGCACGTTGCCCAACACGGGAGCACGTTTGAGAGAAGATGGAAGCACCCGACAAGCCTTGCCCCGGAAGATTTGGGGGGCTGATCCTGAGACCCCCAACGATTGACACCATAAGGTTATTATAATTCTAGTCTGTGCTTTCAACGATATTCTGGCTTGATTCGAACTATCCACGATCACTCTGTGCCTGTCCTCGTGCTGACAACGCCTGATCGCAGAGACAGCACTGATCACAACGGCGAGACGAGAGTGGCAATCCTGCAGCCAAGATTGCAGGGATCAAGAATGGACGTCACTGCATGTCGTCGGGACGGTAATAACAAGTTGCAGCACCAAACTGCAACGGTTAATTGTCGTCAAGATACCGCTCGTGTGGTCTCTGAAGCACGTTTCGTACCAGAAAGATACTTTCCGCAGCAGCGTCCCGCACTGTTGCATCCGGCCGCTACCAACGACAGACACTCGTTTCGATTTGCTCGACCAGGAGAACTTGCGGGCTGTTTTCAACTCGTGCATACAACCGGCGACCGTTTTCGTATATTATCCTCAAGGATAGCGCCGTCTTCGGCCTCTTGATTCCCATTGCTGTTGTTCTGCGATGTGCAGTCGC
This sequence comes from Cercophora sp. LCS_1, assembly GCA_036250225.1. Lineage (NCBI taxonomy): Eukaryota > Fungi > Ascomycota > Sordariomycetes > Sordariales > Lasiosphaeriaceae > Cercophora > Cercophora sp. LCS_1. The sequence continues at coordinate 251,573 of JAPZLL010000031.1, forward strand.
GCAGGTTTTTCCCGACAAGTCCTACTGAGCGACCGTGTTAGCCGACGAGATCAATTTGAGGACTTTGCCTGACGTATCATGCAGTGGAGTGGGATCGTCAACCTCGCGGGCGGACGAGAAGACGACGAAAGAAATGTCACGGAACAGTTTGCAAAGAGATTCGGCCTGTAGTGGTCGTCGAGGCTCCTTCAGCAACTCCCGCGTCTCGAAAAGACCACGTGCCACGCTCACAGCGATAACGCACCGATCTCCGAGCGTCCGTGGGAAGTAGATATGGACTGCGTATGTGCGAACACCTCAAGTGTTTACGAACCGAGCGCTAGCCCTAAGCTCTTGCCGACGGCAAATACCCAACTGAAGCGGAACGGGAGCTCGGGTCGAGACCGGGGAGACTAGGCCATGTTTCCGGCTCGAAAGGGGGCCGCAGAACAAGTGCTGTGCCTTATGAGGCTCGAGGAGAATCTAGCTGACCGCTTTCCTTCACATCACGACTCATCACTCTGAACGACTCTCTTTTCCAAGGGCGGTCCAGTTGCTGGCCCTGCAAACCAATCACCCGTTGCAGCCGGGCAGCCGCTCTCCCTCCTCCTCACCCGGCAAGTGGTGGTACGGGGGATAACAAGCACATAGTCGTGACTTCCTGACAGCTCGCCGGTCCCATTTCGCTTTTCTTATCTGACTGATGCAACTTGCACAGGAGCATTCGACAGGTGAGTCGATCCTCGCTCTTTCGGCCACACACCACTTGCTGAGACTTGCATGCAGGCGGATGGACACACACCCCACCACTCAAAAGACATGCGCGAATCCCTTTTCGTCGACTTGCATATTATACAGGGCGTTGCCACGGCTGGGCCGGACCTCTTGGGCTGATCTTCCGAGTATATCCTGCGGAAATGCCGCCCACATAGGGGAACTCGGCGAGTAAGTTGGTGTGCTCTCCATCGGTGTTAGGAAATGCCCGCATCTCGATTCCACTCCGGTTGCAGTATTGGTTTAGATCTGTCAAGTTGGGTGGAAGTTGATTTGACGCAGTGCCCTTTCACTCTCATGTGCGCATCACAGCTCCACAGCTGCCACCCAGATCTAGCCAGGAACCATGTTTTGTTGCCCCTTCCCGCCTCTCAAATCACTACATGGATCGACACTCCCGCGATGCAACACGATTCTCTCTCATCCTTGGGTGAACATCTTTCTCCTTTAATGTGTAGACGTCCGTGATCCTTGCTCCGGACCATGGTCAAGTACCAGCGGCTGGTCATTGCTGCGTCCGTCACACACAACCCTAGCGGTCGGCCATTGAGGTCGCCAGAAACCCCAAGCTGTCGAGCGGCCCCCCGTTCAACAGGCAGATGGGTGACGGAAAAATCGAGCCATACAGTCTAGCTGTTGGTGCTTGGACTGAGTCTGCCAAATTGCCTTTTACAAACAACTGCCGGGGCCAAAAGGAGATATTCGAAACCCCCAGATAATACTAGAAGGCCAACTTGTACAACTTCTACATCTCATCAAAAGGGTAAATTAACGTTTTAACGACGTGCTAATTCGTTTGTTTTGTCAAGACAGTGAACCAAACTACCCAGGACATGACGTGTCGTGTTGTATACGGCGACGACGACGACGACATGTCCCTCCTAGTTGATTTGGCCGATTAGCTGGGTTTCTGGGCTTCGCGGAAGGGGCTTGACTCTATTAGGGTCTCATCTGAGGCTGTCTTCGGTTGCACCGAATCGAATGCAGGTAGCCGCAATGTTTCCGATCCGTGCTGTCCTCTGTGTGGTAACTCAAACCGGATCTCAGTTCGGCCATACCGCTGGGTCTCGGGATTTGACATTTGGAGCCGTGAGACCAGTGTGTACTAGTGATGAAGGCTGAGTGGCATCCAAGTTTGTCTGACCGGAACGTGAGGCCTATCAAGCTAAGGTACCTTGCCCATCATGTGCAGGCTGTAGTACGGTGTTTTCTCTCCGTCTTGACTCCAGAACGCCCCAGTCGGCATTTCCTCCGTTGTGGCTTTTATTCGCATAACGGTACTTCTCGGTGAACAAGCGGTGATTCAGTGGTTAGCGTATGAGAGGAGTGATATGTCGTCTCAGAATCTGATCTATCACTGCCAATCTAGTGGTCGTTGCACGTTGCACCGCTCCCCTTGACACTGCATGTTTCGGCACTGGTAGCTCGATTGCAGGGTCTGCCCATATGGCAAATGAGACCCTGGAGCTGGATACTATCACGACTGGGTTGTAGGGTTGTGATGTTTACACAGCAGGCTTGACGCTAGGTACAAGTCTTGAGTGGACGGGACTCATCCTTGCTGCCGACGCAAATGCTCTTCTGGGGTAAATTAGGACGCTGCTTGTACCTCAAATATATCCTCGCGCCAAAAACGCTGGGGTCCGGAATCAAACATGTGAACTTGAAATACAACGCAGCTGCGATGTACCCGCGTTTCTGGGAAAACGTTGCCCCCAGCCCAAAGCCACAAAGCTTTCCTATGTCGACCGCTGCAATGTAACCGCAACCGCGCCTTTTTCTCGGGGTCAGATTCGTGTGTGCTAATCCGCGTTGTTCTCATCTCGTGATCAACGGAAAACGGGAAAAGATGAGCTTTCACATTCCAAGGCAGCACATCACACCCGTAACGTCACGAACGCCCCAAGAGAAAGCAATCAAGCAGTCAGATGACGGCTATTTGCTCACCAGAATGTCCGTAAATAATTATTCTACGCAAATGGGTCTGCGGTGTTGGGTGAACAAGGGATCTCCAGGCACTGACATTGTGGCCTCATAAACAAAAACACCAGGGCAAGCTATCACATACGACCATACCCACTGGAGAACTCGGGATCCCGTCCGCTCTCCCATAGATAAGCCAGTGAGGGCCAGACTAGTAATTGGGTCGGTGACGACCAGTGAATCCCTGGTGTTGTATGTTTTTTTTTTGGTGGTTTGGTGGAGACCCTTCCTGACTTGAGCTTGACCTTGATGGAAGGCATCCTTCGGTATCTACCAGTTTACAAGGGTTGGACGCTGCCCTACCTTTTTGTAGCTGAACTCCGAACAAACTCTTGTTGCTACCAATCGTTTTCGCTTATGTGAGTGTGAGTTGCTAGAGGCGGTCCTCTCTCGCTGCAGATGGATGAATGCATGTGGAATTGCAGCTTCCGTGGGAGCAATACGTAGTTGGGAAGGTCAAAAGGGACGCCAGGATGATGCGAAGATAATTTCAGACAAAGAAATTTGGCCCATGTTGCTCGGGGGAGCCCGGCGTCAGTCAGACGTAACCTCCAAGCAAAAAGGTAGCATGCTGTACTCTGCAGCAAACGGCTCCGGACACCCAAGCTTCCATATTTCCCGCAACATTATGATACACAAAGCGCCATCCCAAGTCCATAACCCTCGCGTCCCACGTCACCAAGGGGACATATGAGCCTGGGTCACGCCCAAATGCAATCACGAGCAACTAGCCCGGAAACCAAGCTGCTGGGTGAACAACGCTACCCCATCAACCGCATACGCCCCTCATCCCTAACAGAGAGATTAACCGCCCATCGCCTCATAGCGCAAGGTTGTAGGCATACTCATCCTCCATGTTCTGGCTGACCCAAAGCATGACCGAGCTGCAAACAGCGTTAGCATTTCCACCTCACCGCAACGTAGTATCGGATCGAGCAAAACTCACCTTAGCCCAACCAGCGCATTAGCAACAACATTCTCCACGCCCATCCCCATGGCCGGCCATCCTACCCCAGGCACGACAAACTTGAGAACAAACACGGTAACACCACCCGCCATACCGCCCGCGAGCGCAGCAAACCCAAGGAACAGCACCACCCGGGCCTTCCACGCGACACCACTCCCCGAGTAGCTAAAGCTATCATTCGCCAGTCTCGCTTTTTCAACACTGTTGATGATGAGCATGCCGAGGGAGCTAAAGATGAACGGGAGCCAGTCGACAAAGTTGATGTGGACGTCGGACGGGTTGGAAGCAGATTTGGACCAGACTGCCGAGTCAAGAAGGACGTAAAAGGCAAGAGAGAACTAGCGACGACGGGAAAACAATAATGATTAGCCCACCATGCGATCAGAAGTGGAGTGTGCAGGACGGGAACGGGACGGGGGGGTTAGGGGGGACCAACAAGACCACCTGCGGCGTAGACACCGGCGTTGCGCGCCCATACGGAGTTGAGCCATTCCGGCTTCCGGAATTTCCAAAGACGTTCCTCCTCCATTGTAAGGGGTGTAGGGCTCTAGGAGATGGTGTTCGGGAAGGGAAGGTTGTTAGACGAGGCTGTTGGCTAGCCGGTAGGTTCCAGGCTCAGCCGAGTTCTGCTCAATCGCGTCGGCTTCGGCGAAGGGGTTGATTGATGCAGGAAAGAGATGTGTACAACTGGAGAGTCCCTGGAGGTTCGGGGCACAAGAAATCAAGAATGCGATGTCTGTGTCGTGTTAGGCAGGGTGTTGGGTCGTCGGTGTTCAGTGTTGGATGGTGAGCGGCTGGGATGACGACGTCGGAACCTGGGCCGGGGGCGCACGCACCACCAAGAGCCGCCTCCAAGCTCTGGACCCACCACTGCTCAACGCGGCAGATGGAACAATGACAAACTTCAATCTCGAGCCCGCAGCTTGCGGGACAATGACATACGTGATAACATACAATGATCAGACCTAATCGATGGACATTTGCTCTCAAATTTCATGCTCAGGATTTTACTGCCGAAGCAACGGTATCTCAATTCTCGCCTCCACCGACCAGTAATGCTCCTCTATCAAAATGCTTGGCACTCCACAGTCGAGGGATCAAACCACGATGTTCGACGCTGCCATAATTGAAAGCAAAGAAAGATATCCATTCCACCCCACACTCAGCACAGCAGAATAGGAAGCGGTAATGGATCCAGGCAGAAAAGAGTACCGTATTACGCCGCCATGCAGTAAAATGGGACTTCTATCGCCCTCTTGCCTGTCCTGGGCCCCCAATCCGGGAATTGACTCTCCTCGTCCAAGCTCGCACAACGCAGGACGCAACCAGACTCTTCATAGTTTCCAGACAGGACAGGCACCGCAGACAGACCCACCCCCACAGCTCTAACGGCGCTCAAGTTGAATTAAAGAATAGGCGGATCTTGTTGTTACAAATATATGGGCCGAGCGGTCTTCCGTGGCGGATTTGCTGGCCGAGGCCTGGTATGAGGCCGCTGTACTGCGAAGATCAAGGCACACGGGTGACGCCATCAAGAAAATGCCCAAATGCTGCGTCGCAAGCAAAACCGGAATAGGCCGAAATATCAAGTCGCCAAACGCCATTGGATGTATAGCCCAACACCTCGATCGTCCGTCATTCATCACTATGGTCGTCGCGGTACGTGTTAAATCTCAATTGTCTTCATCGTCTCTTCCACCACGATGGGCTGCTTCGCGTTGCTGACCGTTGCGATTTGTGGCTCGGGCGTTTTCTCGTCCGTCTTCGATTCGCCGTTGGTCAAAGCGGTAAGCCTGGGGGCCATGGCGTTTTCCTTGTTTTCTTCGCCGCTGTGCCTTGGCGTGTCAACCTCCACAAGCTTCTCGCGGGGCGTAACGGTATTCGGATCCGCAACCGCCAAAGACACGGGGGCTTCCTCGGCCACCCGTGCCAAGGGGCTGGGACGACCGTATCCCGTCGGCCGGATCGGACTGGGCATCGGTGAAATATTGCTGAGACGCTGCATCGAACGGCCTCGGGTTTCGCCGTTCGGCTCCGTCGGGCTGACATATGGTGACATGGATCCACTCGGGGACACAGTGCCTGGAGCCATCGACTTGCGTTTGTGTGCTGTCCGACCATACTTTTGATCCATTCTCCACCTCAGAATCTCAAAATATGCCGGTTCAACCCGAGTCTTCTTAAACTCCCGCAGTTTGAGCTCGCCGTTATCCTCATCAACAAACCACCTCCCGCTGCCGAGATCGTCCGCAACGATCGACAGGAGGGAAGACCAGGACCTGGCCACCACGTATTTGGTATCGTAATCGCGACCAAAAAGAATGATCTGTCCCCACACGCCCTTAGGGCCAGGCGCCAGATCCACCGCCAAATTGTTACCGCCCCAATCTCGGACCAAGGGAATCCAAGCGGGGTGTGCGTAGGCTTTCTGAATGCTGTTTGCGGGGATCGAATCCTGGCGTGCCAGTAAATCTTGTCGCCAGTTGGGATTGCGTGAGTTGGGACCTGGGCTAGCTGGGGTTGCTTTTGATGAGGACGCTTCGTTGCTGCCGCCGAAGGCCTTTGGCGGCGGGGGAGGCCGTGCCGAGGCTGTCTCAAGCAGAAATTCCTGGTTCACCTTACGCCAATTCTCCCACTCCTGAATGATTTCCTCACAGTCCAGAAGCATAGAACCAAAGATGATGCCCGTAGGGTTGCCGCCTCGTTCTTGACCGTCGTGAATCTGCAGAGACTCTCGGACGTCCTGAGGGAGGGAACAGTCCAGTATATGCTCGAGTTCGTTCAAGTCGTTGACTGTGCATCCCTCGCAGAGCTGGTCAAATAGCTCAGGGTAGTGCTCTTCGGCCCAGTTGTCGATTTTCTGCCACGAGCTCTTGATCGAAGGAGCGGGTGGTAGACCGTCTTGAAATGACTGCATGGGGATCTCGCCTGCCGGACTCTGGGTTTCGAAACCATCGGCTGCGCTCGACTGTCGTGCGGCAAGGGACCGTAACCCAGGAGAGTAAGGTCTGCTGCCTCCTGGGCTCATCGGTGTTCCGTTTGGCCCACCGGCGTCAGAGCCGGCTATTGACTGGCGTCGACTGGAGTCATGGTACGATGTGACGTCGGCGCGAGATTCCGAAGCAGTCGCGATAGATGTGAGTCCACCGTGCCGGTCGAGAGGGACGTGGCGGCCGGTTCGGTAGGGAGAATCGAATGTGGAATCTGGAGCAGACGCGTAAATAAGTTGGTCAACCGAGCGAGGTCAGGGTCAAATCGTGGACTAACGTCGGTCATTGCTGGTCATGGTATGCCAGATCGATCGGAAGACCGAACCTAGTCTACGCGGCGGTCGCTTGTCAGTAGGCTGAATATGCGAGAGGCAGCGAGCAGGCCCAATGCGAGGCGCCGCAAAGACAGACGTACGAGTTGGCCATTTCTGGCGGTTATCTAGACGCCCGATGGGACGTCGAGAGTCGAGAGATTCAGAGTCGCGGAGGAATTTGGGCGGTCCGGATCGGGGAGGACAGACAGGCAAGGATTTTAGGCGTGGTCAGTCGAAACGCGCCGAACAATCGTTGCCGGGTGAGACAGCTTGGACGAGTTCCGCAATGCCACAGCCCGACGTCCAAGACCACGGCGCAGATGGGGCAATTGTCGAGCGAAGCAGACGTGACAATTATGGAGGAATGCTTTCTCTGAATTTCGCCCGGGACCAACCCCTTGATTGGTGGCAGTGTTTACTATTAGGCGTGGAATTCTGGGTCCTGCGGTGGCGCCGGGGTTGCTGTCGGCAGGTAGCGCGGTTGCGGTGGGGGCTTTGGGAATCCGTTGCAACGCGGGCGCACGATGGACGGCGACAGGGCAGCTTTGACAGGCTCCGGGGCGACGGACTTTGCGCTCTCACGTCATGCCAGACGCGCAGTCGGATCAAAAAGAGAGAGAACAGAACGAGCGGTGCATTAGCGCGGGCATTGACGGTGATGTAGTTGTCGAGAGGAAACGAAGGCCAGGTGGAAGGGCAATTTCTCTACCCAGATTGCCCTCAACCCATCCATGGAAGCTGGAAACAACCACTGCACCGCCTGTAAAAGCGCTGCCAGCCCTCACGGCAAGCATTTTAATGGGAAGGGGTGAGGTTCCCACATCACGCTGTGCAAACGTGGGGCGCGGACTGGTCCAGGCACACGATACTGACACGGCAGGGTCCGTTCAACGAGTGACGCCGATCCACCGAAAGAAGCCACACCCCCCTATTGGGCCGACTGTGCTGTTATCCAGACGGTGCCGTGTTTATAAGCACTTCCCAGCATGACCTCATCTTGTTGAGAGGGTACCAGGAACCTCACAATTTGCCCAGCGACAACCAAAGTCTTTCTCTACCGAAAACAATCTCATGGGTTGCCAAGTTTTCATCACTTCCGAATCCTTGGTTCAATCGCAAACCAACGTCACTGCTCTTGACCTTTTCCCTCCGCTGCCCCTTTTCAAGGGCCTTTACCCAAGTGGCCTTTTCGGCGGCTGGCGGGCAATCGCTTGGCTCCCCTGACTAAAAGCTGGGTGGAGGGGGCAAAATTGCACAAGCAGCCCCTTTGTCAATTGGATGGTGGTTATCAAGGGTGATCACGGGTCTTTGGGACCGGGTGGGAGGTATTGTCATCCTGCCCAATGGGCGAGGTGTTTGGGTGCGACAGACCTCTACGCGGAGACCAGGGCCGTTTGTTCAACACCCAAGATCCAACACTTCAGTGGTTTTGCGTGTCTCTGTCGTTGCATGGCGGCTTTCTTACGTCCCCTATCTGCGGTGTATCTGTTTCCAAATCTGCGTCTTGCCGACGGGCGTCCATAGAACTTTTGGCTTTCCCGCAAGAACCCTCCTCATCGGTCATGGCGGGCATGGAACGGTTGACACGCGTGGGCTCGCCATCAAAGCAGACCAAGTCGGCCGCTCTGATGCAGGCCTCAACAACAAACATCTGCCACCCCAAGAATACGAGAGCTAGCGCATCTGTTCGAGGCGAGGGTAACAAGAGGTTTGGGTGCGGCTAACCGTACAGGCCATTTTAGCACAGCACACAGCAGCTGAAGCAGCCTCCACGACCCCGCCTTTCCCGCCGCCATAGTCCGATGTTGTAACAAGATTCGGACCGGGCGCTGCAGTATCGCAGTCTCGCACCGAGACATGGTGTCTGGGCCGCGTGTCTTGAGACAGGAGAGATAAGAAAGGTTGCTTTCTTGTCCATGTACATTGCCGCTTTCTAACTCCTGTTCATCCATTTTTCCGTTCTCGAGGACTCCGGGCATCTGGAGCCAAGTCCTACCCCACATCAAGACATGCGTGGACATGGCACTGTCGGCACAGCCGCGCTTGGATCGGCGTTTCCTCCCATTCCCAACCTTAAGCTTTCATGCCGTCGCCCCCGCCCCCGCCCAACAGCAGCCGTTTCCAGGTTGTTCCCGCGACTGCATCTCAAACTCGAGCCCTGAGCCATTCAATCGGCGGTGATCACCCATCCCGCAGCTTGTTTTGTGGTCCCGTTCCCTTTGCTCGAGCGGTTGATGCGCCACCACGAGCTCTCAGTCCCGGAGTATTGTCCCCGAACACAGATTCGCCTTGTTGTCGTTGATTTATTGTCGTTGATCTATGAGCCGCCACAGTTACGTCAAATACACCCTCGTCTTCGCGACGATACTATCATCTTTGCCTACTGCCCTATTTACCTGTGCCGCAAAAGGCTACAGTAGTAGTGTGCAGTTGACGGTTGCTCGGCGTCGGTCTTCTGCTCCGGGAAATGACGCAGGGTCCCTACATGCAGACGAACTGCATTGATAGATGATGTGAAGAAGAACCGGGATTGCATAGCTGACACTTCATAAGCGTATACGAGATTGAGTCAAAAAGGCTTACATGTAGAGCTCCAGCTTCTACGGACCCCATTCGCTAGATTGAACATCTTGAACTCATGCCCAACCCATTACTGATGTGTTCGATGTCTTTGACAATACGTATTCACTTACAGTCCCAGTTCGCAAACTTGACCACAGTCGAGGGACAAGGGGGTCGACTGTAAAAGCCATGAGGATACTCGCCAGCTATTGGGGGGAAAAATGAACATGAAGCACCATCAGAACCACATGCGCAGCCGAAGTGATGCATGGCTCTCTTGTCGACCAACAGACTCCAACAGTTTGCCCCAACACAAAAAGTATCCAGAAACAGTTGACTCCGCTCAATTCTAAGGAAGCATTGGAGAGGAACCGATGCCTTTAGTCCACCAGCAAAAAGCAAAGCCACAGCTCCCAAAGCTTCCTAATCACCCCAAACAAACGCCATGCTTTGTGTTTCCAGAAACAAGAAGTATGGTTACTTCCGAGGGCCTAAGACTGCCACATATACTCACTCAAATTCAGCAGCTTATCTGCCATCTGCCGCTTTGCCTGCGACGCCACGCCCCTTTCAGGATCTGCCAACTGCTCGCTGTAACAGAGCTCCATCAAGGCCTTGAGCTCATCGTACGTAAACCTGTCACCTCCTTTCCCTTCCTCTCCCTCCTTGGCCTTTTCCTCCGCAGCCTCTTTGGCCTTTGCCACGATCGCGTCCGGTCCCTTATCAAACAGTTCGTAGTAATTCGCAGCCCTAACCAAGTCCACGCCCTCCTCAATATTTTTTAGGTTTTGCTGCAACACCAATATGTTCAGCTGCATCCTACCGCATCCCTTGGCATTCATCGGCGCCACCATGCTCGAGTTACCGATCAGATAGGTGTTGATCAGCAGTCCCAAACCTGTCCGGATGAAGGCGATCTCACGCTCACGCAGGAAGCGTGTGGTAGTTTCATCATAGACTATCATTTCTGAGTTGAGCGATAGGATCTGCGGGTCGGGCTCTGTGACTTCTTGCTCAAGCAGATACGGCGCTGTTTCTGGTGACAGCGCCGTATGTAGTGACTGGACGATTCGGCAGCGGATCTCCGTGTGAAGCGTGCGAAGCGCAGTAGAGGCAAGTTCTTCGTATGAGGAAAGAATTGAGTCAAATTGTCTTCCACGTGTGAGTTTACGAGTCCAATATCGGGGTTGGGAAATAGACTTACTGGACTGTTTCTTGCGTCATCGGGAGATAGACAGGCCCTTCTTCCAGTGCCGCAGCTTTGTTCGGATCATTGAGAAGAGTCCATCTCTTCTTCTCAGGCCTAGGAAGACTTGCCCTAGATGAGTCGGTTTCGTTTCTAGTGATGTGACGCATGCCCAGGACCTTCACCGACAGCCATTTCATGCTCGTATACAGTAAGCATAGGGACTGGATCGTGTCGCGATCCTGTATAATATCGCTGAGATCAAGTTTCTTCTCGTCAGTGTGAGCAATGAGGAGGCTAGCTTCTTTTGCGAGGAGCGCAAAGTCGGACGTTTCCGACTTCCAGATTTGTTGGATAACCTCATGGATCTCGTTGGGCTCGAGGGCCATGGCAGCAGATGCACGGAGGGCTTGGGACGTAGCACTCTCTTGAGCCTTTGTCACCAGAGCCTTGAACCAACTGAAGCATCTGTCATAGTAACGCATCATCTGGGTGATGATGAGAGCGCTTAGGGCTTGATCATGGGGAATAGTCCCCAGCATGCGGCAAAATGCAGTGACGACGGTAAAAAACGACGATGTTCCTTTGAAGATGGGCTTCCTTGCGAGGTGTTCCCATTCCGAGTCTTGCTGAAAAGCGTCCGCTTCGCCGAATACATTGTCGCTGAGTTTTCCAAGCGTTTCGTCAAGCTGCGGCTGAAATACGTTGACGAGGAAGTTATCAAGAAAGGACGTCAATGTGCTTGTAGCCAGGTCTGATCCCGGGGGAACAATGTTCTTCAGCCGCTGGAGAAAAACGAGGGTTGGAGGAAGAAGCAAGCTCATGTTGAAGACGCTGGGTTCAACGAGGGACTTGTAGGTCCCAGGTCCCAGATTGCTACCATAACCAGGCGCCGCACTCTTCCTAGCAGTCGCGGGGTCGGATCGCGGAACAACCAGCGAGCCCTTCTTGCCATCCGCCCCTTTGCGTGACCCGGTTGTCAGCCCCGGGACAGATGCCCTGATGATGCCATCCAAAGCCTCGTACTCGGTTGCCATATCCACTGACTTCGCGTCAGCCTCGGCAAACTTGAAGAGGTGGTCCTTTGAGAAATCAGGCTTCCCGTTGATTCCAGCGCCGGGTCTTGGTGACGAATTGAACTGGTAGACGTCGGCGTCGGTTGTGACATAATTATGCAAGAGAGACCGGATTTCGTTCTGGTAGAGATTCCACAATTCTTTGAAACTTCCGAGCAGGATGCTGTTATTTCCTGCTCCTTCACGCCGAATCAAAGCCTTGATGGCCTCATGGAGAACGCGGTGACCCTCGGCAATGGCCTCAAATTTGCCATATAAGGTCCACAAGAGGTCATAAATGACATCCGCTCTCATCCTAGTTTCGCGCTGGCCGTACATGTGAAGCCCGTTTGTGCCAGAAGATCCGCCTCGCAACGAGCTGGGATGCTTTTGATCGATATCGTTGATCGTTTCATTGACAATGCCAAACAACTCAACGGGTAGACGTTGCTTCAGTGTATCTACTGCGCCTTCCAACCGCCCCAGCTTATTGAGGGCCTCGACGAGAAGGTTGACATAGGAGAAAGTGTCGGCCTCGGGGTTTTTCTGCGGATCTTCCGCGGCCGAGCGCTCCCAGTCAATCATGTCCAGGACGGTGTGAAAGGGAGCAACAGCGGGAATCTCAGTAAAGTTGCCGTCGGTTGTGTTATGGTGTTTCGACAGAGCTTGCCATCTTTCCTGGCAGTATGGCGATTTGAGGTAGAGATGTTCGTGAAGCTCTTCGATCAAAATGTCCATCAAGGCCGTTTCTTGATTCGCCAAGTAACTGCGCAGATCGCTCAAAGCCCCTATGTTGTCCAACTCTGGCTTTCTCAGCTTCCGCAGCGCATTTTGAAGCACCTCGACCGCGGTAAGGAACCGTTTCTCAGATATCCTTGCTTCCAGTTGGTCTGGCACTTGACGGAGGTCGTCCAGCTCGTTAAGCGTCTGGAGCACGCCATCGTACATGCGCGAGGTCGCGTGCAGCTTCTTCAACTCCGGATCTGTAGTGCACAGTGCCGTCTTGGATGCCGCGAGTGATTCTTTCAACGCGCGCACTTTTTTCTGCGATGTTTGTATGCTCCCCTGGATTTTATGGAAGGTACCGATGGAACTGTTGAACCCTTGGTGGTAATCATGGACAATATTCTTCAAGGAATCCTGGAGGTACTGGTGCGTCTTCTGGAAGTTGCGATACTCGTGTGCGCGACCAACAGAACTGCTGTCGAGCAGCTGGAGGGCCAACTGAACCGGGACGCAGTCATTCTCGCACATCGCTGGCCATTCTTTCTTGATGAGCTCTAGGACCTTGCCAATCTCCCGCTCGGCATTTGTCTCGTAACCGCGCTGGGCGGACCGAGGCGGAGGCGCATTGCGAACAACGGGAGGCGGGCGAGGGTTCCTCTGCTGCTGGGCTGGCGGCGAGAAGCGGTCACCACCATAGCCTTCGCCATATGGGTCGTATTCATCGTCGGGCCGGCCGAGACCACCATAGCCGCCATTGCGGTATGTCTGCTGTCCGTATCTGTTTGACATGGCGTCTCAGGCTTCGAATGAGAGACTATCGAGTGGAATGGTGCTTCATCGTCGAGTCAAGCTCGGAGGCGGTGTTCGAGGAGTCGCTGGCTATATTTGTTGGGAAAATTCGGTGAATCAGCCAGAAATATCGACATTTACTGGTGAACCATTCCTTCGGTGTTGCGCTCGCGGCACAATTCGGTCGCGGAAACGTAGGCACAATGTTGAGAGCTTGGTGTTTCGTTGCTCCTCGGCCGCTCTGGCCTCAGCGTTTCAGGCGACCAGGGTATGTTTTGGTGGGGCTGTGAAGTTCACGCCCCGTCCAGTGCAGGTCCCCTGCGCCTGCCATCCGTCATCTGCTCCACACAACTCAACTCCACAGGTGTATCCGTATTGCGACGGGACAAGGGAGGACAGCACCACCTTCCAGCACTTGTGGTCAGGATATAGGACGGCACATTAAATAAGGCCCCTGGCTTTACGGATGAAAAGATACCCATCAATTACAAGGCCTTACTCTATTTGGATTCCCTGGTTTTCATCTCAGACATATCCCTTTTTCTTAGGGCATCTCAGAATGGCATCTACTTTTCCCATCCAGCCAATCGCCCGGTTTTCTGGGGAGAGTGAACCGGTGAAGCGACCTAAGGAATTCACCTGCTTCTCATACGACAAAGACCACCAGCTTCACCTCGACGACTCATCACTGAAGTGGTATTACACACCTCAGACCGGGACTGACCTTTCGAAGGGCTTTGAGACTTTCATCAAGCATGACGACAGTATCGACGAGCATCTCGATAGCCTTCTTAAGGGGATTGCTAGTCATGAAAAAGAAACAGGCAAAGCCATTGACGCTCACATCGTCACCTGGAGAGGTATGATGACGAAGGTCTGTATGAGAAGGCTGAGAGTATGTACTTGGGATTTGCTGAGCTGACCTCCTACCTAGATCATGGCGGCTCCTTTCGAAGACCGTGATGGGTATGCTGGTCCACGCACTACAAAATAATGGTCTGTAAAGTCTAACAACTGCTGGGTACTAGCTTCGAGATGAATGCCACACTTTACCGCGTGCGCCCCTCCATCTGAGCCTCCTCCATCCTAACATTGCTAACTATTCTTAAGGACTGCATGTAAGCATCACCGCACAACACAAACATCCCTGACATCTCCCAGCCGTTGCTGATAATAACTTGTAGCTTCATTGAAGAAAACCACCAGTACAAGGAAGCAAGCAGGAGAGAGCAGGAGAGACAGCCGTGGAATAACCCAATACCCCAAGAGGTTATGTCATACTGGGGTATGGAGAACCCAGAGTCATCACAAGAGCAATCGCTTACCGCAGCCAGGTTACAAGTTCGAAACACTGGCAACAATTCCAGCCTGCTGGGGTGAAACCTCACGCGAATACATCGAAAATCGCGAAAACGAGGTTGTGAACAATAAAGAGCAGTACTGCTCAGTTGTTCGCACCGGCCTCAGTAAAACCATCATCTGTCTCGGAGGTGAGGTTGATGCTAGTAAGTTGGCACACCCTAGTTTGCGGATCTGCATTCTCATCAAGCTTTCAGTATGGGATTCAAAGCCGCCTACATCAGGAGCACCAATCAACTATGTCGAGCTCAAAACGAGTGTAGACACTGGTAACAGGGACAATCCGAGCTTCGATCGAAAGCTTCTCAAGTTCTGGATCCAGTCCTTCCTATTGGGCATACCAAAGATCATTGTCGGCTATCGAACACGAGACGGTATTCTCGTTAGGACCGAGGAGATAGAAACGACTGGCATACCAGCTGCGGTGCAGTCTAGGAGAAGAAATGCTTGGGACGGGAATACCTGTATCAACTTTGCCAGTGGCTTTCTAGAGTGTAAGTTCTAGCGAATTATGACCGCATACCGACATGTTGCTCACCCAGTGGAACAGGGCTAAGAAGCACAATTAACGATGAGGGTGTTTGGAGAATTCGCAGGCGTCCCGGGTCTCCAACCATCGAGGTGTTCAAAGTCGAAGAGGTTGGCCACGGGAGCATCATCACAGACGACTTCATGAACTGGAGGATTAAGTTGTCCCTTAGTCAGCCAATGTCGGACTGAGCCTTGGTGTTCTAGTGTTGGGCAATCTGTTGAGCGTGGTTTGTAAAAGAGCAAGCGGGGTAGATATATATCCATGACGGCCATTTCAGAGTTAATCAACCCTACAAGCTGCACAGCCTACGGCGAAATACTGTCAGGTGAGCATCCCAAACCCTAGGGCAATCTCGTGCGAAACATTGACTAGCATTCCCGTGTTCTATCTAATCTAGACGAACCCCAGCCCAGTGCCTAACTTATAACTCCTGTGCAAATGCAAGCCTAAAACCTGACCAGACCTAGCCTGTAAAATAACAATGGTATGTTCACCAGCAAAACCAAATTAGTAAGGCCGTTAGATCATGGGGAACATATCAGAACGAAGGGTCGAACATGCAAATCCACCTCCTCCGTCCCAGACCACCCACTTATTAGCGACGCCGTATCCATCAAATCACCACCATCCGGCTTCCAGGGTCCAGAATCCTTCTCCAACGGTCCTTTTCTTTCGAGCGAATACTGCATCTCGCCAGGAAAAGGCGACAAACTCAGAAAGTCACATTCCTGTTCTGAGAGCAACTTCGGTTTTGGCATATTAGACGCCGCTCATGGCGCCCCATCGAGAACGCAACCCATCTGTCCAACGCGTGTACAACAAGTCCGACAGAGCCTTGCAGTGTTCCATGCCCGGCACCGGAGGCTTACCAGGGAACTTTGCCTCAAGTGCCATCTTTTCCCTGTCTCTCTGCTCTTTCTCGGGCGACCGAGTTGATACCATCGAGTCAGGCTGCACGCTCTCTCTGCGCTTCCGAACACTCGCAAGGTGAGGGTTCTCCTGGCTCATAACTAGCTTGTTCGGGCTCCCTTGTGATGCCGGAGTTCCACGACCTTTGATCACCACTGTTCCCTGGGGTGTGCCATCATGAGGTGTCTTGGGCGTCTGATTAGTGACGCCAAGAAAAGCGCCGTTGAGTTTATTATCCTGGGAGATAGTGGATACAAGATTGCGGAGAAAATGGTAGGATCCCTCTGGGTCTACCGAGTCGAGGAGAGCAAAGGCGTCGGATAGGCGGGCAAGAGCTTCCCTCTTTGTCGAAGACGCAGTCTGGGCGTGAAGCTCGTCGAGACAGGGTTCAAGAGCCTTGTTGTAGAGACGGCGCCCAAGCATAGCCTCCTTGCTGTTGGGCTCAATGGGAGGCGCATGAAAGGCAGGAGGAGGCCGGTTCTCGTTGGTGGTGGGTTCTGGAGGGCCACCAAAGGCGTTGGACTCGGAGCCAGTTGAAGGTACGCGTCGGAAGAGACGCATGGTAGAGCCAGAGTTCCCAAACGAAAGGTCGGGCTGAAGCGGGCGCTTCGGAGCGATAGATGCACGGGGCGAGCCGTTAGACTCTCGCCGCACCGAGTCCCGATGAGCGGCAGACGGCTGCCGCCGAACTGTGGACCTGCGAACTGTCCCCGGGGTATTTGGCTGTAAGGGGCCATCCTTGACATCCAACTTGCGCATCGCATCGTCAATGGCAAATGCAGAAGATGGCTTCCGCGACCTGACAGTTCCCCTCCTCGGCGGAACAGTTGACTTAACCGTGTCGAAGACCCATTCGCACGACTCGTCCTTAGGGGAGATGGTGTGAAGCGTTTCCTGGTAAAAAACGGGTAACTTGACCCGGTCCGCTTTGGCGTCTGCCATTTGTTTCCGATGAATCAACTCCTGGAGAGCTTCAACCTTGCCCGCAGATCGAATGAATCTGTGTCTTAATAGGTCTCTCGCCGTCGGTCGGTGGTCGGGGTCTTTGACGAGACACTGCGCGACGAAGTCCTTGAACTCCTTGCTGAACTTGCCTTCGAGTCTCGGTGGAGGATTCTTGGGGATTTGAAACAGCACCTTCATCGGATGCGTGTTGGCATGCGGGGGCTCGCCAAGCGCGAGCTCGATGGCGGTGATACCAAGCGACCACAAGTCTGCTTTGAAGTCATAGCCAGCCTGCTGGATGACTTCTGGAGCCATCCAGAACGGCGTCCCTACGAAGGTATTCCGTTGCGACTTCATGTGCGTGAGCTGTGCAGCAACCCCGAAATCCGCAAGTTTCACCTTGCCATTTTCCGAGAGCAGCACATTGGCAGCCTTGATGTCGCGGTGGATTTTGCCTTCCGCATGGAGGTATTCGAGGCCGAAGAGGAGCTCGCGGCAGATGATGGCGATGTGGCCTTCGCTGAATGTTCCTGGTTTTAACTAGAGTAGGTCAGTCGAGTTGCGATCACTGCGTGCTCTCAAGAGGTCTTACCAAATCTAAGCAAGAGCCTCCCCCGAGGTATTCCATGACAATCCATAGCTTGTGACCGCGCAAGAAGCTTGCCTTGTATTGTGTGACGTAGGAGCTTGCACATGTGCTGAGCACCGATATTTCTTGCTGGATTTCTTGGATGTCATCCTCGCTGGATTCCAGGTCGATCTGCATCACGGCGACGGTCAGCGCCCATTTGGAACTGCATGCGACGGGCTGTACTTACGTGCTTGATCGCAACCGTTTCGCCCGTTGCCTTTTCGATGGCTTTGTACACAACGCCAAAACTGCCACCTGCATGGTTGTCAGCGGGACAGACCCGAGGCGAAGAGATAAAAGGCTACGGACGTCCAAGTTCCTCTAGCACCTGGTAATGGCTGGCTACCCCTTCGTCCGCCATTGTGTGAATTGTGGGATGTCAACTGCGCGCAGGGTACGGGCGGTTCTGAAATACGCGGGACGCAACGGCGCAGCGGGTGGACGGGTGGAGGGGGCAGAACGGGTGGCGTGGTGGTGGGGACGCTTGATGGAGGCAATGAGGAGATCGACGAGGGCTCCTGGCCTGAGAGAGAGGAGCGTGCCTGGAGAGTTGAGGCAGAGGGGATGGATTCCTGGACGAAGAGAGAAGAGAGCGCAAGCGATCCCAGGCGCACTCGCCTGCCTGTGATATTAAGTTTCGTCTGGGGTCTAACTCGACGCGCTGGTTGTCTGGGTGCTGAGCGGGTGGGCACGGGCCA
Organism: Cercophora sp. LCS_1; assembly: GCA_036250225.1. Classification (NCBI taxonomy): domain Eukaryota; kingdom Fungi; phylum Ascomycota; class Sordariomycetes; order Sordariales; family Lasiosphaeriaceae; genus Cercophora; species Cercophora sp. LCS_1. Next base: position 269,972 of record JAPZLL010000031.1, read on the forward strand.
TTGTTTACTTGCGAGGTGGGTGGGTTAGCAGGGCGACTGATAGACAGGGCTCCAGTCCTTTGCCGGTTTTAGTCTCTATTGAAGGAAGGAGCGACGGAAAACGAAGTTGGGGATTTCGTTCTCTTGCGAATTGGTTCTGAATATCGAGGAGGTTTTGCCTGGACGTGGCGATGGAGCGGAGACTCTGTCAAGCACGACACAGGTCTTAAACCAAAAGGCCGACTTACACGCAGCAACCTGCAAATGCACCTCGAAGCGCTCTGCAGCAGTGGTTGTCGCATGCCATCGTGCTTCCGACAGCGGGCTTGGGCCAATCGAAGGCTGCAGCTGCGCTCCAAGCGGCATGCAGAGACCCCTGTCAGCCCTGATTGGGCAAGTGGGTGGGGCCTAATCGTTGCCCCTAGCAACCGTTGTTCGTTTTCTGGAGCTCGGGCCCACAGGCGGTTCGGTGCTGGAGCTCAACACCACCCACCCAGTCCCGTCCCGCTCCTTTGCTGGTGTTGCAATGGATCTCTAGTCTGGCCCTTGCTCCCGGCAGTCAGTGTGGAGGGCGCAATCTCCCCTTTCTCCAAAACTCCATTGTCCGCTCCGTCGTCAAGCACCCTGTCGCGACCGCTGGGAACGCCTTCGTTTGCGAACCCACGTATGGAGTCTTTGCTCTGCCTTGCACCAACGACTCCACCAGAGCTACGCCTGCTTACCTGGCAGCCATCTTCAAACGAAATCATCAAACCGACGCGCCGCCCCGCGCTCAAGAGGGCTGCACTGCGCATCACCCGCCACAATGGTTCTCACACCACCGCCGCTGCCAACCAGGTTCCCCTGCTGGGTCAGAGCTGTTTACTCGTGGGGAGGAGAGGTACGTCATAATGATGGGTGAAAGCGTTGCGTTTGTGTTGACAACTCTTGCTACAGTCTAAGCGCGATCTTGGCTTTATTGAGGGCGATTTGATCGAGTGCCTCAACGCCGGAGATGGGTCGTGGTGGACAGGCAGGCTATGGCGAGACAGACGAGCGATTGGGCTCTTCCCGTCCAATTTTGTCGAGGTCCTGCCGGACACCTTCCGACCGACAACCCGATCGACTAGTCCTCTACCGGCCAGCAGCACCCCGAGCCCCAAGAACACGCCCCAGAAGTCGAAGACCTTCAGGAAGCCATTTGAAGCTTATGCGAAAGCGCCTCATTATACCACTGCAAAAATCCCGGAGACATACAAGGACGGCGCAGTCCGACCTAGGGAGTCGTCAGCCAATTCCTTGAAGCAGGAGAGCTCCCTCAAGCATGAGAACTCGGTGAGACAAGAGCAGCCGCCACGCCAACAGCCGCCGGTGCGACATGAGAAGTCGTTGCGACATGAAAGCTCATTCCGTCATGAAGCCCCTTTGAGGCACGAGGGCTCATTCCGCCAAGAGAACTCAATCCGACACGAGAATTCGATCAGACCGGACAGCTCTTACGGGCGTGAGCCCTCCTTTGGTCGCGGGAGCTCGTTCCGACATGATAGCATCAGCTCCGCACGAGCTCCTTCACCTTCTCCTATTCCTCCGCCAGCTCCCAGCCACGGCTCCAGAGCGCCTTCTCCTGCCCCGTCCCATATGCCTTATCGCCCTGCGCAGCCGCAGAGCCATTATCGCGAGAACCCCGAGAGAGGTGATTCTCCTCCGCCACCGCCTCCTCCACACCGTCACACGGTATCGGCAGCACCTGCCACTCCGAGACACGGCTCTCATGGTTCTTACGATGATCGTTTCCATGATGGCAATATCTCTAGGCAAAACTCAAACATGTCGTACAATGCCCCCCCTGCTGGTTACCATACCCCTCGGATGCCATCCCCATGTCCCCCCTCCCCTGCTGGAGGCGAAGGCTTGACACCATCGCCGCTCAGGGAAGCCATGGATGACGTGATGGAGCAGCTGGACGCTCTCGCAGTTCAATCGCCTGGTCGCAGAGCCCACTCTCCGGAACCAGCATTCGATCCCTGGTCTCCGGAATCGTTTGATATGGTTCACCAGCAATCCCGGAAGCAGCGGGATCACATGCGCCCTCAGACCTCGATGGGTCTGCCACACAACATCGACGAGGGCTACGAGACCTACAGCGGAAGCGGGCAGTCATCGCAAGATCACACCTACAACGAGCCTTTCCAGCAAGAAACAGGTTTGCCTCAGCTTAGCAACTACGTAGAGCGCATGGAGACAAGACTCAAGACCATGCACCAGCACAATGCCAGCGTTATGGACCTGAGCAGCGCCCCACCGCCCCCCCCGAAGGCACACGGATACGACCGGCCAAAGTCGTCGATGGATATGCGTCCCGCACCGGACCAGAGACTACGCCACAAAAAGTCGGCTTATGAGGTTGGCCGACAAGTGCTTGAGCGAACCTTTACTACAAAAACTAACTCGACCAGCGCGTCTTCGGGCACCCGCAGCACTACGACCAACAGTTCATCAGCGACCCAGAGTACGAACCGGAGTTTGATGAGCGGCATATCCGCCGGTGGCATCAGCGCGACGAGCGCGGGGAGCTTAGCCCGGAAGAACCAGAGCAGGGCTCAGAGCGCGCTTGGGATGCGGGATCTCGATATGGACCGCCCGGAAACGCCGTTTACCGGGGTTACCTACCACAGTAGCCATGCTTCGGGCGACCTACGCTCGAAGTCCCAGATGGGCTTCCACGACGATGCCATAAGTGGGCTGGGAGGTCTTGTGCAACCAGGTCTTGTGCAACAAAAGCCAAAGAGACAAAACTTCATCAAGAGGATTCTAGAATCGGCCAAGACCGGCGTGGCGAGCACCAGGGGGAACATAGCTACGGCTGGAACTGTCGCTGGGTCTGGCTCTACAACAGGACTTGCAACATCTGTCTCGGCACCCCTCGGTAGTATATCAGGCGGTTCTCCGACCAAAGGCGTTCGAGATGCAGCCAGGGAGATGGGTCTAGGAGGCGGCGTGGACTGGGTGCAGGTCAGGAGAGATGTGAATCGTTCTAATTCTTTGAGTCGGAATGAGCGTGTTGAAAGAAAAGAAAGATGTCAAATGCTGGACTACCCGGCCTTAGACCCCGTGGATGAGTTTTTTGACAGTATGGATGGCGACGAAGGAGCTGACGGGATGCCCATTGCCGAGCCTACGAACTACCAGGTTATCAATCTCAGTCAAGTGGACAAGAACTCGCGCTTCATCACCAATCTGCCACCACAGACGACAGCAATCACGCTTGCGGCAACTTATGTTTGCCGACCATACCGCAGTGACGTCCAGAGGCTACGAGCCATCTTCACCTGGGTCTCGGAAAACATTCGGTGGGAAGAAGATTTTGAAGGACAAGTCGACAGCCGGCGCGTTCTTCAAACAAAGCGCGGAAGTGCAGAGGAGTATGCCGTTCTCGTCTTGGAAATGTGCGCAGCGGCCGGGCTTACCTGCGAAATTGTTCGGGGGTATCTCAAAACACCAGGCGAAATCCCCGATGTCAACATTGTGCCACGATCAAACCACTGGTGGAACGCTGTTTTGGTGGATAATGAGTGGCGAATGATGGATTGCTGTCTGGCCAGCCCATCTTATCCCCGCCGCGGCCAGTATTCGACCTGGAGCAGCTCCAGCGCTGATCCTTGGTGGTTCCTGGCCCGTCCGACCGAAATTTGCTGGACTCATATTCCGGAGCACCACGCCCAACAGCACATCTGCCCACCTGTTGCACACGAGGTATTGCTCAACTTGCCTTGCGCGTGTCCCCCGTATTTTAAAAATGGGCTCCACATGGTCGACTACAACACATCGCTTACACGTATCGAAGACCTCGAAATGGTCCACATCAAGTTCAACGTGCCTGCCGATGTCGAGATTGCAGCAGAGGTTGAGGTTCGCGCATACAGCCGTGACTCTGACGGTGACTTCTTTGAGTCAGGGGATGTTGTCAAGAAGCGCGCGCTCGCACAGGCGGAATGGTTTAATGGCGTCAAACGCTACACTGTCAAGGCTGTCCTTCCTAGTGATGAGGGTACCGGTACCTTGAAGGTGTATGCTGGAAAGCGTGGTTTGATGCACAGCATCAAGGATATACCGCATCCGCTTGCGTTCGCTCTCCCCATCATCCACACTGGAGAAAATCCTCCGTACGAGTTTGTCACGCGGCATCCTACGCCTCACGCCCAACGGCACGACATCTATATCGTCCAACCGCAATGTCAGAAGCTTGCCCTCAACAACACATTTGTGTTTGCCATCCGCCAGCACCCGAGCTCACTTGGAGCGAGCCCTATGACGCCGTCATCTAATCCCGGAGGTGCTAGTCCCATCCCGTTCTTGCGGCCCAGCAGTGCTATGAGCATGACGTCGAGTGCGCAAGGGTCAAATCCAAGCTCAGCAGCGAGCGGAAGCAGCGGGAAGAAACCTGCCAAGCTTGCCATTCAGACCCCCGGTGGCAAGATCTTGAGACTGATGCGGAAAGAAGAGCGGCGGGGCATCAGTGTTGGCGGCCGGTCGACGGCGGGCGGGGACGACGAGGCTAGCGATGGCGGGACATGGGAGACGATTATCAAATGCTCGGAGCGTGGCGTCTGGCGCGGCCTGGTGCTTGCGGATCGGACAGCCCGGTGGTGTGTTTTTGCGGAGTGGGTTTGCCAATAAGGCAAGTGATGTGATTCTGCGCCGCGACGCGATTTGGTTGGTGAATCCTCGGAATTTGGGTTTGATCCGACGGAGCTCTTGCACTTTTCAGCAATTTTTTGCGGCCAGGAGTTGGACTTTGGAAGCCTTTGCATCGTTCGGAGAACTAGGATCTGTTTAATGGTTGTTTGAGCTGTTTGATTCATGCGGAAGCGAGGGCAAAAAGGGCAAAATAATTGCATGCGCCAGGAGTTTCATAGGAGTGTTGGATTATCTTTCTTGTCTTGTTTATACTCATGAGGGCACCGCCGGACATATACAGGGTCGTTGGACATGTGTTGGAACGGATGGGATTGGGTTGGCTTTGTGCAGCTGACGCCAGGGGTTTTCTGTACGAAAGGTCTGGTGGGAATCTTATAGGCGTTTGTGCTCTATCAAATCCTTGCTGCAGGTGTTGAATGTGAGGCGGATGACAAACTTTGTTGGTGAGACCCGGCACGCCGAATAGGCAGGTGCGAGTCCGACCCGGTACCGGCCGGAGACAGCTCGGCATCGGAAGTGACGTCGGCGGGGCGGACTCTTCCGGTTAGTAGGCATGCATAATGCCCCGTCGGCGCCAGGGAGGATACGCATAAACACACGGCTGGCATGCGATTTTCCTGGTTCTCAGGGTGATTTCTTTTCTTTTGCCATTTTTGCCATCGTTCCCGTCGAGCATCTGTCTGTCTCAAGTGTGGATCTCCCGTGGCGGTTCCAGGTTTTGCAACCTCAGTCACGCCACTCCAACTCAATCTCATCGCTGTTTCCTTATTTCCCTCCCTTCATCCAATCTGCACCCTCTGCAACCAAGACAAATAACGACCCAGAATGACGACATCACATAACCCGCCCACGGTTCAAACGTTTGACCTCACATACACCTTCCCCGACCGCTCCACCGGCGTCCACCACATCTCGCTCGACCTCCCGCCGCGCTCCCGCACCCTCCTCATCGGCGCCAACGGCGCCGGAAAAACAACCCTCCTCCGTCTCCTCGCCGGCAAACGCCTCGCCCCAGCAGGCTCCATCCGCGTTGGCGGCGTCGACCCCTTTGCCGACGGTCTCGAGGGCGTCACCTACCTCGGCCTGGAGTGGGTTCTCAACGCCATCGTGCGCACGGATATCGGCGTGGACGAGCTCCTGCGCTCCGTCGGCGGCGACTACTACCCGCAGCGCCGGGACGAGCTAGTCGGCGTGCTGGACATTGACACGGCGTGGCGCATGCACGCCGTCAGCGACGGCGAGCGCAGGCGCGTGCAGCTAGCCATGGGCCTGATCCGGCCCTGGACGGTGCTGCTGCTGGATGAGATCACGGTTGATCTGGACGTGTGGAGCCGGAGTCAGTTTCTGGGGTTTTTGCGGCGCGAGACCGAGACGCGGGAGTGCACGATTGTGTATGCGACGCACATTTTGGATAATCTGGCTGGGTGGCCGACGCATCTGGTGCATATGCATTTGGGCGGTGTCAAGGAGTGGGGACCGGCCGAGGGCATGTTGAAGAGGTTGGACGAGGAGGAAGGGGGTCAGGAAGTCGGCAAGGGGAACAGCCGGTTGGGAGAGCTGGTTTTGAGGTGGTTGAGGGATGATTTGGCCGAGAGAGGGCCTAGGAGCCAACATAGGCGTGGGCCTGAGGGTTGGACGTATAGCGTAACGGGAATCGGCGGATATGGGTTTGAGCCGAAGGGACCACCTGTCTGAGGACTCGAGAATTTGTAGATATGGGATGCAAAAAGGGTGATTCAACACTGACCGGGCTTGGGGGATCATTCGGTTGCAGTTGCATACACTGCTTTATTGGTGCGAAAATGTGGTCAACATTCAACACGGCGTTTCGATAAACTAGGGTATTGATTCAAGATTCATTGATAGACGTAATCATCCTCATTCTCATCCAGAAGAGCCTGTGATTCATTGTGCCCTATTGACACCTTTCAGCGTGCTGTACATCAGCTCTGGTACCCCCTTAAGCCCAATCCTCTCCAAATGGTGTAAAACTCCAGTTCGATACACTTGATATGTCATATGAAGACCACCTCGATTGGATAATTGCGCTAACGAGCTCTGGCTCACTGGCCCGGCGTGCCTGATACGCAAGCCATCCTCCTCGTCCTCCTCGTCCTCTTTTTCCCTGAAATAGGTAATGGCCTGCAGACAAAACACGGGGGAGTAGGACAACCCAAACAACGAGACGAGATTCAGATCCGAGTCCACCACCCGTACATAGTCCTGGAGAATCGGTTCCAGTGATCGCGGGATACGGCAGCCCTGGGCGTTAACACCAGAGGCAGCGAATGCCCGGCCACGCCAAATGCAATTGCATAAGTCCATCAGGAACCCGTTGAAACCATTAATTTGCTCGCGCTCCCTTTTAGTGAGCGAACTGGCCGTTGGCGGCGTCAAGACCACTTCCCAGGTTCTTTTGTACGTCGCGAGGATGTCGCATAAGCGGGACAGGACAAGTATTGAGTTGGAAAAGTGAATCAGATACACCAATATCGGTGGCGGGATGCTGATCTCGACTTGTGGCAGAACCTCGGGATGTGAGAAGAGTGTTGCGCAGTCTTGGTAGAAATCCAGAATCGCAAGATGAGCGCCGACAGAGGGCGACGTCTGGCTTAACGTAAGGCAGAGATAACCAACGTGACTGACAAGGTCGTAAATCGAGCCTTGAGGAAGTGTTTCTGATCGTGTCTCGGCCCGGATGAGCACAGTCCAACGCTTGAGGAGGAGAGTGTAGAATCGCAGGAGCGCCAACTGTGATTCCGGGGTATTGTCCAGCAACGACTGCTCCAAAGGTAGGAACAGTTGTTTGTAAAGCGCTTTAAAACGTTAGTAACCTTAAGATCACACCTACACACACTATACGCACTCTCAAACTCAGCATAGGGAACAAACGCAAGAGTCTCTAGCACTTGCTCCCTCCTCTCCTTGCCATCCCAGTTGGCGAGAAATGTGTCGAAAAACGATACGAGGAGCGGCGGGAGTGTCTAAAAGCACGGTCAGAAAAACAACGCCGAGGTCTACTGGAAGATTAGTGATACCTTGATGCTCATGGCGTACTCGTGGATGAGCTCAAGCATATCGACCAACATGCTTGGTTCCGCATCACCACTCTTGACATCACTCAGGCATGACCTTAGCCAATTTCTGATCCGAGAGAAGGCTTCGGCATCTGGCCGCAGGAGCAGCAACTTCTGAAGCAGAGGGTCTGCCAGGATCGCGACCAGCTGGGTAGGTAATTCAATCTTGTCGAAATTATTGGCAAAGAATTCCGGGTTATCTACTTCCTCCAGAGTTATAGAATTCTTCGTTCTGTAAGTTGGACTTCCTTCAATTTCAATCGGGCTCTTACCTCCTGAGCATGCTGTGTATACACTGCTGGGACGTTGAACGTTCTGGTCCCCCTCATCTGCCGCGCCAAAGCATGGTTGACGGCGAAGCCGTTTCTACCGGTATCGTCCTGCAGCTGAGCGTGCTGGTGTCTGATTTCTTCCAGTCTCTCCCTCCATTGCAAGTCCGGATGCTTAAAGATCGCTGCCCGTCCTTTGGTAGCATCGCCAACGATGATCTCGGGGTAGTAGTTTTTGAAGACGCGTAGGAGGCCAATTAGTGCTGGGTCGCTTCCTGTTTTCCGGGCCAAGGTCAATCTGGAAATAATTAGATTACCAGGTCATTGTCTCCGGCGCTGTCACTCACATTGCCTGAATTCGAAATGGCCGAACGTGCTTCCGTCGAGTAATGAGAGCCAGCAGATGACACAGTTGTGGCCTGATTGCAGCCGTGTCCAGTAAGTTGAAAAGTACACCGTACGTGCGTGACAGGGTGCTTGCATTTTCCAGCAAATGGTATACCATTACGAGCCACCGGAGCAGGAGGCCTTGGAGAACGAGAGAGGGTTTGAGATGTCCATGGCCGAGGGCGCCAACAACCCTCAACAGTGCATCATCGTTCACTTTCCCCACGGGATACAGATTCCGGACCAGAGCGCTCAAGCTTGCTTGGTCCAAGTGATTGCGGAGTGTCAGCAAGTCGACAATGCGACCTAGCTCATCCGGCGAGGCCCCCCTCTCATAGAGGGTGGCGATGGCCTTCTCGATGGTAGGTTTGATTGAGGTTCCGCGGCGTTTTGCTGGAACCTTAGACGCTGGCTCGAGCGGTTAGCCGGTGGGCTGTCGTTCTACTTGTTAGCTTTTGCGATTGCTCACCTGTTTCGATGTCGTCCAAAAGACCAATGAGGTCATCAGCCTCCTCAAGAGGCGGCATGTTGATTGAGACAGAAGTAAAGCACTTTGGCTCTCCTAGTTTGTTCCTCACTCCACATAGAAGTAGGAATGACGAGAATAGCGCCCATTAGCGCTTGTGCCACTATTCTACAAAGATGTCATCGGCGCAGGGACAAGTGGACGCGTCGCGGGGCAGCGATATTCAGACGCGCGCCTTCCACATCGGGTAAGAACTCCATTACGTAATGCCGGGTCCGACACGAAAGCACCTGCTCGTGAGCAGACCAGACTGCCAGTCACTTATTACTGAGTTTGCCCAATTGTCGAGCGTGTAACCTCGAGGCCCTCCGAGATTTACGTCTACGTGACGATGCGTTGTCGGTAGTGAGGCACAGTGTCTCTGAACACTGGACCTCTTCTTTTCTCGACAAAGAACCACTGGACGCCACTTCTCTGTAGGCAGATCACTCGTCCGCCTTTTCAGCGGAAGGAACGGACGAGTCTGGAAGTCTCCCAAAATGGGTCCATGATGCTTTCCCGTTGTCCAGGACCCGATATCAAAGGCAGTGGCCACCAAGCTGCAAGGCATTGACACCAGTTGCCTCTCGGGTTTGAGAATACCTGCCAAGCACCATCGGAAGTCTTTTCTTCGCCTCCTCATGTCAAAATCTTTACCGCCCTTCCTCTCGTTTGCCGCCACTGCATGGTAGACCTGTTTGAGCTTGGTGACCTTTCGTCCGGCTCTATTCCGCCCGCTACTGTCGGGTTGCACAGCAGACGCCGGCTGTAGGTTTGCCCCCGCGGGTTCTCATCTGTCACCTCTCACAGGAAGCCCGGACAGAGAACGACCTGGTTCTCGACATCGCACAGCGCTGTTGACGTTCGGTCAGTTTATAGGCCGCTTTCCAGAGCCCAATTGGCCTGGCACGGATTGGACTTCCTCTTTTGGTTGTCCACGTGTAGGTCCTCTTCTCAGCCATGTTCTTTCACCAGTGCCGCCATGGTTTTCCTGTGTTACCTCACCGGCCTGCGCGGCAGAAAGTGCCGAATCTCGAGCTGTCGGCCCAAAAGCCCGCAGCAGCGAGAGATGGTCAATGCCTCCCATTGTGTGCTACACCCAACATGCCACCGCCCAACGGGGATCGATTGGCACCCCAACCCGCAACCGACACTGTGATTCGGAGTGTGTGGTGGTCTCTGCCATCATCCATCAGTCACCTCTCAGCAAATCCTTGTGTCACCATCGAACCTCGTGTTGAGTTGCACGCCGTTCGCCTGCGTGGTCAGCGGTGGGGTGGCTTTTTTTTTCTTTTTTTTCTTTCCACTTTGGCCTCCTTTTCGCAAGTTCAGCGCAACACCTGCGGGCTGGGGGACTCTGCAGCGATGGGCGGCCGAGTGACCCACTTTATCAATCCAGCACCTGGACAGTCAACTTGCTTGCACCCTTGGCAGGAATTGGGACGGTAAGGTAGCGGGGGAGCAATGGCATCATGCACACTGACAGTCAACCGGCGCGCTCCTTCTGTGCAACCAAGGTTACTTTCTTAGACGCACACTCAACTATAGCCTGCTCACTATCGGCCAATGAAGCTGACCCCCCACCCAGCTCTTGTCATGCAGTCGCCAGGTCCTCCCAAGGCCTGCCCTCGGTCGCTTTCGCCGCGCAAATCAACACAGCGCCGCTGAGTTGATACAACCCGCTGCGGCATTGTGTTACATGGGGAGACCCCATTCCAACACCGCACACGGTATGCCCCTTATATTCCTCCATTCCCCTCCCACTGACCTCGCCCCCAAACACGGGCCAGAGCGGCACTTAAAAAAGCACGATCTGTTCCCAAACCTTCACTGACGGATGTGGCAGAAACACATCTGCTTGAATCGTCCATGAGATCACAAGCGCATCCGCTCAGTTTGCGTCAGTGTTGTTGAATGAGGCACTCTGAATTGGCCGAATCTCCACAGCTCAACCACAGTGCTAAGTGCTGAAGCGCCACACACCCCAGACCCGCGGCTTACCCGATTCTCTCCCTTGGCCGATTTTCCCATTGGCTCTGATCTCGCCTTTGCTGTTGCTTGGGAGCGGACGGTTTTCCTCCCTGGGGGCGATTGAGGCATCAAAAGGCCGGACACCCCATTAGGGTTTGGGTTGGTCAATGTCCAGCACTGCTCCTCAGCACTTAGCAGGCGCTGCAGCCACGGATCGTGCGACTTGTGTTGTTCAAGATTCGACTTCACAGAGCAGGCAGTTGTGAAGACACGTGAACACCAGGATACACGTGTGGGAGAACCCGGTCAGGAAATGCAACATCGCCTGTAGCTCATTGACGGTAGGCTAGCCCCACGCTCTTTGTTGAAACGGGGCCAGTATGCTAACATTTTGGGATAGGCGGATCACAACCAAGATGAGCTTTTCAGGTTTTACACTTGGTGGAGCGAGTCCAAAGGCTGCGAGCAGCTTCGTTGCTCACAATCTGCTCAAGGCGGAGACTAGAGTCCGGACAGGCGTCGTGGTTCATCAGTCACAACCTTACCTTCCGCTGTCAAAGTTGCTGAAAGATGGAGACATCATTCTTCTCCTGACGCCTGGAATCGCACCCGAGGCGGTCGGCATTCGAAGTAGTCCTCAACCCCCCCCGACTGACCCATTCGAGCCTCTTGGAAGAGCCCTGGCTCGGCACCACCCATGGATTCGCCATGTCCCATACCTACCACGCAATGGAATCACCGGCACTCATGTGGTTCATATCAGACTTGCCGCGGTCGTAATTTTCGTGATTTCGGGTCCTCCACGCCACGGACAACCCTCGCAAGTCGCCATGGCTGAAATTACACGCAGTATTTGCGAGCATCGACCACAAATCATCGTTGCCTGTTGTGACCTGCGGGAGCTGGGTCCCTTGGAGACAACATTTCCCGCCATTGTTCAGGTACCAGACTACTCGCCCCCTGAGCTGGAGGCTGCTGCGGATGTTTTGTTCGGAGAACCCCGAAGACCAACCACCGGTCCCAACCTCCAGAACTTGATACTGGCGCCCAAATCGTGGAGCTGCGAGACGTGGAATAGGCAGCGCGACCTTACAGGAGCTTACGACCTGTGGCGTCAATGTATTCCCAAACGTTTTCACCTTGAACAGTTTCCCTTCCAGGCACTGCTTTGCCGCGATGGCTACGCAATGCACTATGTTGTCCGAGAGCCCGAGAGTTCGGAGTTGATTGGATTCTGCGCCGTCTACACCACCTATGCAAATAGCGATAATGAGCAGCTGATCGGATCGATCGCGGCGATTCTTGTGCGACCCTCCTACAGACAGCGCGGAGTCGGCCTCAGCCTTCACAACCACGCACTCAGCCAACTGAGGAAAATCAGAGGCGTTTCCAGAATCCAATTAGGAAGTGCCTTCCCTAGACTTCTATATGGACTGCCGGTGGACAGTCCTTGGGAAGACTGGTTTCGCAGACGTGACTGGCGAATAAACCCACGATCTTCAGAGCCAGGCACAGGGCAAGAGGCTTGTGATTGGTTCCTAAGGTTTGAGGACTGGCCCGCGACGGGGCCGATGCCCTCGGGCCTCAGTTTTCGAGCATGTGACTTCCACGAGTTCGACATGGTTTTGAACATCATATCGCGGGAGTCGGGACGGAAGGAGAACCTTGGTTGGTATGACCAGTACGCCAAGTTGGCCGACACTATCAACGTGCGCGATATCGTGCTTGGCTTTGAGGGGGATACGATCGTTGCAGCCGCCATCACTTACTTCAAGAATAACGGGAGCCCCGTTGGGGATGATCTCCCCTGGGCCACGACGATTGGGGACGATGTTGGGGGAGTGACATGTATATGCATCGCCGGTACGTACAGTGTCGGTTTTGGCCACCACCCGCTCACTTCATAACAGACGAGAGACCCAACATGGCGATACCCGGGAGTACGATTATGATCAGGATGCTCGACAGCTGCATTCGTGCCCTCGCAACCAACGGGATGCGCAAGTTGTTCATTGACGCAATGAAGGGTGGGGATCAAGGCTTTCAGGAACTGGGTAGGTGTTTGACCAATTCTGAACGTGCTTGATATCTGTGCTGATGCCGCGCTAGGCTTCCAGAAGTGGGCAGCGTATAGAGAGGTCTGGCGAAACGTTTGAGTCCGCGACCGCCTCTGAAGACGGCGCAAAGATGGCCAACCAAGCTCATCTTTGCGGCTGGGCAGGGAGCGATCTTCAGCAAAGGTTAAAATACCCTTCGCTGCATGTACTTCTTACGCAGCAAAGTACATCTGCATGTTCTGGTGGTCGTGGGGGCTCCGAGAACGTCAACGCTTGGCGTAGTGATCCAACAAGATCAGTTGAAGCAGTCCAATGGTCGCATGTGCATACATGCCTAACTGCTCCGCGAGTCTTGACCGGGCAATCCGGGAGACTTGGTCAGGACCGTATCCTCCTCCCTTGAGCCTGGCTTTTTGAGTGGCTCGGTCCGAACACATCACTTGCCGAAGGATTCGTCTGCACGTAGCTGTGGCAAGGATTTTCAAGACACTAGGAAGCCAAGATGCACGCCAATCCGCACCGACGAATGGCCAATGCAGTCAACTCGCGGGGGATTACACCATGAAACCCGATGGCTTCCGTCGGCGCCCGCGACACCAAGGATCGGGGCGTGGCCTTACTCAAGGCCGTCTCGGGTAGGGTCACGATCCGACTGAGACGATCTGGTGGCTTTCCCTCCCTGACACGGTGTGGTGTGAGGGGCCACGAGGTGCAAACCTGGCTTTCCCGTCCTAATGTTTCCGGCAGAGCGTCGTCCACGCTAATGCTTTGCGGTCTTTAACCCATTCTTGGATCCAAAGCCCAACTCGAGCCTGAGAGAGTGGGATGATGCATGCAGAAACCCCAACACCTGAGAGTCCTCGACCGGTCGGTTCAGCCTCGTCAATCGGAAACAGCTAGCTTGAGCGGCGCTCCGTCCCGTCAATCCAGGTTGTGCGTCTAGCTCAGAGGGGCCACAGATCCTCGACCCTCTCTCTACGCGGCTAGCTTGGTGTGTCTTGGGCTCCGATGACAAAAACCATGGTGAGAAGGCACCTCAACAAGACGCCAACTTGAAACACGCTCCGCATGCCGTTCCGCCAGCCGTCAAGTCTTGGGAGACGGAAACGATGGAGGTGGATGCGTTGTCGAAATTGGCGGGATCGTTCAAACCCTTTCCCACAAGAAGGTTCCCGTTGAGCCAGACAGGGTAAATATGACCCCCTTCTGATCCTTCCCGGTCCCTATCGTTTGTGGGGCGCGGCACGGCGCCCCTCTCATCGATACCCCCCACAGGCGTCTCCGGCCAGGTTGCGGGTAGTTACACAGAAAATCCACATCACTCAAGCGTTGAGCTGCGTGGATGCGGCACTGCAAAGGCTTCTGCGTCGTGGTCGGCATGGAGCCACCTGCCCTTTGCAGTCACGGAGTGAAGCGAGTTCCAGGACTTGTCTCCCCAGCTGGAATTGTGCCGCAACACTGCAGTTCCGGCGGGAGATTCTCACGCTCCCGCACGCCCATGCTCTCAACCCTACCGCTGAAGGTGCTGGGAAGTACCAACAGAGGCACCAGGTTCGGCTGGAGAGAAACGGCGGTGGACGATGCGGCGAAGTGGCTTTCAGAATACGCCAAGACAGAAGAGAAGACGGAATTCCGACCCAAGCGGTGAGTGGGGCACCAGTCGGAACTACAAGTCAGTTTTGACTGCCCATTGCCTTAGCTGCGAGGCCAATTGCCATGTCGTCCTCGTCCCATGGCGCACATCACAAGCTCAACTTTTTGCGCGGCCGGGCTGGTGCATGCAGATGTGAAATTCAGGGGGTTGGATAAGACAGGAACGCTTTCGGATGCTGACGCTGGGGAATTGATCTATGTTCACGCTCTCAGTCATTCCGTCAGCCAATCTTGGTCAGCAGCACGGTGTCGAGAGGGCTATTTTGGAACTGGTTCAAATAAAATGCGTCTAACAAAGGTTGATATTCGATTCGTGGGGCCGGCTTGTAAACTCGCTCGTGTGTTACAGCCGCCAAACGTGACCCGTCACCTCGCCCCCAATCCCGGTCGCTTTATTGCCTGTTTCCCGTATCCTCCTTTTTTCTCCTCATCTCGTGTCACCTGAAAAGAAGCCGTCGGACTTTTTCGCTCGCTTCCCCGCGAACGTGACGGTTTCGCAAACGCACGGCAGAACATGAGCCGAAGACAAGGAGAAGCTGGCCTGGCTTATCGTGGGCCAAGGGGCGCACCACCGAGGAAACTCAAATCTGGTCGACCCGTCTGTATGTTGTGCATCAAAGTTGGCTGCTTGGTGGTCTAAACCTGTTTGGGCAGTTTGGAGATGTGCGGCTGTGGCAGGGAAGAAGGGGAGGGTCGTCTCCTCACCACGACTCAGACACGAGACTCGGCGCCGACACCGTTGCCGGCCCTCTGCTTTTCTGCATTGCCAGTTGGCAAATGGGTATGCATGGTCCTCGACCCTCAATATCTCACCGTGCCAGGGGGCCCCGGGGGTGGCCAGCGAGTCGCCAACAACAGAAAACAGAGACACCAAAACGGAGGAAGGAACGAAGGAGGAAGGAAACCAGCCAACAACACGCGGGCCCGCCGCGCGCCAAAACTAAAGACTTGGTGGTTAGAAGACAATCCCGGCATGGCATGGCATCATGCCATGTATGTGCAGATGGATGGGGCATGGTTGATCTTGTTTGGTCAGCCTTATTGTGCACCATGTCAAGTCAAAAAAAGACCTGGGGCCCGACAGATGACAGCAACGCAGTCAAAAGCTTCCCCTCTCGGTAGGTTACCCAGTCTTGGGTGTGTAATTGTAGTGTAAGCGGGCGCACGAACGTGGTCCAGGGTTCGCTACACTAGTATGAGGGCCTATGCTTTGAAGCGTTTAGCGCCAGCTCGCGATCCGATGGGGCGGGTGTCTTGTGTTTGTCAGTGCCGGGATGGCCCCGTCTCGCGCGCGGGGATAACGGGGGGCGGGAGTTGGGCCTTGTGGGGAAATGACGCAGCAGACCCCGTCGCGGATACCAGCAAATAAGAGGTCATCGCAGCGACGGAGCTCCCGACCGAGCTATTAAAAAAAAAAAAAAAAAAAAAAGGCGTTGAAATCCTCTCCATGCATGTATGCACACGTGTATGTATCCTGGGAAAAGAGTCGGTCGCTGCCAGGGTATCTCAAAACCTCCAGCTAGACGCACTCTATCTGCGGGAAACAACAACAACAAAAAAAAAAAAAAGGAAATAAACGGCGGTGGGACGACGACTGGGCAGCCCGGGACTGGCTCGTTGTGGCGTCAAGTGCAGCTTGGTGTAACGTGGGGAACTGTTGGCACCGGCCGCGCGAGACGGCACAGGCCCTCCTGTTTCTTTCTCCTGCTCGGTTCCACTCCCTTTCGGCGCGCATGCTCCTCAACGGGCACAGCTGCCCCTGAACTCCTAAATCCTTCGAATCTAGATTCCCGATGGAGCAAGGAAACGCCTGGTCGGCGGCGGTAAGCATGGGGCGGCTCTCTTGCCGCCTGTCCCTACACTACTCTAGATTGTCGGCCTCGTCAGGATTTTGATCCGTACCGGACGGACAACGCCGTACTGGCAGGGCTTCATTCATCCTTCAAGGCAACCAGCTGAATTGATTGATTGCATTCGCAGACGCGCAACCGCTTTCCCTTGTGGACAAGGTCACGGCAGCAATCTCGTGCCGCCAGGCCAGCGAGCACGTTGAAGCGGGAACTCTTGAAATCCTTTTTGAACACGCGGCTCGGGCGCACATGGCTTACTCCCCGGCCGGAGCAAAGTTCGGTAGGCGCCTTTCGATACCAGTGGACCCGCAAATGCCTGCCTCCACCCGAGCCGTCGTTGCACGCCTGCGACATACTTGGAAGTAACGAAAGACACAGTAACTTTTTTGTGGTATATCCACACCGTGGCCGGGAAAAAAACCCTCCTCATGTCGCAGCCCAAAGTTTTTACCCCCCACGACGCCGCCTGGAGAATCCAACGTGAAAAGCCAAACAGGCCGACCATGCGTTACATACAGCTCGTGATACGAAGCCAAAGAAAACAACCGGCCGTCAAGGGCCGAAAAAAAAAACCAGATACCCACACAGGAAACGGGTCAAAGACGCCAAAATGACCAGTCTTGGTCCCCTCGCCGCCTGCATACATACCCCCAAAACGATCCTGAGCCAACCGCCAACGAGCCGGCCATCAATATCCTAGATTAAAAACCTGTAAGACCCGTGCATCCCCTTCAGCTTCTCTGCTAGGTCCACTTGGAAAAATCCACGCTCTCAACCAGGGCCTCGGCCCCATTTGGCATCTCAGTGTTTTCTGTTGTCGCCGTCGATAGCATCGACGACCGATGCGACTGCAGCGCCTGATCAGCACTTCCGCTTGTAAAGAAGGTGGCCACCGACGACCTGCGCAGACTGCTAAAGCTATCTCGCACGCCACTTATCGGACGAGTGTTTTCTGTCTGTGAGACGGCTAGATTGCCCGTGACTGCGCCGCCGAGCGAGCTGGGCGGCGGGGACGGCGTCGGGAGCGCCTTTGGACCGTACCGTTCGCGCAGTCTGTTAATCTCCTGCAGACGGTTGCGCCAGGATGAGACGTGCTCGCCGCCTTCCCTGTTAGCCCACACATGCGAGAAGACGGACGCGTTGATTGCTAAGAGCCGCACGAAGCCGGGCAAGGCCCTAAGGCTGACGAGCTTGGGTTCCGCCGCTGGCGAAATCTCTGGGAACCCGGGCTGGCTCATCACTTGGACCATGAAAAAGGGAGACTGGTATTCGTTGCCCTCTTCCCGCCCCTCCGCCCGTTCTCTGGTCGCGACGTACGACAGACGCGGGTTGGGCGTTATGACAATGTAAACATAGTTGAACTGGGAGGGGAACATGTCGAATTTGAACGGCAAGCCCGAGTCGTTCCAAACAATGCTGACGTGGTCGTTACCTATATGCCTCTTTTTCAAGTCGCAACGCGGGTCACGCTCGAGGTTTGTCGGCATTTGCGTGATGACGTGAAATACAATCTCGGTGACTCTGTCGCGCCAGCAATATGTGTACCGGCCGTCAATGTCGGATGAGCGATCAAGTCCCTGGGTGTTGAAAGTAGCCCCTTTGAGCTTGGCCAACGCCCCCAAGTTTTTCAGAAACTCAAGATAGTCCGGCCCTCCAATCGTGTTTGCGAGAATCTCCGTCTCCTTGGTTTGCCCCTCACCAATGTAAATGACACCGATTTTGTGGCCATCGACGGTCGAGCTGCGGTCAAAGATGCGAATCGCTCGATCAACAGCATCGTCATCGGGCAGCAGAATAGGTCGAAGCGTGGCATCATGTATCTGCGGCATTGGCGCAAGGAGCTGCATCAAGAGATGGCTGGGGAAGATGGTGGTTCCCTGCTGAAAACGTCCCTCCCAGATGGACGGATCTGAGCCTTCAGGAGGTTGATAGACGACGGGTGGCGGGAACTCGACACGAATGGCAAACGACGATGTGCCCGACGGGTATCTTCTCGTGATTTCAGCCCAGCCCGCCGCAGTTGCCTGTCGAATTGTGACAACGCTGTTGCCTATGATCCAGCGTTTTCGCTGTATGTCGCCGAAATATTGCTCCCTGAAGAGAGGATCCTCTGCCGAGTCACTGGCATCAGAAAACGCGGTACGTTGCATAAAGTCGAGCGTGATTTGCGCCTGTTCTTCGTTGTTGGCGCTGCCGTCCACGTCAGTGAACAGGCTCTTCGCGATCCACCCGATATAGTTGGGTCGATCAGGCATCTTGACCGCCAGGAACCAGAATGTGATGACGTGATAGGCGAGTGCATACACATACTGCGGCAGGTCGTCGTTGACGTGCTGCTGGCCAGCAAGATCGAGGTGGCTGTGACTCGCCGCAGCAACGCTCGGTGTCGAAGGTTCGCTCATATAGCTCGTCCGCACAGAGTGCTTCTTCTCGCGGACGTATTGGAGGTATCGAAAGCAGATGCCAAACACGATGCGGTACTCGTCTTCGCGAAAGTTGGAGTACAGCGAGGGCAGCCGACTCAAGCATGCCAGGAATTCCAGAATGTGCATCGCCACCAAGGGTTGCGTGATGACCTGGGACATGCGTTGCAGAATGGTGACAAGACACTTGCTGACAGCCATGGGCAGCTCGTGGCAGCAGACTGAGAAGGCATGGATGCATGTCTTGGCCGTCTTGTCTGTGATGCCATGCATAAACGTCCTCACGATCTCGTCTTCATCCATCCTCTGGTTCTTGAAGAAGTGATGATAACTTGTAATCATGATCAAGGAATGGAACAGGCAGTTGGCAACGTCAGGCCGGCGAAGTCCTGACGCCAATGGGGGTTCCTGAAAGCTGTTCATCCGGATCATTTCGCAAAACGCGCGGCGTAGTTCTTGGATGTGGTTTATCGAGCCTCTGAAAATGCCGTGATTGCTCAGCTGTGCTGGAAGGTGTACCAGAATGAAGCTGTAAACTTCCCAGTCACATCCATGGTGGAACAGACTGAGTAGTGCCTCTAGCCACGAATCCATGTTCAGAATCGTCTTGCCCTCCTCGATTGAAGCCAGGGTTTCGGCCCCAACCACTTTGTGCGAGAGAAGCAAATGACTGGGCGAGCTCGGTGAGGGCTCCGGCAAGGCGTCGGGGTCCGGGACGGACCAAAGCCTCTGGCCCACATGAGAAATGTGCCGGGAGTTTTGTGAAAGCCTGGGAGGCAATCCTCTGTCCCCAACTTGGCCTTGGGTGAACGAGATTCCGCGTGTCGTTCGACCTCCAACTTGCTCCGATCTAGGCAATCTGCTCGGCTGTGCGGCTTCTTCCGCCAACCTGCGAGCGAGGGCTCCTTCAGTTCTGAAAAGGGTTGCAGCCAGTCCTTCGTTCTCAACCCGGGTTGTCAGGTATATCTGGTACCGGAAATCCGCCCGAAGACGAAAAAGCATCTTCATGGCGGTGAGACGAGCATCGACCTCGCATGAGTTTGAGCGCGCGATGCGGACGAGAGCGTCGAACGCCTGTGTTGCTTTCTCGGGATCCTTGTTTATTGATCTGATGAATACTTGGATATAGCCCCGGGTGACAACGTTTGACAGGCTTTGGTTCGCAAAGTAGACGGTTTGCTGTTCTGGGGGCTGGGGCGAGAGGCTTTTTGCGGCTGTTGATGCAGATGATGGGGAACGAGCCATATCCCCTGCAACAACAGCTCTGAACGAGTCCATGATATTATGGAAAAGATCAACTCCAGCCGTTTCGGAAACCTCAACCATAAAAGTTACGCCCTGTTGCAGAACAAGGGTATCCGTCTCCTCTCGCATTCCCGAGAGTATTCGTTTGACAAGACTGATGATGACCTCCTCTTCGACGAGGCCCTGGACCAGTGATAGGAAATCGTACACGTTGGTAATTGCTTCGAGGGCCTGAAGACGGGTCAAGGGGCGTCGATTCCGGTCCAGATAGAACCCGTCCAGAACGATCTTGAGGTTCTTCTTCCAGTCCACTTCAGCAGGGAAGCAGCTTCGGTTTTCTCGGAAATGAGCGATTACGAGTGTGGCAGCAGAGTCTGGGAGGGCGTGTGGGACCTCTGTAAAGAAGCTCATGCACTCGTCTCGTTGTAGGAAGTCCGGGCGTCTCTGCGCTAGCATCACCTCTATGCGGCCGATGAGTGTCTTCAGTTGATACGCAATGCTGTCCTCGGACTCAATGTCCTCTCTGCAAGACGCATCAGTTGAACCGTCAAGTTCTGGGAGGGGTGGGCGATGCTCCTTCTCGGCGCATTTGGCGGCGACCGAGAAGATTGGCGACCAATGCTCTTCTGTCACAACAATGCTAACATTGCCGCGCGCGTCTTCAAACAGTGAATTGATGAGTTTGAGACTGTCGATCGATATTTTTGTATGGCTAATTCGAGATATGTTGGCTAAGCCATCGGCAAGAAGTGCTAGGGGGACCGCCGGATACCCTTTTTCGGTAGATTTGGACATGAGTTTCTTGAGAACAGACAGTGCGCCACGGACTTCCCGAATAGCATCCTTCTCCTTTCCTGGATCCAGGGGGGCGGGGAGTTTCCTCAGAACGTCGAGAAGAATCCTAACGGTGGACTGGCCGTGGTGGGACCTACAGACATTTGAAAGGACATGCCAGGCGTCTTTCTGCAGCGGCGGCACTAAACTATGAATAGAACTGAGGACTTGGATACATCCCTTGAGTTTGTCGTTCGGGATGGTGCCAAAGGTGACGAGTGCATCAATGACGTTGATGCAAGACCTCAGGTCCTCTTCAACGCTCGTATTCATGCAAATCCTGAGCAGGATCGCAAGCAAATCCCCAACGACCTTGTCCGTGGCGAACTTGAAGTTGAACTTGATGACATCCTTGAGAAAGGTGAAGAGCTGGGAAAAGTTCTTATCCTCGCCTGTCGTGAGCGACTTCTGTTTGGCGGCCCTGTTGCTCGCCCGGGATACTTGTCTCCGGGCCGTTCGCACTACCTTGTACCATTCTTGCAGCCAGGTTGAGAGGAGCGGGAAGATTTCGTAGTAGAATCCAGCGACATTCCGGCCATGGTTCGTCAGATCTTCCAGGGCGGCGAGCTGGAGATGGAAGTCATCAGGATGGGCCGTTGCAGTCAAAGTTTGAAAGTATTGCAACCGCTCCAGATCAGTTGACGATGGGTACTTGACACACTTGATCAACAACTCCCAGCCTGCCAATCTCGCCGCCGTTGGTTTTGTTGGCTCAATCAGGTCCTTTGCCGCATCCCAGATATCAAGCACCTGCACGCACAGGGTCAGAGGATAAGCTTAGCATGTGGAACAACTGAAGTACGCACGGGGTTCAGAGGGAAATCGGCGAGGGTGTAACGCAATGAGTTTGCCGCGACCACCCGCTCGTTCAATGTGCCGCCCTTGAGTTGCGCAAAGAGCTCTATTTGTTCAGGAGACAGCCCGCGGACGAGGTTTGAGTGTGTAACGGCATCGGATCGGTCTTGGGAGGCTATCGTTGGGAGAGGGGGAGGGGATTTGGCGAGTCTTCCACCAGCCAGCCTGAACACACCAGCGAGCCCGCCGCCCCGGGGCTCGGGAGACTGGAGCTCATCTGGCATAGGCTCCCGGTCCTCGTTGGCCTGGTGGCCTAGAGAAGCTAGACGACGAAGCATGTCAGCGGAAGGACCATGGAAACCCCAAGACAAAAATTCCGCGGTCGTCGGTGACGATCTTCTTTATCTTGGTGCCAAGATCGAACACCGAATGGGAGGACAAGCTAGGCGTGCAGAAGCATGCAGGAGCCGCATGCAGGGCAGGGAAAGCGAGGAAAAGAGATGCGGAACACCAGAAATCATCGCCAGGGAGGTCGAAGCTGGTGCAATCGGAGAAACAAAGATCACAGGTCCGTCGTCGCAGGCACTGCGCTCCATGAAGAGGCTTTGGAGTCAATGCCTAGGCAGGCGCCGCGACCACGGATGAACACCCAGCAAGGCAAAAAAAAAAAAAAAAAAAAAACTTGAGCAATGAGATATGACAGATGAAACATGACTTACACGCAATGTGTTACTTGCATAAAAGGGCGGGAGGCAGAGAGGCCACCCGACCTTGTCTGTCCACCCCTTTCCTGTTCGTGGTGTGGGCTGAGGGGAATATTCAGGGCCGGGTGATGCACCTTGCCGGGCAGGAGCTATCAAGTGTCTGCCTCGATGCTATCCGGGATTCTGGTTCGCGCCGAGGTAGCGGGCACGTCGTACGAAGCTGTACAAGGTCGTGAGAGGCACAAAGGTGTATCGATAGGGATTGCGCTCAGAGCAGCGGCCAGGTGGTTGTCAGTGGTGTGGTTGGGAGATGGCGCATGGAGCTGAGAGCATTTTGGAGCACCGCGAGACGCAAGCAAGGAATGACGGAAGAAGTCTTGGTGGTGGGCTGGTCATTGGACGCCCCATGAACCTGGTCCGTCGTGCTCCCCCGATTGCCGCCAATCATGCCGCGCAGCCACAGCTCCGCCATCAGGGATGTGCCTGTCTGAACTGCCTTTGATGAATTTGGCTTTTTGGTTCCAACGTTGGACGCCCTTCCCCAGGTCGGCTCGTGTTCGAGTTTAAGCCAGATAAGTTGAGACTCCCGTAGAGAAAGCCTATACGGGTCTTGTTAGTTCTGGAGGCTGGGCTCACGCACATCTAGACTTAGTTTGAGACGTAAGTCATACCAGAAGCGAGGTCGGGGTTCTGTACAAAGAAACAGTGCTGGTTTAAACTGACATCACAAGCCCATGCGATCAACAAGATTTCGCCAGTGAAAATGCATAAACACAAATTGTTCATACTAATTATTGTGATAATCTACTCCCTAAATAGTAAGAATTATACTGCACCTGTATTGCTGGCTTTCCTCTAGAAAACGGTTTGCAGATTATTTATGTGCCACTCTATTTCTTGTCTCACGCTGCTGGTCTTCCTTGGGACTGGGCATTGTGTCAAAGCTCCCACCCCACCTCAGGCCAAGAACCCCATGTTCCCTGCCCCACCAAGGAACCCCTTCCTCACCGTGCCTTGCCTGGAGCAACCAAGAATCGCAGTTTGCAACGTCTTCTCCGGCGTTTGTTTTTTTCTGCGACTTTTCTCACAAACTCCTTCCGGCAGCCATAAACCTTGACGAGCTCCCAGAAACCATTCGACCAATTCGAATCATGGCTTCTGACACAGACCGCCTTGCGCAGTTGCTAAATGCAACGCTCGATCCTCATCAGCACCGCAAAGGCAAGTAAATAACAAAGTTGCTTGGGTGTCGCAAGGCGCAAACAAACCAGACGTCGCTTTTGGCACAACCCCGCTAACACATGACATTACAGCTGAGAACGCACTCAAGGAGGAAGCAAAGAAGCCCAAATACTCTCTCGCTCTCCTGAGCATTGTGAGCACCACATCCCAGCCGCCAAACATTCGTCTAGCCGCTGCGCTCGCATTCAAAAACTTCATCCGCCACAACTACGTTGACGAGGATGGAAACTACAAGCTCCCTGAGGATGAAGTCAAGACCATCAAGACGGAAATTGTCGGGCTGATGATATCATCGCCATCCACGATACAAACACAGCTTGGTGAGGCCATCAGCATCATCGCCGACTCCGACTTCTGGACCCGCTGGGACACCCTTACCCAAGACCTCGTCAGCCGCCTTTCCGATACGGATTACAAGGTTACCAATGGCGTTTTGGAGGTCGCACATTCGATCTTTGCCAGGTGGCGTCCTCTCTTCCAGTCCAACGACCTGAACCGCGAGATCCTGCACGTCGTCGGCATTTTTGGGCAACCGTTCATCCAGTTGTTGAGCTTGGCGGACCAGAAAATCGAGCAGAGTAAGGGGGATGCTACGGCTCTGAAGGGATGGCTTGAGACCATGAGTCTGCTCATCCGCATCTTCTACGACCTATCGTGCCAAGACCTTCCCCCCATCATCGAGTCCAATCTCCAGCCGATCACGGTCGTGATGCAAAAGTACCTGGCGTATTCAAATCCAATTTTTGATGATGAGGAAGACGAGGCCACGCCGCTTGAAAACCTCAAGTCGGATATTTGCGATGCCCTACAACTGTACACGAACAAGTATGACGACGACTTCGGCACATACGTCCAACCGTTCACCGAGTATGTGTGGAATGTCCTTTCCAGCGTCGGGCCCCAGAAGAGATACGATATTCTCGCGAGCAAAGCACTGCAGTTTCTCACTGCCGTTGCTTCAGTGCGTCGTCATGCCGAAATCTTCAACAACGACCAGATTTTGAGCACAATCGTTGAGAAGGTCGTCTTGCCCAATGTTGCGCTGAGGGAGTCGGATATTGAAATGTTTGAGGACGAGCCTATCGAGTTCATTCGCCGGGACCTTGAGGGCTCCGACACGGATTCCCGAAGGCGGGCCGCTACGGACTTCCTGCGGAAACTTCTGGACAACTTTGAGAGACTTGTCACCGAGGTTGTCTTCAAGTATATCAACGGCTACCTTGAGACTGGCAAGTCAGACTGGAAGGCCAAAGACACGGCTGTGTATCTGTTCCTAGCCATCGCTGCCAAGGGAGCCGTCACCGCCGCCCAGGGAGTCAAGACGGTCAACAGCTTCGTGAATGTCATTCAATTCTTCGAACAACACATTGCGGCGGATCTCCTCGCTGAAGGTGTTCAGCCTATCGCTAAAGTGGACGCGATCAAGTACCTGTACAACTTCCGAAGCCAGCTCAACAAGGCGCAGTGGGATACCGCCATCAAGCCCCTCATCCAGAACCTTGGCTCGTCAAACTACGTCGTTTACACATACGCAGCTATTGCGGTGGAGCGAGTGCTGTTCTTGACGGATGACCAAGGGCAACACGTTCTTGGTCGTGTGGACATTCAACCGTATGCCAAGGATTTGCTGGAGCATCTCTTTACCCTGGTGGAGAAGGACAAGTCGTCGGCGAAGCTGCAAGAGAACGAGTTTTTGATGCGCTGCATTATGCGCGTCCTGATCGTAATCAAGGAGGGTGTTCTTGAGTGCGGCATTGGCAACATTCTTGAACATCTGATCCTGATCACCAACATCATCAAGGAGAACCCGAGCAACCCAAGGTTCTACTACTACCACTTTGAGGCCATTGGTGCTCTCATCAGGTACTGCAGCAACCAGCCCCAAGTCAACCTCCTGGCCAAACTCTGGGGTCCATTCTCGTCGATCCTTGTCGAGGACGTGTCAGGTTCGTACTTTGTCGTCCAGCCAAACCTTGATTGTTACTAACGGTGGTCTGCAGAGTTCGTTCCGTTTGTTTTCCAGATCTTTGCTCTGCTCCTCGAGCTCAACCCAACGAGCACCGTCCCTGGAGACTTCAAGGCGTTGTTGGATAGCATCCTCGCGCCTGGGCCTTGGGAAACCCGTGGCAATGTTCCTCCTCTGGTTCGCTTCATTTCAACGATCATGCCGAAGGCCGCAGAGGCCATCGTGTCTGAGCAGAAGCTGGAACCCATCCTCGCCATTTTCCAGCGACTGCTTTCTGGCAAGAAGACGGACCAGAATGCATTTGACATGCTCGAAGCTATCATCAGCTCCTTCTCCGGGTGAGTAATTTCCGACTGTTGCATGGCAGCTTCTTGTGGCAAGCTAACCCTAGAGTGTGCAGACCTGTTCTCGACAAGTACTTCGGCGTCATCATCCAGCTCGTGTTTGCCAAACTTGAGTCCAACCCTACTGACTCGTTTAAGACTCGGGTAACGCGGTTTTACCACTTGGTGTCAGCCAAGGCTGGCAATGACGGCTACGGTGCCGACTACTTCATCACACATGCCGAGAGCATCCAGGAAAAGGTTTTCACACCCTTCTACCTCAGCATCGTCCTTCCCACAACCGGCCAATTTGCGCGGCCAGTGGACCGCAAGCTTGGTGTCATCTCATACACCAAGACGCTGTGCGAGTCGACGGCGTTTGCAACGCGTTATCAGAAGGGATGGGGCTTCACATGCAACCACCTCCTTGACCTGCTGAAGAACCCCCCCAAGGTGGCGTCAGGGGCCGGTGACGAGATTGTCAATGAAGCGGATGTGGATGATATTGGTTTTGGTCACGGCTTCACCCCGCTCAGCACTTGCAAGCGTGGCGCCAGAGATGACTTCCCCGAGATCCAGGACGTGCCCGGATGGGTGGGCGCGTACTTCAAGGAGGCGAACAGCAAGCACGGTGGGCAGATTGCGAGCTTTGTCGAGGCCAGGTTGACACCCGAGGCAAAGGCGGCCATCGCAACCTATCTTGCTTGAGCGGCGACACTGTGAGGCAAGTGAGTGACGCGGGCCATGGCAGAGGCAGGATTCGATAGTGGCAATGGGCTGAGGGGCGTAGTTGGGGTCCAAGCAACGATTTGGCTTCTGGATGGAAGGAGAGATGATACCTAGAGGCTGACGGAAAATAAGGGCGTTTTTTTTTCTCTTTCTGATGACCAAAAAATCATGAGGACCCGGGGAAAATATGGAGCATTGAGTATTGTACCTGGGTTGGTTTTGTAGGTAGAAATGGATGGGTGCGCGGTTGATAGCCATATCTGTGGGTAGATCTGACGGACAATACGACGAGGCTGTTGTTGTCATCCATGATGAAGCGATGGTGGGGACTGTGCACAAAGGAGCCACCACGGCCAGGGGCTGTTTCGATATTCAGCATGTTGGCCGCTGAGGCTCAGTGCAAACATTGCATGCATATGCTCGTAAACAATAGCCGATGCGTCGTTGAACACTGGCTGTGTCGAGATGGTGGTCGCGAGAAAGCAGGCAGTTTGGGAGCGGCGAATCCTTCTAGAAGGTTGCGAGGATGGGACGGGAGCGAGACGGTTCGGGGCGGGTGACGCCAACATACATGCCTGGGACCGCGCGTGTCCCCATATCCGCACCGTGCACGAAGCTATTCAGAACCCAATCGGGAAATCTTGTCTAATTGACAGGCCGCAACAGCGACCTTGCTATTGGCCTGACCGGAATAGGTGATATTGACTGTGGCTGGGGAAGACCCAACACAATGGAACCATATGATTGAATAACACAAGGGTAGATTCACACCTGGTGACGGTGTGAGGATCAACCCCTCGATTCTAGAGGGTCGAACTTGTATATAAAAACCAGCAGGACCGCCGAGGGAATGGGTTCCTGTCTTTTATCATCACTTACTCATTCATTCATTCAGCCAGCCAGTGGGTAGCACACCAACACTACTGTCACTCATTCCTGTCTTCACTCGTTTTCCTTGCTCGGCACAATGCCCTTCCCTTCCTTCCTCTCGGCCAGGGCCGTCTCGAGAGCCGCTGTTGCTCTTGGCTGTCTTGCGGCCGAGACTATTGCCTTGCCCGAGCGTGTCATCCATTCACGCAACTCCAACTCGCAGGTCACTTTCCGCGAGGTGACGCTCCCCCATGATGCTCTCCACTCAGACACGACTAACACGCTCACTCCCAGACCAAATTCTGCGAGACTACAATTGGCGTCAATGCCTTCTCGGGTTACATCAAGGTGCCCTCGCTCTCAACGATCGATGGCACGCCCTACGACGCCAACATCTTCTTTTGGTTCTTTGAGGCCCGCGATGTCAACCCGTACCGGGCGCCCCTGACCGTCTGGCTCAACGGCGGACCGGGCTCGGGCTCAACTACGCATGCCGTGGGCGGCCACAACGGACCCTGCATTGTGCGGAGCGACTCCAACTCGACGGTGCTCAACCAATGGAGCTGGAACAAGGTCTCCAACATGCTGTACATTGACCAGCCGGCGCAGACCGGCTTTTCGGTGGACGGCAACGCCGTCGATGGCTTCCGCAACATGCTCACGGCCGAAATCCTCCCCGGAGGCAGCGGCAGCGGCAACTTGACCAACCGAAAGGGGAAGTTTTCCGGCCAGAACCCTGGCAACACTGTCACGACCACGGCCGCCGCAGCCAGGGCCATTGGTGACTTCCTGGACTGCTGGTTTGACGAGTAAGTGTCACCCTCTTGAATTTCGACCAAACAGAAACAGGCCCTGACACAAAGTCCAGATTCTGGGGGTACAGACGCGGAGGCATCCATATCTGGTCGCAGTCGTAGTAAGCATACCTACCCCCTTTCTTACCACCATGATGATCCAACCAACCCTCTCCACAGCGGCGGTCATTGGGCGCCCGCCATCGCCGCCGAGCTCATGCCAGAGCGCTATTGCCGCGGTCGACACGGCTGGTGCGGCGACAACTCACGCTTCCATATCGAAGTCGACTCGATCGGCATCATCAACGGCGTCATCGACATGGGCATCCAGATTGGATACTACCCGCATTTTGCCGTCAACAACACGTACGGCATCGAAACAATTCCTCCGGCCGCCGCCGCCTTTGCCCTGGACAGCTTGACCCAGCCCGGCGGATGCGCCGAGCAGGCTGCCTTGTGTAGGAGCCTCCAGGAGCAGTACGATCCGAATAATACCGGAACGAACGCAACCATCAATGGAGTGTGCCTGGGTGCTTTTGGCTTCTGCTGGGCGAACGTGTATGGAGTCTATGAGGGTCTTTCAGGGGTAATCATCTGTCCCATAATTCTCATTGACACATACTCACCTTGACAACAGCGCAACCCCCTCGACATTGCCCACACCCTCCTCGACCCTTTCCCACCCCAATACGCCCAGGGTTTCCTCAACAACAAATGGGTCCAGGACGCCCTCGGTGCCAAGGTCAACTACACCGAGATCAGTCCGGTCGTCAATAACGGTGAGTTCATGTTGTTTTCCCGTCCCCAGTACCCACACCACCTTCCTCGTACTGACCGAAGCCCAGCCTTCATCTTCTCGGGCGACTTTGTCCGCGGCTACACCACCCAAATCTCTGACCTCCTCGACTCGGGCGTCAGAGTCGCCCTCGTCTACGGCGACCGCGACTACCGCGCCAACTGGTTCGGCGGCGAAGCCGTCTCGCTGGCCATCACGCACGACCACAGGACCCAGTTCGCGTCGGCAGGCTACGCCAACCTCGCGACATCATCGTCTTATACGGGCGGCAAAGTCCGCCAGCATAATCTGCTGTCTTTTAGCCGTGTTTACCAGGCTGGTCATGAAGGTATGCCTTCTTTTTTTCTCTCCACTTTTCTCTTCTTTCACTCCCATCCTTTCAGGAATCGCCCAGTGTAGTGTGTGTCTGACATGTACCATCCAGTCCCCTACTACCAACCCGAAACAGCCTTCAAGATCTTTTCCCGCACCATCAACGGCTACGACGTTGCGACAGGCTCGGTGCGTGTCAACAGACAGTACAAGACGACCGGTCCTTCGTCTGTGGCCAATGTGAACTCGGGCCCGCCGACGCCGGCACAGGGACCCGGCGTGTGCTACGTCGATGCGGCGCCACTCGGGGAGCGATGCAATGCTGCACAGCTCGGGGCCTTGGTCGATGGCTCGGCCGTTGTCGTTCAGAGGGTTGTTGCCACCCCTGGGCCTTGAACTCAAGAACCCCTTGTTGGCTTTGTGGGATGTCACGTCATGCCATGTCATGCGATCCTGCCTCCTCTTCTTGATTTCCATTCTATCGATCATTTGGATATATATGATATGTAGGCGGTAGCTTGGGTGGTTTTACGGAACTTGACTTGTCAATTCTCAATGTCGCCGGTGTCGCCGCTTTGTTGAAAGTACCGTCGGTTCCTGTTCTCCCCTGGACAAAAGGGTGCACTAGGAAAACGGAACTGAAAAAAAAAAAAAACCAGAATCCGGTCCTTTTGCTTTGCCGTCCATCTGTCCGTGTCTATCTGTCTCGTTGATCAAATCAACCGCATCTCTCCGCCGATTTGGCTTTGCATAAAATGGGTCGGAGGCGGCTAACTTTCGAGGCCGCATCGTGCAGGGTTTAGTTTCTAGAGAGGCTGGAGGCTGGCGGTCAAACAAGAAAAAAAATCCCCATACCCCATACCGTATCGCCTATTCGGTCGACTTGCATGAGGAGTGATTTCGTTTGAGAAAGAGGGGAAGGGAACGAACGAAACAAACGTCAACGCTCGCCTTCACCGTCTTTGTGGCGAATGTCGATTTCCATAACAAATAGGTCCGTGGAAATAAGGGGCAAAAGGTATTGTCATTAGGAGAAAAAAAGACCACCTTCTTGATGGGGAAACCTGCCATGAGCTAGAGCGAGTTGTGGCTTGCTCAGGGGCTTGCGTTTTCTCTTTCTCAAGAAACAGGCCAATCGCATACCGGTGAGTTGTAAGCCTGTATGTTTCCTGTCCTGCATGGCGTTGAATTGGCTTGCTCGGGTTGTTGATGCTCGTCCCTGGTGAACACACACGAGGATGTGACTTCTCTGCTTGGCGCAGATGCTGTGGATAGCCGTCAAGGTGGTTTCACGAAACTCCATCTCAAGACTGGATGCTGATCTTGTCTTGCAATCTTTCCCGACCTGTCGTTTCTCCTTTCTGTCTGAAGATGGTCCCTTACTTTTTTGGCTTTTTATTGATTTGTGCAGGTGTGAGA
Source organism: Cercophora sp. LCS_1 (assembly GCA_036250225.1). Taxonomy (NCBI): domain Eukaryota; kingdom Fungi; phylum Ascomycota; class Sordariomycetes; order Sordariales; family Lasiosphaeriaceae; genus Cercophora; species Cercophora sp. LCS_1. Next base: position 300,849 of record JAPZLL010000031.1, read on the forward strand.
TTCCCCTGTCCTGTTGCCTTGCCTGGTGCAATCAACATGGTCTCCTCAACGGCCCGCAGCGGAAAACCCCTGCGCTCGGCAGCCAAGGCCTTGGAATTGGTCCTGTCTTCGGAAACTGCTCACCGCAGTCTGCGGGGCTGGCTGTATGTCCGACGATCCTGCTTTTTTTTGTTGCTGGTCTCTCCGCTGCCACCCTTTTCGCGAAGAATCACACTAGTTGCTGCAAGGTACTCAGGCCGGCGCGAGACTAAACCGCCGTCATGCAAGACATCGGGATAAGTGCTTGCATGGAAGGGGGTAGGTACCGACTGACGCCTGTCTGAGACATTGGGCGAGATCTCGACCCAGGTGGAATGCTCAGCTTGTTGTCATCAGTCGGCTCGCCCCATTCCCATCTCGCCACCACGGCTGAACCCGTTCTTTGGGTTCCTCGAGACGTGATGCCTTGGTTCCATTGCCAATGCCGTGGATGGGATGATTAACTGGTGCTCAGATAGCACTCCGGCCCTCTGGAATCAACGTCTTGGGTTGCCATGCCCTGAGCAGGTCAAGCCGTCAAGAAGGCGGTCAAAGCCCTTGCTCGTTTGTAAAGGCTTCACGAATCAAGAAGGCGGGGTGGGTTCGGTGATGTTGACTGGGGGGAGATTGCGTGGCGTTTCCTCAAGCGGATCTCGGCCAATGCATGCCCATCATGCCAGCCTCAAGTTGTGAAGATCCAAACCTAAAAGCGCTGTTGCATTGAGGGTTGTTCGTCTCAACGTTTCCTGTGTGCGGATCTGCGGCGGGATTCCATGACTAGCTTGGTTCCTCTGTGTGTTCCGTCGTCGGCCCAACCTCCTCGCCGGGTCCACGGATGACGAACAGACCAATCATCTGCTGCATCAAGTGGTTGGTTGATCTCGAGACCCCCAAAGGAACGAGAAAAAAAAACAAACAGTGTGAGGCTTTGTGAGCCCCAGTCCCACTTGTCAAAGTTTGGCCGCTGCGGAAGTGAGAGCCCCCGAAATTCGGCCATGGTCCCGCTGCGGTGTCATGGTTTCGGTGGATAATCGCTGAGAGAGAATGCTGCTGAACTGACATGTCAACCATCGCGACATCGGCTGAAACATAGCCGATTGTTCAAGCAAAAGAGGAAGTGCACATTCCCGGGCTGTATTCCGTAAAGGGGGAAAGAGTGCCGAAGTTTGCCACCACAAACCCTTCGTGATGAGAACCGAGATGCAGGACAGGCCATTCGACCGACAACGTGATTGGGTCGTGGTGAAGAGGGTGCTGCTGCCAGACGAGACTCCGACATGCAACAACAGCAGTGTGAAACGCTGCATAACTGCCAGGAACCGATTGCAAGCTCTTGTCGTCCCCGAGCTCCTCCTTCCTTGGTCCACAGAATCGGCATGCGCCGAACCCTTCCTGCAATGCAGACAGGGCCGAGTTGACATTGACAAGGTCGGCTTGCCAGATTTGGTTTCGAGCGAGAACATCGTGCCCGCCCACCAAACGAATTCCCCCACGGCTGTTTTTTGGTACGCGCCGCAAAGTCTGGAACCGAGCAGAACCAAATCATCCCGTGTTTCTATTTCCTTCAGTAAAGAAGGATAGGAAACAAGGAAGTAAGGGCACGGACGTGAAATTGCAACGAGAGGATTGGATGCCAAGACCAGGAACATCGCCAACGGTTTTTTGGACCCCAAAACTTTGGGAAGGCGTTCCTGAACGCAGGGCAGAAGAAAGGGGCCAGGGACTAAATGGTACTCAATTTCCCAGCAACCGTTGGCTCGACTACCCCCAGCAAGACACGCAGCTTCAGACAACAAAAAGCAACTGTGACCGGCTAGGTAACATTGCAGCAGAAGCACATAAAATATCACACGAGGTTCAACCCGGAATCTTGACATCGCAGGCGAGCAGCCTCAAGACATTAGCCCAAATGCAGCCGTTATGGAGAAGGCACATCGGACAGGTTGCGATGTTTGCATCCTGGTTTCACTCGTCACAACACTCAACGCGCGACGGGCGGTAACAGTTTCGTTATCACCGGGTGTTACGCTTCAGCAAATTGGTATTTAGCAACCGGTTTTTGGGGACAGAGGTTTTCTGTCGTCGTCCGCCTTCCAGATTGCTTTTCTGTAGGGACGCACAGGCGATCTGGAAAAACATTGAAGGACCTCTCCCATCGCCTGTCGATTCTCTCCGGACGTTCAGGTTTTCTCTCTCTGCTCAGTCCGGGTTGAGCGATTTAATCGCCGCTGTCATTTCAAATCGCATTTATATTTTGTTTTTCCAAGGTGATGATGCGATAAAATGTTTCAAACATGATGGGGAAAAAAAAGCAAAAGCTCCATGGGGCCAGTTTTACACAACGACTGTCGTGACAAAAAAGGAAAGAGTGAGGAAATCTGGGGTGGGAGGGCGTTTGGGGGAGGCCCGGCCCATCCCTGACTCCCCGCATAGCCGATCAGGGGCTGCGGAGGGAATCGAAATCGACAATCGCGCTGGGCGGCTGTCCTGTCCGGCACTCAAGAGCGCACTACACTACTGTACCCATCCTCCCGTTGCCGAGCTTCAGCTCTGCAAGGGCACGCACTTGCCCACCTGTCTTACGAATATCCGCGCTATCGCGGCTGGGGCCAAGCAAACGTGGATACGTTGATGGCGGCGTCTCCAGCTCTCACGGCCGGTTCGATCTGGCATTCAATAGCTTCCCGCTAGGCCTTCCAGCCGCGCATTTATTCGACTCGGTCCTTCGGCATACCGCCCGGGCCCCTCGCCGAGAGGAAGGCCCCGAGCTTGGGCCTCCGCTCAAGTGGGATATGTCTCAGACAGCGTATGCCGACTTCAAAACTAGCAGTTAGTGAACCCTCATTCGTATCAGTAAGAGGGGGTTGGTTGGACGTCAGACGGCGTAGAGGGCTTGGTGAACGGCGAAATATCCGCAAGGCAGACACTGCAAGAGCTTCAGAACCGCCGTGTTCCATCTCGCCCTCACCACATCCACAACCCTGATCCTTGTCGGCGGTGACACGCCGTCCCAACACCATCTCGTCCACCACAACCGGTAGACCGCGCAGTAATTGGCTTTACCCCACAAAGTTACACGGCGTCTTGCAATGCTGGCTGGCACAGCGCCGCAGGTGGTGAGGGGGCCGTGACCTGACAAAGACCGCAATGCCGCCGCCATGGACTGGCGAACAGCTATGCAGGAACGAGGGGTTCGTTTTCTCAAAGGCACGTCTTGGGTCGCCATCCAGGCTGGGTGCCCATCAAATATGAAGCCGACAGTCACAAGAGGACGACTGAGGTATGAGCCGCCCTCCACCACGTAAATTGCCCTCAACGGAAAGGTGGGATTGTGGTGTGCTCTTTGGGGATAGTTGTGGACGGCTGCAAGGTGGTAGCACCAATTGACAGAAGGGCAAACCCGATGACGGAGCGGTCTGCAACTCTGTGTCGCATCCTCCACACGCATTCGGCCCACACCTTTCTCAGCGCTGCGCCGTGCCTGACCTGCCGTGGGAACTTGTCGGGTGCCTGGCAATTCCGGGCGCTGCGGGTGCCGGGCAAACTGGTCGTTGCTTAGCCTCCAAACGAGCTTGCCAAAGACCAATCTGTCCCGTCCCTCACCCTCTTCCTCGAGCTGAATGACGGGACGCCGTCTGTTGATGCTTGCGCAAACACGGCTAGGCTTACGAGCCCACGGGACGCGCATTGATATTGAGAATCCTCTTGCCGGCGCCAGAGGCATCGCGAGGGGATGCAAAGCATTTCTTGCGTACGCACGCACACATTCCCGTGCTTTGGGACTGCATTGGACATGCACGCTATGCAGGGCGAGCCACATGGCATTTTGGACCGGGGCTAGCGTTTGTGCTTCCGTCTACCGGCGCTGGGTGATTCTTGTTCTGCAACACGTTGTGCCGCCGAAACGATTCTTGTTACGCCGCCAGTCTGCAGAAGATTCGCGGCCACGTCTTAGCAGTAGGTTGCGTTAGAGGGGATATGTTGAGGGGACGCTGGTGTCAACGAGAGACACCCTCTTTGGACGACGAATACCACTTAGCCCCACCGACTCAAATGAGGAAACCCGGAATAGATTCGGGGGCCATGTCAAAACCAGAACTCGAGTCAGTAGAATACGACTCTGTCTGAACCTTTTGGTGCGCGTGGGGGTCAGGTTGCGCTGGCCGGCCCCGCTACTTCCTCTGTCCTGGGTGCGTGTAGGTATAGCGGACGTGTTAAGTGTATAACGGCAGTCGATCATGATGCGGCGCAAAGTCGCATTGAGAAGAATCCCACAATGCTCAGGGGCCGTCCGAGGTCCCGCCATCGTTATCGGCGAAGCGCCTCGGCCGGGGCGGGGCAGGCACAAAACGTGTCTCGAGTGTGGTGGGCTTCGGCGCAAAAAAGCATGCAAAAGTCTGAGTTGAGCGAGGAGAGCGATGCAGGTGTGCAGTGTTGATGCGAAGTTGCGGGGACAGTTGCGCTGGCTCCGATGGCTCAACGTCCAGGAACAAATGAGGTCAGCCACACCACTCCAAAGAAAAAGCGACTGCAAAAGAAAACGCCGGGTTTCCATCCTGGCAGTGCCTGGTTTGTCTGCAATACAGTGGCCTAACCGGAATCTTCCTAGTGGCGCCCTTTCGGGTTAGACGAGTCAAAACTCGATTAGCGACTACCCAGGGGCGGTGGTCACCTGGAAACCAAAACTGACATCTTGGTCTGCGATGTTCAGAGCGCGCAACCAAAGAGGCTCTCTTCATTCCTGTGCAAAAAAACGAAAGGACAGGGCAGAACACACCGCTTTCACCAAAATTATGTCATGCTGATGGATGCTGTCCACCGGGCTGGACTGTATTTATCCTAGATCTGAAACCGTGCCACATAGATATGGCGTCTTTAAATTGACTTGACAGGGAATGGGTGACGTTGCTGGCTGCTTTCTTCCCCTGGGGACAACGGGCTGCCGAGGTATCGTGAGGCACGTCTGCAAACAAACTGGAAACTTTCACATTCGGCCGGTTCCCGAGAAATGTATATTTTTTCAGATTCGCCGGTAGGTCGGCCGATGATGGTGCGTGAGCGATGGATCTCGAGGCCACCGACTCGGCTAGATAGCGTGATTGCTGGGGAACGGTGGGGAGAGATAGTCCTTTCAGTGTTCGTCTTGATGGGAATTGACGGATCGCGGACGATCAATTGGGAAGCGATTGACTGGTGCGCACGGCTTGCTGAGGACCCCTGGGTACTTGTCCCCAGCTGTCAGGGAAGGCTGCCAGCGATCCCTCCGACCCATGCAGGGTATTTTCCAAGTGCCTCTTATCCCAACTTGGCTCGAGACAGGTGCGCGGTGGAGCGGCCTGGTTTATTAATCTCGCTCCAGACCTCCCGGTGTGCGGTCGCCTTTTGTTATTAGGTCACTGCCGTCCATGTCCGGTTTTTATTTTCTCCCGTTTATGACCTCTGCCAGGCGTCGGGTGGACAACCGCCTTGATCATCCGAGTCATCTGCGCGGCGGAACCCCATTTCCTACCCTCACGTCACCAATACGTACGTGGTAGGGAACGAAAAGGATCGCTGGCTCGCCCTGTGTCGCCCGCCTGCCCTTCCCCGTCTCCTCACAATGCTCGCCTTTAATGCATAACACGCTCGATCCGCATTCGAACCCTGCGAACTCGACCGCACTTGTCTCCTCGATAGGTCGCAATCGCAACGACGACTACCCATACCGACAATGGAGGGTTTGTTGACAGTGCCCCCAGACAGGGGCACCATCATTGGCAGGGCGCTATGGAAGCCTCGATATGTGGTTGTGGGAGGCGTGCAGCGAGAGCCCTTGACACCTAGCAGTGTTCAGAGCAGTCGCCTACAGTCGAGCCGCAGTTCAACGCCGAGGGGCGTCTTGAAGACCTTTCCCGATGGCGTGTTCCTCTCCGTCTACAAGTCCAAGGTAAGCAATGCCACCAAACTATGGGGGAACGACGCTAGGGGCCCCTTTCTAACTTGCTCCCGTAGGACGATGCGGAGCCAGTGCAGCAGCATGCCATTGCCACCATCACCGATTGCCAGGTCCAGATGCTTGCGCACCGCAAGCAAGGTCCTGTGCTTCCCACGCTTGTCATCAACATTGTCCCGGACCCTGTGACCGACAAGCTGCGAAAGCGACGCTCGAGCAGAACTGCTGGCTTGACAGCAACCAAGGACACGGCGCCAACAACCCTCTTCTTTCGCCCAGCTTCGCCTGAGGGTTATACCCTCCAGGAATGGGCACACACTATCCAGCAGCTCATGCAAACATATGTGCCGGAACGGACCCCCTTGAGCCCGATGACGCCCGCATCTCCGACCTTCATCAACCCTTTTGCCCCCCGTCCGAGCCCCGGTGACCCGCACAACCGACCGAGTAGCAGCACACCGGGATCGCGCCCCCCTTTCTTCTCCAAGGGCTCCAACCACACAAGTTCCAGCCGCGAGCGCGACCGACCCCTGACGTATTCCGAAACACACAGTCTCCGTTCGAAGCCAAGTGACCTCTCTTCCCACACGAGCTCGATGAACCCCTCCCACATGGGTTTCCATCAAAATTACACCACCGTACACCCCACTGATCTCCCCTCTCCAGCCACGACAGTCGGCGATTATCAGGGTGAATTCATCGAGGGATGGACCTCTGCGCAGGGGAGATCATCGGCGCTAAACTCGCCGATCAGAACAAGAGACAGCATGGGATCTCAGTTTCCATTGGCTCCCCAGACAGTCATGACTTCGAGCTCGCCTCCGGCGCCGCGAGAAACTATCCTTGACCGAGCCTTCCAACTGCGGTATATCCCGGGTTCCGACCGCGAGCTGCCGGGCGAGGAGAAAATGAGCTCCTTGGCTCGGTTTGATGCTCTGATGCGCGAAGCTGATGAGAAGCGCAAAGAACGCGAGGTTCAGGAATCCAGAGCAAGGGCAGCAACGGTGACCACGGCCATGCTCCCAGACGCTGCCGAGAGTGCCGGCTTGAAGAGTGCCTGGGATTTGGACGACGATTCCGATACGGATGGTGATGACTTTGAAGAGGGCAACGACGACAGTGATGGGCCTGTTGGTGAGATGGAGCAGGACTTAGAAGATCGGTTCCCTGAACCTCCTGGCTCACGGATCAATCCATCCGCCCAACGTGCATTGGAGTACATTGCAGGGCGGCAGGACACAACGCCCCGCCAGTCGGCGCGATCAGGGACGCGCTCGCCCTTGAGCTATAATCAAGAAGCCCTCATGGCACTCTCAAACTCAAATAGTGGGTCTTCTCAACTGCGGCCGCACACCGGCTACTCCAAACATAGAAGGCCTGCAATTGCTCAACGAACGCACAGTCAACCGCAGTTAGCGGGAATGGTAGCAGCTCCGGCAGCTCCTCCCGCCAACCCCCCTGTGCCACCACCCCTGGTCCGCAGAGGGACTGTGGCCGCTCCAAGCAGCGCGTTCGAGGAGACCTCAGGGCCGGCTTCGGCGGTCCCGAGTTTGCAGCGGAGCAATACCGAAAAGCGACTCTCGACTTCGAGTTTGAAGCGCCAGAGCTTTACCGAGTTCACCAAGCGGCTGAGCACCAGCAGTCTCCTGCTCTTCCCCAGCGGCGGGAGCAGCCGTGGAAGCAACAGCGATATGGATGCGCAGCAGCAGCTCCAGGCACAGCAACAACAGCCACAGCAGCAGTTCGCCCACCACCTACATCCAAGGGCTGCGCCAGCGCCGCCTCAGCGAGCCCAGACGGCGGCACCGACTTCGAATGATCGATGTGGCTGGCGAGGGAGCGTGGGCGTCTTCGGAGCTGAGGGCGGCTTCTTGTGAGGAAGACGGGACAACCGGGTTCGGATACAAGGTATCGCCTGACCAAACCCGTTGCCATTGCTCCGCGGGATCTTTCCGACTGTTCCAAGGCCCGAAATGCTCGGTTACCCTTGAACACTTTGAAAGCGCCTAGGCAGTTTGGACACCATCCTCCCTCCTGGAGGAATGTTGAAGCAAGGGTTCGGCGGGCAGCGTTTCCTGTCGGCAATTCATGCGACAGTCCGTCCACCCGAACCTCGCCCCCAATTCTCTTGAGTGTATGATCGGACGATTTGGGGTCACGACGAGTATGACTCTGACTTGGTTTCTGGGGCGTTTTGACAGGTATTTTATGCTTAATTTCTCTTTCTCCTGTGTCAAAGATTTTAATACCATTTTTCGATGAGCCGTCGCTGTATAAACCGACCAACCTTTTTTATCACGACCAGTCATGACGGCAATATGCACAAACGGGGCATGCGGCGTTAATACTACTTTCTTTTCATGTCTTGGGTGTTGGTCTGTAGAAGGGCATTGCCAAGCGGAGAAACGACGAGTCGATCTTTTTGCCTTGTAAATGGATGCAGAGAACGAGGAAGACGTGTGGTTGGAAAGACGGAGCGCGAGGGAAAAAGTCACAAAAAAGTGGACTTGGTGTGTCCCCACGCTGAAGATATACCTCCTTACATAGCCCGCCAACTTATATATCAACCCGTGTATGGAGAACCTCTCATATTTGACCGGTCCTTCCGTGAGTGCTATTTTTGACAACTTGACTGCATGCCGCGCGAGAACGGGGAAAGGGAGGCGGTTACACAATATGGATGAGTACCACGGAAATTCTCTAGTTTGACGACGACGTGCGTTCAGGGTTTGGGATCTCAGGCCGAGTTTGGTCCTCCAGTGAGGATGCTTGGGTTCAATGCTTGGGGGTGGAGCACGACTGCTGCAGTGAGAGCTGGGTGCAACGTTGTTGATCACCGGATCGTGGGTTCATTAAGAGGGGCGATTGGATGGTATGGCTTGTGCTATCGTGACTTGTTCTTGAACTCGGTTGGGTTGGTATCAGGGGATACCGATCGGTGTTTGTTTTCGATAGGTCTGGGTACGATTCCGGGAGGTCTTGGGGGTATGGAATGAGGTCTCCGGGAAATGATGCTGCGCCTTTGTGGATGGGACCATGCTTGAGGATGTGAGCTAGGGGCCTCTGGAATAATATCTAACGCCTCTGGGGCTTACAGAAACCCCTTCTTTACTGGGAAATACGGGCCACTGTTCTTTTCGTGGATGCCTTTTTCATTAGAGACGGGACCTGGGGCGTACCCAATAGTCGCCATCCAAGAGTCCCCCTATCTCTTCTCAAACTTTTCGAAGGTGTATTCGATAAAAGCCAAGGCCGTCTCGGGATCGTGGGCCTCTTCTGCCGCGGACTCGACCGATTGCTCTTGGGTTTGAGGAATCTCATCAACCTGGAAGTGGAAAAGTGTCAGTTTCAGCCTCGAGGCGCAGTGTAAAAGGGACCCGAACCTGACGCACAGTTGCAAAGTCAGCTCCCCCAAAGAATGGGTGCTGCTTCATCCCCATCGCGCCGTTGCGGCCAAGGCACTCATCAGCATGCCATATCAGGCTGGTTATTGGCGCTAAAACACATTCTTTTTCCGAGTTGCAACGCACCCATCAACCAGGCTTGTTGCGTCATCACTGAGCCAGGTGTCCTTGGAAAACAAAGCCCTGTGGCAGAAGTGCTTGATTTAGCAGAGGGTGTCGTCGAAATTCTCAGAGACAAAGGGATTCCAACCGACCAAGCACTCGAAGCTGTGAATGGTAGTCTGTAGCCAACTAGGATATAGTTTGCAACGGACGAGATTACTCCTACCCACCACCAATTGAGCTCAAACGAATATCCTTCGCCTGAGACGAGTTCGGGCACTATGTAGTTCGGCGTGCCAACGACTGAGCTCACCAGCCTTCTCGACCATCTCCACTTGTTAATCTAGGGGTGGTTACTGACAGCAAGGCTAGGGGTATCAAGGTTGAGTGAAGACGCATCGCTGGAACGAGGCTGCTGGCGTGGACGCTGGAGAAGCTCGCGGTAGAGTTCGTAATCATCCTCACTGCGGGAGCTCTTTGACAGGCCAAAGTCGGCAGGTTTGATGTGTCCTTCGTCGAGGAGGATATTGTCAGGCGTAAAATCCCGGGGGATATAACCTAGTTTGTGGATTGTCTCAATGGAGTTGATGATCTCGGCCGCGTAGAAGCGTGTAAGGCCCTCCGAGGAGGGTTGGTGCTTGAAAAGTATGGACTACAGTTCCCCGCCTGGACAATACTTCATCAAGAGATAGAAAAATCTTGGTGTTGTGTTGTGGAAGTTGAGCCTCAGAAACAAAGGTTAGGCAAGCTGTAGAATCTAGAGCTCGGCGGTAGTAATTAGTTAAACTGTTGAATCCTGAGTTGAGGAGTAACAGTCACCCAGCATGGAAAACTCAAAGCCCAACGCCAAAGGGTTGTCACCATGTGGAATACAAGACTCGGCGGCAAAGGTTGCTCAACCTGTATATTCTAGAGTTCGCCAGCAATGTAGAATCTGGGCCATACCTTAAGCTTGCCAGGTTCTTCGGTGGCCGTAATCAACAGGGAATTTGCACTTCCTCAGGCCCTTTGGAGCGACACCAAACGTGACATAGCCCACATGGGCGCCAACAGGCTCCTTGCCATCGCCGAAGCAATGTAGATCAAACTGAGGAATTCATCGCTCGGGGTTGAAGGTTGGCTGAACTGTAGAGTCCAAAGTTTGGCAGCAATGGTAGATCAAGCTGCGAATCTGTTGTTTGGAGTGAAAGTTGGTCTAGCTTTGGAGTCCAGAGTTTGACAGCAAGGGTTGGCCAACCTGTAGAACCTCGAGCTCGGCGACAGGAGCTTGAACATGTCATCTGAAGCTTTAATTAGAAATATTGCAACGATCTCATGACAGGGAACACTTGTTGCATGATTGCCAATAACTGCGAAGAGAACGTGGGAATGATTTTTTGAGGTATTGAAGCTGTGACTGTGTATAGTTCGTGGAAGAACTGCGTGACTTGTAGGCAAGTCAACAAACACTAGGAAACCAAGGTTCAGCCGATCTCTTTTGTGCGTCATCCAAATGTTCACCTGGAAACGGGTATAACAGGCATTTCAGGGCAACAGGTCCTTCTTGAGCCAATCCTGCTCTGCTCGCTCAGGCGCCTTGGTGGGTGACGCCGTGGTGGTGGTGGTGGTCTTCGCGAATCTCTATGTGCAAAACCTACAAACACCAAAATTCGGCCTTCGATTCTTGCTCCGTGTTCTCGCTTCGAGTGGTGAAAGTTTCCAAGGCTGGTATCTCGCCGACCTTTCCCACGGCACAGGTTTGTTGTAAGAAGAGTCCTGAGTTGCGCTTCGCTTTGTGGCTGTCTTGGTGCGCCCGGTGCAGTTGTTTAGTGGACTGAATGGTCCCCCAGTGGGGCAGACGGTTGGGCACGGCTGCCGCCAACTCACTCCAGACCCACATTTCGGTAAGCTGGGCCAACCAGGCAGCCCTGTAAGGGAGCTGGAACAGGATCCATTCCAGCTCCAGGGCAGTTGTCGGGCAGGCAGTGACGCCCACGGGCCGCCATCCCCCATCCATCTCCCCACGTCTCAGCAAGCCAGCCGCTGCATTGTACGTCGATAGCGATCTCCGCAGCTGATACATGCTGGCCAAGGAATCAAACAAAACGACGGATAAGAGCTCCATCAGCTCCTTCCAAAGCCTTACATCTTTACACGCGCTTGGTAGATCGACTGCAGCTCGTGGATTAAGCTTCCGGGTGCTTCCGGCGTCTTTACACTTTCGTGACCAGTCCTCTGCCTTGGCGACAAGCAACGACATCACTTGCGTCGCCTCCCGAACCCCCTCACCTCCCGTCCCATGATCGATATACCTGTGGATGACGGCACCCTGTTGCTCCGTTGCGAAAGCTTCTGCAGATGTCCACCAACTCCACACACTGTCTGAGCGACACGGAAGCTTTTACGCTCGACCTTCTCCCTCACCTCCGCGGCGACGATCTCCGTTCCGCTCCCTCCCATCTTTCGCCCGTGTCCTCGACCCAACAACCCTAGTCTGGGAATCACTGCGGGAACGAAATCGCTCCCGCGGCTTCAAAGTTTATCGCCGTGGCAGACCAAACAACACCCAATACCCCTCTCACCTCCGACGACCCATTCATCCCGCAGACCCCCAATCCCCCATCTTCCAGCACTGTCTTCTCTGCCCCAACGAACCCCGCCGCCACCGCCGCCCTCCAGCTGCACCGCGGCAGCCAAGCGACGACCTCGACCTCGCCCAGCCGACCGAATACGAGAGCCGCCGACCCCCAGCCACGCACCGCCCAAATCATAGGAAGACGAAGGCGGAGCCAGTCTGGGGATTCCGACGGCGGAGTAACAGAGGTCGGAGCAGCTACTTCATCTACATCAGCCGCGAGCCTTCGCCGGAATCCCAAGAGGAGACGCCGAGAAAGCATGCTGGCTGAGGTGGACGGTCAGGAGACCTCGAATGGAGCCCGAGGAGCGGCGAATGGTGCCTCGAACGGTGGCGGGGGGTTTGGTGAAAGGATGAAGAAGGAGCTCTATGAACCGACAAATGGGTACTCAAACGGGAAACCCACCAGCAATGGAGCCTCACATTCCTCGACCTATGCTGGCCACAGCCGCGAGGAGGTGACACGGATTCTGATCCAGGCACTGTCAGATATGGGTTACCACTCGGCAGCGGACAGCGTCAGCAGGGATAGCGGCTATGAGCTTGAGAGCCCGACTGTCGCGTCTTTCCGCACAGCCGTTCTGGATGGCTCGTGGGCTCGTGCCGAGGACCTGCTGGCCGGCGCTGTAACTGCGGGAAGCGGGCAGCACGGCAACGGGTTGGTGCTAGCTCCCGGAGCCGACAGGAACGTCATGACGGTTTGGTTGAGGCAGCAAAAATTCCTCGAACTATTGGAGCGCCGAGAAACGCCCAGAGCTCTGTTGGTCCTTCGGAGCGAGTTGACGCCTCTATGTTCGGATCAACACCAGAAATTACATTTCCTTTCGAGTCTCCTCATGTGCCAGTCTGCCGAGGATCTCAAAGCCAAGGCCGATTGGGATGGTGCGAATGGACAATCTCGGCATGTTCTTTTATCAGAGCTCTCAAGTTAGTATCCCTTTTCAGCCAACCGTGGATTCTCTTTGTTTGATTCAGGCTGACCCCGTTCAAGGATGTATATCGCCATCGGTCATGCTCCCAGAGCATCGGCTCGGTGTCATCTTGGAGCAATTCAAGGAGAGCCAAACCACCAACTGTCTCTTCCACACCAGCCTAGAGACTCCATCCCTTTACTCAGATCATGTCTGTGACAGGTCTCAGTTTCCTTCTGAAGTAGCGCTCGAACTAGATGGTAGGAACAAGGAGCTGTGGCAAATCGCATTCTCCCCCGATGGGAGCCGTCTTGCGAGCTGCGGTTCCGATCCGGTCTTGGTCATCTGGGATGCCGAGACGTTTGAGTTATTACACGAGATCAAGGCGCATGGGACAGGCGAGATCTGCAACCTCTCTTGGAGCCCAGACAGCAGGATGCTAGTAACTTGTGGTAGGGACCACTTTGCGAAGGTGTGGAATGCAGAGGTACGTATTCGATACAATGGGCGCGGCTCTGGGGAAGCTAACACGGGTAGACTGGCGACTTGATAATAGAGCTAGAACGGTTCGATGAACCGGTTAGTAGTTGCGTCTGGGGTGCTGACTGCCGGACCCTCGTCACCGGCTCATTTGATAAAGACCGATCGATTTGCCAATGGAGTCTCGACGGCGAACGGCAACACATCTGGACGAGAAAGCATCGGACCGAAGATTTGGCCGTGTCGCCAGATGGCCAGTGGTTAGTCGCTATGGACGATCGGAATTGGCTGCACGTGTATAACTTTGTCACACGGGAACTTGAGTACGAGTGGGACGTCAAGGTACGGATGACGTCCATCAGCATCAGCCAGGATTCAAGGTTTCTGCTTGTCAACAAAGTCGACGGTGAAGCCCAACTTATCGATCTGGTCACGCGCGATCCGATCCACCACAAATATCGTGGACACAGCGGAGGGGAGTATACAATCAGAAGTGGGTTTGGTGGCGCAAACGAAAGCTTTGTAATCAGCGGCAGCGAGGGTAAGATCCAAGCAAGAGCTACTCCTTGGCCCCAGACTGACAGAATCGATAGACGGCAACGTGTTCATATGGCACAAGCCAACCGGCATCCCGGTCGAGAAACTTGAAGCCCACCTTCCTCGATGCAACGCGGTATCTTGGAGTCCAGTAGATCCCTGCGTTTTTGCAACGTGTGGAGATGATGGAAAGGTCAAGATGTAAGTCAAAGCCACATGCACATTTCGTGAGGAGGGTAACATGCTCACAATGCGGTTCAGATGGTCAAACAAGGAAAGAAGTCGAAAGATGCAGGGCAGGGGCCATGCCCACTCGAATAATGGAACAGATTCAGCAACTAATGGCTGGCGAGACTCCATGGGGCAACTTGATGATTGAGAAATCAAGGTTGATGTCAGCAGCCAGCCAGAGAAGACCCCACGCATATGATTATTTCGAGTGTCGGATGCCCTATTGTCATATTCCTCTCTCGCTCGCGCGAGTATACCGTTGATTACACGTGGGGTTTTATATCAATCGGGTCACCTTAGGCCATGACTGAGGCAATTTAGTCAAGTGGTGTTGAAGCAAGGATAGCATGGCTGGTACGTTACTGGTTTAGGCATTCAGACCGCACCGGTCAAGAGACTTCGCCTACGTGTATCTCCAGCGACGAGGTTGAGAACTAGCGATACTGAATGGATTTAAACTTGAATTTATCATTTGTTGGGAGTGTTTTTCCTATGAATTGTTGAGTGGTAGTCTGTACTTGTCACCTACCCTTTGGGAGACGACGACGATGACGACGCAGGGATCGAGGTGTGGAGCCAACCCTTTGTGGCGACAACGGGAGGGCATGCGAAGCGAGGACGCGGCCGCCTAGGCATCAAGGGAATGCAAAGTTTCAGACCTAGACTCGTCGTTTTGCATGTCATTCCTGTCAAGACTTGCGTAAAAGACCTGAGGGTTGGCATCGTGATCTAGAATAGAGCGAACAAGTACAACTGCCTGCCCGGTCAGCGCCACTTAATCACGTGCACGGGACAAGGCTGGCTGGCTGGCTGGCTGGCTGGGGTTCGATGCACGGACGGGGGGCTGCGACGCTACGTAAGTCGACGCTCCCGACCGCTGAGCGACTGGTCTGGCTCAAGACCCTGAAGATTACCGTTCACCTCAACACCTCCCCACTACCCAAGCACGAAAGCCTTTCGTTCCGGCAACACCAAACACTCACCAGCAGAAAAACTGCGCAGCCGCCCTCACGCCATTAGCACAAGTTCTTTGGCAGCAAAACAGCGCAAGGTCCTGGCACCCGAACCGCAGAGGGCGACGACTCACCTCCCTTCTCCCCCTCCGCTCCTGCCCACTTCGCAGATCTCGCAGCCATGACAGCCGATGCTGCTTCGCTAGCTACCCCCGGCGGTATCTCAGACCCCGGGCTTATCAAGTACGCTCGTCGCCCTCTCTGGCATTCCCGGCCATCGTTTCCTGGCACCTATGGTCGTCGGGCACTGACATGTGGCAACTAGGCTCGTCAACAAACTCCAGGATGTCTTCACTACCGTCGGTGTCAACAACCCCATCGATCTTCCTCAAATAGTCGTCGTTGGTTCCCAGTCAAGCGGAAAGAGCTCTGTATTAGAAAACATTGTCGGTCGCGACTTGTACGTATCGCCTGTGCCCCGCTTCTTGACCGCTCCCCCTTCACCTGGCGCCGAGTGATTCCTAACTGGTGTCGCAGTTTGCCTCGTGGCTCCGGCATCGTCACCCGTCGCCCGCTCGTCCTCCAGCTTATCAACCGACCCTCGCCGGCGGCGACGAACGGCAATGAAAAAGAACTGGCAGGCAGCACCGATAAGGCGGCGAATGTGGATGAGTGGGGCGAGTTCCTTCACATTCCCGGCCAGAAGTTCTTCGATTTCAACAAGATCCGTGATGAGATCAGCAGAGAGACTGAGGCCAAGGTCGGCCGCAATGCCGGTATCTCGCCTGCGCCCATCAATCTGCGCATCTACTCGCCGAACGTGTTGAACCTCACCCTGGTCGACTTGCCCGGTTTGACTCGGGTGCCCGTTGGTGACCAACCTAGGGATATCGAGCGCCAAATCCGGGACATGATTCTCAAGTATATTCAAAAGTCCAACGCCATCATCCTGGCCGTCACGGCTGCGAATATCGATCTGGCGAACTCAGACGGTTTGAAGTTGGCGAGAGAGGTGGATCCCGAGGGTCAAAGGACAATCGGTGTGCTCACTAAGGTCGATTTGATGGATGAGGGCACCGATGTCGTCGACATTCTTGCCGGGCGGATCATTCCTCTGCGCCTTGGGTACGTGCCGGTTGTCAACCGTGGCCAGAGGGACATCGACAACAAGAAGCCCATCAACGCTGCGCTCGAGGCGGAGAAGAACTTTTTTGAGAACCACAAGGCCTACAGGAATAAGAGCTCGTACTGCGGTACCCCATACCTGGCCCGCAAACTCAACCTTATCCTGATGATGCACATCAAGCAAACGCTGCCGGATATCAAGGCCCGCATTTCCAGCTCGCTGCAAAAGTACACACAAGAGCTCGAGTCTCTGGGTCCTTCGATGCTCGGTAACAGCGCAAACATCGTTCTCAACATCATCACCGAGTTCACGAATGAGTGGCGCACGGTCTTGGACGGTAACAACACGGAGCTCTCCAGCACCGAGTTGTCGGGGGGTGCCAGAATCAGCTTTGTCTTCCACGAGCTGTATTCAAACGGTGTCAAGGCGGTCGACCCATTCGACCAAGTCAAGGATGTCGATATCCGCACCATTCTCTACAACTCTTCTGGTTCATCGCCCGCTCTCTTCGTGGGCACGACGGCTTTCGAGTTGATCGTCAAGCAGCAAATCAAACGGTTGGAAGAGCCCAGCTTGAAATGCGCATCCCTGGTATATGACGAACTGGTTCGCATCCTTACACAGCTGTTGGGCAAGGCTCTATACCGCCGTTACCCACAGTTGAAGGAGAAGATCCACGCTGTGGTCATTGGCTTTTTCAAGAAGGCAATGGAGCCGACAAACAAGCTGGTTCGCGACCTCGTTGCCATGGAGTCATGCTACATCAACACGGGGCACCCTGATTTCCTGAACGGCCATCGCGTAAGTTTTCAAGGTAACCGTTTATTGGTATTCACTCACCATTGGTAGGCTATGGCGATTGTCAATGAGAAGCACAACCCGACACGCCCGGTTCAGGTTGACCCAAAGACCGGGAAGCCCCTGCCATCCAACACCCCTGCGCGGGCAGCAAGCCCGACCCTGGCTGGACTGGAGGGTGAATCGTCATCGAATGGCGGCTTCTTCGGCAGCTTTTTCGCGGCCAAGAACAAGAAGAAGGCGGCCGCCATGGATGCCCCACCGCCGCAGCTCAAGGCCTCGGGGACGCTTTCGGAGCGCGAGAACATTGAAGTGGAGGTTATCAGTACGTAGCGGTGAGACTGACCAAACAGAGCAGAGCTGACGTTGAAACAGAACTTCTCATCTCATCGTATTACAACATTGTCAAGCGCACCATGATCGATATGGTGCCCAAGGCAATCATGCTGAATCTCGTTCAGTACGTCACACCGCTCGTAGTAGACTTGAGTCATGAGCTAACCTGCGCAGGTTTACCAAGGATGAGATGCAAAAAGAGCTTCTGGAGAACATGTACCGCCAGAGCGAGCTCGAGGACCTCCTCAAGGAAAGTGACTACACAATCCGGCGGAGAAAGGAGTGCCAACAGATGGTGGAGTCACTTTCACGGGCGAGTGAAATCGTCAGCCAGGTGCAGTAGGCGGTTGGGCCTGGGACTTTGATGGTGCCGAGGGCATTGTAAAGAATGTAAAGCAGCGGAATAATAAGTATACCTCGGGACTGTGGGTTCGTGGGGTGCGATACAGTTGAATGAGCGTTGGGAAGGCATATATCTTTTTCTTTGCGTCGTTCTGGTGTCGGGACGGGGTTTTGGGAGTGTAGCCTTGAGGTTGTTCTCAATACCATTGGTAGATTATGTATTGGCACGGATGGCATGTCCTTGCTTTCGGCACTAACCGATCTTCGCGGGAGCTTCCGCGAATCCATGATCGACCTGTGTGTGGGGAGTCGGGTGTTGTTGGATGTGGAGAGCCGAGTTCAACAAGTTGCGAGGTTTTACCCACGCACCGAGCTACGGGACAGAAAACCATACGGATGCGAAGGTGAAACACGGCGCATTGAATTACCAGTGAGATTAGAAACCGCCCGGCGACCGATGATGGACAACCGCGACGAGGGCCAAATATCGGATAACAACAAGACCTGCAAGATTTGACAGTATGAACAAGGGGCACCATAGCTCGGTGCTCTCATTGGTTTTTAGAATGAATCGGAGCGAGAGGTGTGAGCTGAGACGGCCAGCACAAGACAAGGGGAGCAAACCTCCTCGAAACATTGATAGCACACGCAGATAAGGCAATCGAAAACACCACGTAATGCCGCAGCTGAACGCCCTCGGTACAAGTCGGACCGAGATGGGCTGGGAAATCCAGGTTTTGGATTCCTGTCGGTTCGATTCCAGCTCCCCGTCCCTGGGGCCGCCAAATGTGACCGACCGTCGGGACAGGTGTGTGTGTGGGAAAGAGCATGGAACGGGGGAAACATGAAACGAGGCAAATTTCAACTCTCCTTTTTTTTTTTTTTTTTTTTTTTTTTTGGTTTTTGGAGAGTCGGTCTGCATACCACATCACTCATGGAAAAGAAAAACACACACAGGCAAGCAGCCCCTTGGATGTTGCGCAATGCAAATCTCTCTCTGTCTGATTTCCGTGCGTGCATATGCAAGGAAGCAGAAAAAGAAGAAAAGAAGGACAAGCCTAATTGCTCACGCCCAGATGGTTGGTACGCTAATGGGCACGGGGGTACATTTTCTGAGATTGGTTGGTGTGGTAGAAGAGAAGCGGTCAAGTCATCATTCTATTTGAATACGGTCAGCCTTTCCTTTTTTTTTTTCTTTTTTTTTTCCCCACGCCTCATCCCACGTCGGACCAGGTCCAGTCGATCCGCCCGCTCTTGTCACCCAGCCCTAAAGGTTCCCATTAAACAAACATGACGAACGGCAAGAGGAGCCTTGACGCTTCAAACCCCAAACAGACCACGGTGAAGAGGCGGTAAGACGGTGGATGGCAGCCGCGCGCAACATCATCTCGAGATATGGTCCCTTTTTCGGTGACAGGGCTTTGAAGAAGAAACTTTTGCGAATCACGTTGTATCAGTAGAACCATCCGAAGTTGTGTGCGAGTGAATCTCTCTCGAACTTGAGATGGCAGATCCCGCTCCCCCAGGCGTATTTAAGCGAGTGCTCGAATTCGCGGAAGCTCTTCTCCCCTTCTTCTTCCTCCTCACCAAGCTTCCGCACGCCTCCGGCATACACAGCGGCCATCTCCATCTGCGTATACACCCCAAGCGCAGCTCCCGGCTCCTCGCAAGGCTGAGGGCCTGTTCCGAGCCACACCCGACGCAACACCATCCCGCCGCTCTTACCCCCACGCTCTCAAGAGATCCGGTTCCTTGCTAGCGCAACATGGCTATCATCTCAGGGTATGTGCTCCGGCGCGGCAGACACACAGCTGCTGATGGCCCAGCAGCTCCATCAGGGCCAACTTCGCCAACGCGCTGCAACCCAAGCCACGTCCTCCCCCTCCCCCTCCTCCCCCGAACAGCCCTACCGGCGAGTAATTCAGGATGCCAGGGTAGAGGGACTGGGCGGTAAGGCTACCCGTATTGCTGCTTTACCTAGAGGAAGCACTGACACGTGATAGCCAGTTCAATGACGGAGCTCAGCCCGCACGGCAGCATGCAAGGGCACAGGGCGCGGTGGAATCGGTTTTGGCAACGGGAATTCATGGGAGGCAATAAGCGTTGATTTTACAGCCTCTCCTTTCGCTCTAGAACAAATCACAACTTTGCATTGTCTTTCCAAACCAGGCCACCATCCTGCACCGCAAACTCCTTTCCCTCCTGCCAACCAAGCCACTCCCCGAGGATCGCCGTGCCCCCTTCCCCCGGTACCAGCGGCCGACCGACATACCCCTCCCCCCTGACACCGGGCCCCTGACCGTGACTCGGATCCGTAGCGCCCTTCCGAACCGCAAACCACGGCGTCTCCCGCAACGTGACAGCAGGCCTCTGATCGCCCTCGGTGCCGACCACATCCCTCTCCATCTTCCGATACTCCAAAACGGGCGTGCAGCACGCATCCGTCCCGTCAAAGACGGCCTCCCACTCCCTCCTCGTCTTGGTCTTGAAAGCCCGCTCAAAACACGTCCTCATATCCTTCCACCCCTCCCTGTCGGCCTGCCTCCCCTCCCACCCCTGCCCCTCCAGTCCCAACCCCCGAATCAACGCGGCGAAAAACTGCGGCTCCAGCGCCCCAACCGCCATGAACCCCCCATCTTTTGTCGCGTAAACGTCGTAATACGGACATCCGCCATCCAGCACATTCGTCCCCCTCGGTCCGTTGCCCAGCGGCGTCTTGAGCGCAAACCGCGGAAACGTGGCAAGATACGAAACCCCATCCACCATGTTCGCTTCCACCACCTGTCCCTTTCCGCTTTTCCCTCGAGCAACGAGCGCCATGAGGATCCCCATGACAAGATTCATGCCCCCGCCCGCGAAATCGCCGAGGATATTCCCCGGCGGTTGCGGTTTGTCGCCTTCCCGTCCCAGTAATCCCAACGCGCCGGAGACAGATAGGTAGTTGATATCGTGCCCTGCCATTTTGGCGTATTTGCCGTCTCGACGGAACCCGGTGAGGCGGGCGTAGATGAGACGTGGATTGATCGCGAGGAGTCTGGACGGACCGAGATGGAGTTTTTCGAGCACGCCGGGGCGGAAGGGGTCGATGAGGATGTCGATGTGGGGGATCAGGCGGTGGATGAGGGCTATGCCGGGGGCGGATTTGAGGTCGATGGGGATGGAGGATTTGTGGCGCGTTAGGAGGTCTGGCGTTGGGAGGGGGGAAGGAGAGGAGGAGGGACGGTCGACGCGGAGGGTGGTGGCGCCGGCGTCGGAGAGGATGAGGCCGGCGAAGGGGGCGGGGGCTAGGCCGGCGAATTCGAGGACGCGGAGGCCTGTTAGGGGGGGTGGTGATGCCATTTTGAGAGGTGAGAGTGAGTGGGAGATGAAGTGGACGATGAGATGAGATGAGTGGGTGTGTGGGTGGAATGAGTGAAATGAGGAAAATGAGTGAGGTAGGTATGAAATGACGATAGGAGGAATATGTAAAATGGTTGGTTATATGTAAGAGAAATGTACAATTGGGAGTATGTAAATAGTTTTATATAGAATGCATTTTCACGAGATCTCGGATGCATGCGAGTTGGAGGCACTTATAGCAGCAGGAGGCGAACAAAGGTACCGAGGCACTGGATCCTTTCGGCACTGTGGGGACGGGACTAGCGGCTAGGCATCGCGGGGTAGCGGCCGCTTGGCCCTCGGGTGGGCGGGTCCGGGGTTGATGCATTTTGTTGATTCGATGATCTTGACTCGATGCGTGAGGTTTGTTTCGTGAACTGTAAAGTTGATGACTTTTGAGCGTTTTCTGTTCTCTCTGATTTGGTGCTCAAGATGGCAAGACTATGAGGGACTAGTGAACCTTCTGAAGGGAACGCTCTTGAGCTTTGGTGCTGGAAAGAGAAAGGTGCGTTCAAGGTGAATTGTTTACGGAGAACTGATGTTTGGAATGGGTGAAAAAAGAACTGTAAAAGAAATATGACGCCTTGAGGAGTGAGCCGAACTAAGCCGTTGACAGCGATAGCTCGAATCGGATCAGTTTACCCACTGGCTGAGTGGATTGGAGGTAGGCGCTGACCTAGGTCCCTGAGGGCGTCGAAGCCGTTGTAATAAAACGGGCCGTTGAAAGCTTCTAAAGCAATGAGAGAATGTGTAAATCTGACGACGACAGGAGAGAAGCCACAACCGGGGCTCTGGATGCCCGAGCCGGTTCGCCAACAATTAAATATTTGTCTTGTTCACCTACTTAGACGGTTCTCAAATTTAAATTTTTTTTTTTTTAAAAAAAAAGTCCTAATTGAGAGCACAAACTTGTAGAAACCTTGCATGCATACTTGTATCCCAACCAGAATGCAGTTGACCAAAGAGAACAGGCAAACAGGGTACCGTTCCCGGAATACCGCCTCACACCCAACCCTAACCCCCAAACTATTGCTCCTGACAAATTATGGGCCCTTGCATCATCATCAAAAGTCGCATCGCAATCCAAACTTCGCCCACTTCATTCCCCAGCCGGCATCTACGGACAGTCTGCCGAACGCAGTCCTCACCACAACCATGTTTGCCAGGTCACTTCTCTCGAGGGTACGTTCCCATCCACCAGTAACTCCCCCACACTGTCTAATAATAATAAATATAGCAACTGCTCCGGCAGACCCCAGCCCTCCGCCCCTTCCTCCCCACCCCCTCGGCACCGTCCCTCCTCCTCCGCCGCCTCCTCTCGGACCAAACCAAACAAGCCATCGACAAAGCCGTCTCCTCCGCGCCCGTGGTCCTCTTCATGAAAGGCACACCGGAAACGCCGCAATGCGGCTTCTCGCGCGCAAGCATCCAGGTGCTGGGTCTGCAGGGCGTCGACCCGGACAAGTTTGCCGCCTTCAACGTGTTGGAAGACGCCGAATTGAGACAAGGCATCAAGGAGTATTCGGACTGGCCGACGATTCCGCAGCTGTACGTGGACAAGGAGTTTATCGGGGGGTGTGATATTATTGTGTCGATGCATCAGAGCGGGGAGTTGGCAAAGTTGTTGGACGAGAAGGGGGTTGTTGTCAAGGAGGAGGGCGAGACCAAGTCTGAATAAGATAGAGATAGGTTGTAAAGATACCACGTGTACAACACTCATTTCGACGATACACGACTCTACTATCATGTCCGTCATACGAATAGATGATCTGGCACAGAAAAAAAAGGATGAAATAGACGGGCGATCAAGCAGGATAAGCCCCCCCATCCCCCCTCATATCACTCCCCGCCGACCACACACCTTGGTCAGAATCCCACCGTATAATCTGTCCCCGTCCAAACATAGCCCTCCCCATCCCCGACACAACCTCAACCTTGTGCCCCAACCCCCTCAACCCCTCCACAACATCCGTCGGCATCCCCTCCTCCACGTAAACTGTGACATCATACACATCCCCCTCGTCCGGCATCCCCGCCCCAATACAAACCCTCGGTGCATCCAGCGCCTCCTGCACGCTCAGCCCACCAACAACCTGCCCCAGCAGCACCTGCACATGTCCCTGCGGCTGCATAAACCCACCCATAACCCCAAACACGCTATGCAGCCCCCCTTTTTCGTAGGTAACCAACCCAGGAATAATAGTATGATACGGCCTCTTCCCCGGTTCCAACCGATTCGGATGTGCGCTGTCTAAACTAAACCCCGCTCCGCGGTTTTGTAAAGTAAAACCGCACCCACGCGGGATGATGGCCGTGCCGAAACCGCCGTAGTTAGAGTTGATGAAAGATATTGCGTTTCCCTGGGAGTCGGCGACGGCGAAGTAGACCGTGTCTGAGGAGGGATAGGGGGAGCCGTGGGTCGGGTGGGAGGCTTTGGACGGGTTGAAGAGGGATGCGCGGGCGGAGAGGTAGGATGGGGAGAGGAGTTCGGCTGTGGGGACCGGGACGATGTTTGGGTCTGTGACGTAGTAGGATGCATCTGCAAAAGCGAGACGGAGGGATTCGATGATGGCGTGGAGGTAGGCGGTTGTGTTGTGCGATGCAGGTGTAAATTCGGGTATGGTTTTGGACGAGAGGAGGGATTGGAGAATACCCAAGGCCATGAGGGCCACGAGGCCTTGGCCGTTGGGGGGGTGTTCGTGGACGAGGAGGGGTGGGTGGTTTGGGAGACAAAGCGGGAGGGTGATGGGGGAGACGGGTTCTGAGCCGAGATCCAAATGGTTTTGGAGGTCGGAGAGGGCCAGGTGCCCGCCGAGGGATTGGACGACCGAGATGAGTTCTTCTGCGATGCGGCCCGTGTAGAAGCCGGCTTTGCCATGGGTTGCGAGGGCGCGGAAGGTACGAGCCAGGTTGGGGAGTTTGATGATTTCGCCGGCTCGGGGGGCGCGCGGACCGGAGGGTGTAGATTTGAGCATCTCGGCGAAGTTGGGGGACGCAGACCGTAGAGACTTTTCGGAGCGTTGCCACTGTAACTGTCAGCGATGCTAACAAGGTGAGAAATGGGGGAGGTACAAAGTAAGCAGTGAGTTCAGACACGGGAAACCCCTTTTCGCCGAGCTCAATGGCCGGTGCGAGGATTTGCTCCATGGACAGCTTTCCGCTGCCGAACCGCTCAACCGTGTCGACCCAACCGGCTGCTGCTCCCGGGACAGTGACGGCATGGACACTGCTCATGGGAATGGCGGCCTTTCCGCCCTCAGGGATCCCGAGGCTTTCGCGGATCTTGTCGAGGGTGCAGTTGGCCCCGGACCGGCCAGATCCGTTCAAGGCCGACACCTTGCCTGTGGATGCGTCGTAGTAGAGACAAAACATGTCACCTCCGATTCCTGTTGAGCATGGCTCCGTCATGTTGAGGCCCGCCGCTGTGTTATGTTAGAATGAGCAGATTGCCTCGAAAGAAGACCATACCAACGGCAACGGCAGCATCCTGTAAAGTCAGTTAAGAGTCACCGTCGAATGCGGGGATACTTACAGCAGCATTTCCGCCAGCATTGAGAATGTCAATCCCGCATTTGGCTGCTAATGGCTGCGTGCATGCAACAATGCCCTTGGTGCTGTGTACCACGCTTCTTCGGCTCGGAAATCTCATAAACTCGACCGGCGAGGGCGGTGCTGTGGTTGATGTGGACGACATCCTCAATGACTTGCGCTTGTTGAATCCTAACTGGTGCTTCGTTCTATTGACTCGCAAAATGTGTGAAGCCACAACCTCGGAATTCGAATGCTTAATAAATGAAGCTGAGAGTGTCTTCGAAATCGTCATTCTTGGTGTTATTCCCGTCTTGCATCTGTACCAAGACGGAAGCTCCTCTGCCCCTCATTCGGACAAGTGACGTTGGAGTGGAGAAGCGATGCCGGCTGATCGGAGCCGGCTCGGCGATGGCCGCCGTGCCCATCGACTCAGTCAATGAATGCACTCACCAAAGTCTGGAGCAATCCGGTTCATGTAAACCATGGCTTTCCTAGGATAAGTACGAGGCGCTCCTGATGCTCCGATGCATGCTAGACTAACCCAGTCCCAACCCTGTCGTGCCCCTTTTCGCCCAACACCAATCGCCATGATAATAGTACACATATTCTATGCAATGCTTCCGCTGGTCTTTGCCTATCCCTCCATTTCACCCTCCTCGATGATCCTGCCCAGAATGAGGCTCTGAATCACCAGCTCGTCGCTAAGAGTCCGGATTTTCTTGTTCGGCGAGCCGCCATCCACCATCGATGCTGCAGCGCTAGCCCTCTTCCTCTTCCTCCCGCCTGTGGTTGAGCCTGTTGCAAGATCACCCGCATCCTCCTTGCCGTCCACATAGATCCAGTCAAAAGGCTTGCCGGCGTCTTCTGCCGACTTCGCTTCTGTCTTTGCTTCCTCCATGCTGTGCACGCGGGCAATTGACGCCCCAAGAACACGGGCGAGGAAGACGTAGGCCATCTTCTTGGTCTCCGATGCCTTCTTCATCACCACCAAGATCCTACTTCCGCTGAGAAACTTTGCCCTCAGGTCGACGACGTCCTCCAGGTGAGCTGTCGTGGCATCATACGGAACCAGGCTCCTTGATCGTATCGCGTCGCCGAGGAACGCCGACTGGCCCGCGCACAGGAGATACGGGGTCCAATCTAGAACTTCTCCCTTCTCCAAGCAAGACGTGATCCATCGCGTGGCAATGCACGGCAGCCCGAGCGCAAGGGCCTGCATGTACTTGACCTTGCGCGAGTGCCCGTCCGCAATGAGAGCTGTGAATCCGGTCGAACGGCCCGCGTTGGTGAGACCGATCTCGGGCATATCAGGTGAGCCTTGCGGGCTGCCTGACGGGCTTCCACCCACAGACTTGGCAGGTGTCGTGTCGAACAGCTCGTCGAATCCTGTTTCGAGTATTTTGCCGCCAGCTTGCTTGATCTTCTTCTCAATCTGGGCGGCAAACTCGGAACGTGTGTTGTACTGTGCTTCGGTCTCACCAGGCTTCTTGGACTGGAAGGAAATGGCAAACGCCATTCCCTCAAAGATCTTGGGGCCCTTTGGTGTCGACTGCAGCTTGCTTGACATGCGCGACGACTTGAACATGGTTGACCGT
Source organism: Cercophora sp. LCS_1 (assembly GCA_036250225.1). Taxonomy (NCBI): domain Eukaryota; kingdom Fungi; phylum Ascomycota; class Sordariomycetes; order Sordariales; family Lasiosphaeriaceae; genus Cercophora; species Cercophora sp. LCS_1. Next base: position 327,137 of record JAPZLL010000031.1, read on the forward strand.
GAAGCGCGGAGACTATGTTCCAATGTAGGTGTGGCACTAGCAGATCTAGATAGCTCATCAGTCGAGGTGGATAGTCGCCTTCCCCGCCGAGAAGACACGCTCAAGTTGTCCATCGATGTTGTTTTCAGCTTTGAGAGCGTCTTGACAGCCCCGCGCCGCTTCCCCTTAGCAGGCAACGGCGAGGATGCCGGGATCACGGCTGTCTCCTCTACTTTCTGGGCCGTCATCGAGCCCAGGCTTCCCGGAGTGCTGTCTGCAGAAACCGCCGGGGTTGTATCAAGGTTACTGAGGCTTGAAGCGGATTTCGCTGACCCTTGCTTTCTTCCTGATCGTCTACTCGGCGCCAGCGGAGGAGACTTCGGTTCCGGCCTCGGTTTCAACTTGGCCAAAGGTATGTCTGAAGACGGCAGAGGAAGTTCCTGATCAACATTCGGCCGAATCCTAGTCGGGCTTGTTTCTGGTATGGCCTCTCCACTGGTCCTTTGCTCAGGCTCGTCAGGCTCGATCAAGTGCGGTGGGCTCATTGGCGGCATCGGAAGGGTGGGCGCGGTATCGGGCATCCACTCGTCCTCTTTCCCATTTTCGTCTGCCGTCGACTGCGTGGACTCGTCATCAAGTGCCACTTGCGGTTGCGCAGGCCTGGGAGGGTTTCCCTGCGAGCCCGCCACTGTAGCCTCCCCCTCTGCTTCTCCCGTTACGGATCCATGACACTGGGCTAGATAGGCATCTGCTTGGGCCTTCTTTCTCCTGTTGCTACTCGAAGGAAAATCGACGCCATCTGACTTCCCTGGACGAGTGAAGCTGATCGATTTAAGCCTGTTGAGAGCGGCTTCTTTCCTGGACCGGACCTTTCTCCGTTTGACGAGGGAGTCCTGTTCATCCTCCTCCTCTGCCGAGCCTCCAGGCGATCTTACGGCCAAAGATGAGCGCCGCTCTTGAGACTTATGCATTGGCTCGTAGTCACTCATCGGTTCAGGTCCCGAGTTCTTCCTCTGTGCCCGAGAGCCCTGCGAATCTGGGATAAGTGGCGCCCTTGCTGAGCTTGTGTGCGGTGGGCTACTCGGAGCCTCTCCAACTTTTGTCGATGTTGTACCCAGCAAGATCTGTGGGCTTGAAGTGAGCATCAGACCGGGACTTGACCGAAGTCCACGAGCCTTCGAAGGCGACGACAAAGCCGGAGGATTGGGCGAGATCGAATTGGGACCGAAGTCATGGGGAGATGGGCGAGACGACGTCGGGCTGGCAAGCTTGACTGCCGACGAGAACTGAGTTCCGCCGAATAGCTGCGACGGGGCGAGCAACTGCGACTTGGACTGGCGGAACGGATTCTGCGGCGGGGCCGGTGTTTCCGGAAAGTTAGGAAACAGAGGCGGCGGCTTTTGTGAAGTCATGTTCCGTAATCGAGCAGAGCTGCCCAGGCCAACTGCGCTGGATTGGTCTCGCAACGGCGACGTAGTATCGTCAGCTGTTCTGAATGCATCAAAATCGAGCCTGACAACTCCTGTCTCGTCATCATTTAGAGTGTCTTCCAGGCTGTTTTGATCGGGCTTGGGAGTGCCCTCTTCATCGTCGTCGCGGAGTCGTGGTGGCGGGGATTGGAAGTTTTCGTAGCGATCGTAGCTTCGGTCCCCGTTGGACTGTGTCGGCGATTGGGAGGGGTCCATTCTGCCCAGCGCTTTGTTGGTAGGACGGTAGCTTCTTGCAGGGGGTGCTGTTGTCGAGGCTAGCCGTGCATCTGCTGGTGCAGGATACACTTTAGCATTGCGCGCCTGGGGAGGCTGTGGCACCCGATTGCCTATCTCATCGAACTCGGCGCAGTTATTATCTGTCTCAGAGCCTGGAGGCGTGACTGGGCCTTGGTGTTGAGGCTGCGCGCTGTCGAGGCCTCTGACATCACGCGTTTTCCGCGTCTTGTCAATGGTCAGTGCAATCCATGAGGGCGCGCATGGCGCAGGGATTGTGACGCGATCTGATTTGTGTTCACTTACCGGCAGGTTTGTCACGCCCTTACCCGCTGCGGGTGCGCCTACACCAGAATTAGTGCTGGAAAGATGAAGGCCGTGTTTGTAAATTCTTTTGCGATCAATCTGGCCTTTTAGCGACTCGGTTTGCCTTGGGGCAGGAGGAGGAATTGGCTCGCTCCGTGGTGGTGAACTGCTAAGCTGTAGCAAAAAGGCCCCAAATGGTTAGCATGCGGAGGATGCCAACAGCGGGTGATCACCGCTGAGATCCGATTGCTCGCAGCAAACAAGGGGTCGCAACGCCACCAGTAACTTACAAGACCGACTGCCATATATTTTATATAGGCATCCAAAAGCTTCTGGCTTTCCTGTGATTCGTTTTCGCCTTCGAGGGCCTTCCTCTCAGCCTCCCGGACGCTGCGTGCGGCCATCCTGTTGAATTGCCACAGGTGCGGAAGGCCGGCGCGGTATTTTGCAGAGTCGCCGGCGTCTTGCGGCACAGTATCCTTTGCGAAACGGTTGGAGGAATTGCTGGGAACTGGAGAATCCGGAAAGTGGAAAACCGAGCCGGCAATTTGGAAGGTGAGCACCCTCGCTCCACCAACTTTAGCACAAGCACGTCACTTTTGATTCACAAGGCAATGCCTTTGTTCTTTGGATGGATTCCGCACAGGCGCGTCCAGTGCGCGCTATCACGTGACGGTGCTCAATGGATTCAAGTTCCGTCCCAAAATCCGGGGATTGCCAGATCTGCAGGGGCACCTCTCAGGTCGGCTTGGCACTCACAAGTCTGGTCAGCCGTTCCTGAACTCATCCCCAACCCACAACGTATGTGACATGGAACCACCACAACAAAATTAGCATGTCACAATTCCCGTTCTCTCCGGAGCTCCCACAGTGTAAACACTATTGATCGGCCAGGCGACCAGCTGAGCCCCGACTGTCTCATGTCGCTCACGTTGCCGAAACTTGGGGAACCCCCTGATTGTGGACTAAAAGAGGGAACGAGATGCTTGCTTCTGTGGATCATCTCAGCTGCTTGTGTGCCTCGACCCATTGCGGATGGCCCCTGCGTGTTTCCGTGGCATTACGACAAACGGATTGCAAAAAACAACGGCCCAAGGATGTTGCATCAATCGAAATGAGAGTCATCACGCAACTTTACTTTTAAATCCCAGGTTCGCTTTCTGTTCCGTGATGGGATTCGGTGTTTCCTAGGCTTCCCTCGAGGTCTCCCACAATCTTTTGTTTGCCCTTGGATATCCCTGACTTTCATTTTTTTCACGCATCGCATATTGCCTGCTCCGGGCCGTTGGGAACAACCTTCATTCTGCCCCTGTCGGCTCTTTGCGGATCCTGATCACCCGCCGTCGCGTAACACCCGTTTGTTGTACCGGTATTTTTCTGGGGCGCTTGTTTCTGGGCTTGGTCAACAAAAACAGGCGACACTCACCAACCACGATCCCTTCAAACCCACCCAACACAAATTCAGAACCAACGACAGCAAAATCGAAAAGGGTCGCGGCTTACGAATCCCTTTTCCAAGGCGGGCAAGCCCTTGTTGCTGCAGCAAGCTGCGCTGTTATTAGTGACAGGCGGTCAAGGCTTTTCGCCAATCAAAGCCCACAGCTGCATGAGAAGGACGAGATGAGGTGCCCACACACCCTCGTCCTGCCCTGACCGACTTCCATTCGTTTTCTCCATGACCTCCGTTCGTCTTTTGCAAACTTGTTGTTTTACGGCCTGCAGCAACGCTCTTTTCCTGCGCGAAACCCACCCGCTCAACATTGACAAGGTCGCCGTCGCCGCCAGAAGGTCGACGCGCTCCAACACCACCGCTTCACTCGACCCCTGGAGACAACGCCGCCGCCGAGACCGCGCTACTGCTCCCGCCACTCCTTACCGTCGACGGAGAACTTCGTGCTCAGCTTACTACCCCGACTTTGCTCGCAAGACCCGACCCTCATTCGAACTACCAAAGCTTGCGTCCAGAGTCCAGGAAGCATCGCGTCGCTCTCTTGCCGGGAGGGCTCACATGGCGGACGTAATTCCGCTGCAAAACAGCATGGAAGACGCCATGTTGCGCCCTGCCCCGTCGCCTCCACGACAGGTTGCGTCTCCTGCCCCCCATCCGCAGGCCCGCATTGGCCGTGGGGGTGAAGACGCCGAGCCTCGACGAATGCCTGACGACTCGGTCCCCTCGTCCCCGTCCCCTTTCCGAGCCGATGACTTTATCGAGACCAGGTCGAGCCGGTCGGCCTCGACGACGTCGCGAAGCACCAATCGGCTGTCTCTCACACTTCCAATTGCTCCTCCCTCTGCCTATCCTTCGCGCCCAACGCCCGTGTCTTCGACTGCGCCGTCGTTTCCCCCAACCCCGCTAGACACCCCATTGCTAGCCTCGCCGTTGGATTCGGCCGACTTCATAACGGCCATTGCGGCCCAAGAACGGCGCGTACTCGAGCTCCGTGAAGATTTGAGTCGCGCCGAGTCTGAATTGGCAAAACTGAAGAAACAATGGGCCACCCACGAGGCGTACAAGAAGAGAGCAACAAGGCGAAATGTTGAGCCCCTGCGTCCTATCAGCGTGGCGGCTGATTTGCAGGAAGACGCCGCCACTCGACGAAGCGCGGAATTGGACAGGAGGAAGGCTTTGCTGCTCGCCCAGCAAAGCCAGCAAAACACACCCGAGAATGGCCGTCGACGAGTCTTTCGCGGAGGACACACGAGAACGTTGTCTCTTCTATCTCCTACCAAGCCAACTAGCGGGTTTGAGGACGCCGCGGACGGCTTCAAGTCCGGATTCGATGAGCCTGACTCGCCGTACGTCAACCGCTATGCGCCAATTAGCTCAGCGCAGCTTGCAAAACGAGCGTCCTGGGCGCCTCGATCATCGGTGCAGACCGGCGCTGTCAAGCAGATCGCCCAAGATTTCAAGTATGGTCTGTGGACATTTGTGGAGGACCTTAGGCAGGCCACCGTGGGTGAGGAGCCGATTACCGGCCAACGGACATATCTCCGCGGCAACGACGGCGTCATGAGGTCAGCTCTTAGTGGGAATAGTAGCCCGCTAGGGAGTGGCGATCAAGACACCATCCGCGCTTCAGGCGCTGGCCCCAGACCCCGTGTAGCAGCGGCGTTTGACAACCCGCCGGCGCCTTCACCGAACCTCGTCACAGGCGATCAGCGAGAAGAGCAGGACAACGTGGGCGCGTCATCAGCACAAGTGCGGGGCCACCAGAGATCCAACACTGAGGGTGGAAAGGCGATGAAACGGTTCTCGTGGACGCCGTTGACGGTTGACTCGTATGACGACAACGACTGGTCGAACTGGGACAGTCCGAACGTCAGCTCAACACGGTGGAGTGGCACCACTGTCAACGGGGATATCATTCCCAGCATCCCAGAGAAGCGCGATGATCCCGCAACGCCTCTGTAAGATTCTCTTCGACATGTGTGCTGTTATGCACTGCTAACATCTGTCAGCAAAAACAAATCGTCCCGCCTCTCGGGCGTTACTGCGTCGCCTAATTCCAACAAGCTGGAGGAACTCCTCCCTGCGGTGGTAAACCGTCTTCCCGGCAGCCTTAAGAGAGCCACGACGGATCTGATGAAGGAGTGGGAGCGCAGCTTATATCCTGAGCCTGAACGGCCGGCGAGTCCGGTGGTTGTTGACAAAGACAAGGGGCTCTAAGCTCAAGCATTTTGCAGTGTGCCTTAACTCTATCTCTTGCCATGTGAGCGTAGATGAGGGGACATTTGGCATTGGGCACTGTACATGGCAGCCCTTGGGTGGACTGATTTGCTTACATGCGGGTTAAGGACATGGGACTGGATTGGGCAGGGACAGCGAGAGATTTGACTAGAGATTGGGTATCTGTCTTTTGGACGTCGGAGTGTTTTAGTACGCTCCCATGGTCTCAGCAGACAGGTTATCATGTAATGATAATGACTGACGATGTATATAATGTAAATAAATCATGATGACATACATTTACTCGCGATTCTCTTCACTCTCGGTCTAAAAGGTGTCTTCTCTATTCTTCCGTAAAGAATATGAGCTGAACGACCTGCTGACAGGAAGAGGCGATGAAGTTGGCGCAGTGTTGTGAAAATAAGATTCAGTCCGGCTTTCAGCTGAGAACTGTCTCCACAACCTAAACAACGTCACCTTTTTATCCATCACCATCCAGCTGTTCATAAATCCGAGGAATGTCTCGCATCAAATATTACCCGGCTTATGCTCCTCTGCTCGTCACTGACGGTCCCATGCAACGTACCCGTGATTGAATCCGGGTCTCACCCACACTGCCTCGTTGGAACATTCCCAGTGGTTCCCGTCCCAGCGGTGCGGATGCAGGGTCCAATCCCGATTCAGCATCCCGTCCACATACCAGAGCAAGCCATCGATGGTGCTATTATTAGGTTTTGGTATTGTAATGGAAAATATCGATGCTGTAACATGGTGTTTGGCAAATACGAAGTGCGCGATGTTTGCGAAGCATACGAAGTTGGGAGGGCATTCAGCTCGGGAATAACAAGAATCGGATGTAATCCGATGGGAGGAGCTCCGGAGATCTCACCATCACGGCCGAGCTTAGCGGTAAGGCACTTGGCCACACCAGCTCACCGGGAAAATAGGTACGTACACTGACCGAAAAAAAAAAAAAAAGTATGGGGGAGGCCTCGAATGCAATGCGAGACAGAGATGACTTGCGTTCAGCCCTACAGATGACAACGTTTTGCATGCGCGCAGAGCTTTCCGGCTTTGGAGCAAGGGTGGCCGGGCGGGTGCGTGGTTCTCATGATCAAGCATGCCACCATGATCCGGGTTCTATGCAGTGCCGGCATCGGGTACCTAGTTGAGGATGGTTATTGGTTGGGCGAGGGGGATATCACTCAGCCACTTTTACCCAGCCTTGACGACGTGAGGCTGCTGACTTGGTCAATATCGCACCTGCGGTGAGGATTTGGCGGCGGTCGGTTCGGGAGTGCTTTGAGAGCGGTCCGATTCAATGCGACGTTGTCCATCTCCGTCTGGTGAGGATGTTGCTGTGGTGGAGGGAGCATTGCCTCGTTCGCTTTTGGTTGTTCAGCTGGGAGGGGCGTGGTGAGCGAACGAGCGTTGCACCGAAAGGATTGTCGGATATGTTGATGATGATTTGGTTGCGTATATAAACCGAGAGCCTCCCTTCGTTTGGGTGGTGTATCGTTCATCAACAGCACTTCACATCTTCAGTTCGAAAGCATCAATCTTCCAACTTGCACAACCACCCAACCAACTCAACCGCCAACATGCAGCTCACAGCTCTCCTCCTCACAACCCTCTCCGCCCTCACCCTCGCCGCCCCCTCCACCACTGACAAGCGGGCCTGCACCCCCCGATTCCCCGCCGGCGTCTCCAACATCGCCCTGAGCAAGACCGTCGGCGCCCCCAGCACCACCCAGAACCTCTCGTGGGATGTCCCCGCCGGCGCCGGCGGTCCCTGCACCCTGATCGCCACCTTCCCGGCCGGCTATCCCATCGCCAGCAGCGGCAACGCCCAGGTCAACGTCATTGATGTCAACGGGCCAGCCCCTGGTTCCATCGTCGGCACAGTCACCTTTGCCAGCGATCCGTCTGCGCCCAAGACGACGTACATCAACTCGTTTGCCTGCCGGGCGAACATGCAGTACAAGCTTGTGCTCGCGACCGAGGGGGCAGGCAGCGTGAGCTTTGCTGAGGGGAATGGAGCCGGTATTGCTTTGACGTATGGATGCTAGGGGCAGAACGTCTGGGTTGGTAGTGTACAAAAGGAACTTTTCGTGCTGGCGCACCTGTGGCGGGCATTGGAAGGCGTTCGGGTAGACGGTGCATTGGGTCGGATACTTATTGTCACTCCTTTGGTCCTCAATAGTTGGTGGATGTAAGTCATGGTGAAATTAGCAAATCAAGGATTTGATCAAGCTGCCTCCGGTTTCCCAGCGCCAAAGCCCTCTAGTCAGTTGAACCACAGTGTCCCAGAAACTCAACACCTACTCCTTGTCAAACGCCATCACTGCATACCTGAAACTCCCATTCGCGTATCCCCTCCTCATGGCCCGGAAGGACTGCAAAAACGCAATCCCGTCCCTCCCCTGGCTGAAAGCAAATCCCCAGAGCGACGGATTCTGCACCAATGACCAGGATATATCCCTAGAAGAGTGTTAGCTCCGCGCTCTGCACGACAGCAAACCGTAAACATACCAAGTCTTGCTAACATCCTGGCTTATGTCCTTGGGTCCCCCGAGCACCTTCAGCCCAGCCTTGATCGCGAAATCCACATAACCATGCTGCGTACACAGCGGCGGCAGCAGCATACCATCTAACCCGCACAATCATCAGCTTCGCCCTCTTTTCTCACAGATTAGAAAGGACTCACCCTCGATGGGCTTGATATCAGCCTCAAACTCCTTCTCCCCAAGCCCCTCGTTCTTGAACCAATCCGCCAACACCAGCTTTCCCCCATTTTTCAGCACCCTATGCGCATTCTCAAAAAACAGCCCCTTGTTCGGAAAGTGACTCAACGCTTCGCTAATCCAAACCGCATCAAACTTGTCATCGGCAGCAAAATACTCGCCCATCTTCTCTGCATCGAGCTCGATGAACCGCACCTTGCCCTTGCCTAGCTTGATGAAGCCCTTCTCATCGACCACAGGCTCACCGTCTTTGGAAGCCTCGGCCTTGGTCAGCCGCGTGGCGATCTGCACTTGCTTGGAGGAAATGGTGATGCCCGTGACGGTGCATCCCAGCTGGGCCGCCAAGAACCGCGAGGTCCCGCCGATGCCGCATCCTGTGTCTAGGACGTGGGCGCCCTCGGGGAGGGACGAGATGTCGAGGAGGAGGCGGATCAGGTTGACTTGGGCTGTTTCCTTGGATTCCGAGGCTTTGCTTTCGGGCGTGGGCCAGTAGCCGTGGTGGATGTGTTCACCCCTGTTTGGTCATGTAAGGACCGTTTGTTTCAGCACGGGAGATGGACAACGGAAAACGGACCAGAGATTCAGGTAGTAATCGCTCGCCAGGTCATAATGGAGCTTGATGCGATCCTTGAGAGCTTGCATCGTTGTGTGGGCGAGACCTATGGGTGTGTCATACTGCTTGCTGAGCTCTGTGACTTCATCACCCTGGCGCTGCTGCTGCGGCGGCGGCGGGACAGGGGCGGTTGTTGATGCCATGGTGAGACAGCAAACAGCAATGATGGTGATTTGGTTCGTCGGAGTGTGAGATCTCGGGACCTTCAACAAAGGCCAATTGAGTTTCCCACCGGTTTATCCCCCCACCGTTTCATCTCGAGCCGTCATGGCTTTCGGCCGTGCCCACCGCCCACCGCCCACCGCCGCAACCTGCAGATGCACGTTGGCAAGGGGAGTGGAGTAGCTTATGCTTTGCCATTGGCCGGTTGGTCCGAGAAAGGCGACGGAATGAAAACAAGGATGGGATGGTCCATCGTCCCTCGATGTTGGAGCCGGACCGAGGTATTCAGCGCCATGTGAGGTTGTCCAGCCGAGTTTTCGGCGCCAAGTTGTTGGTGGGCAAGTAGTGTAAAGAATGAGTGCGACCAACCAGACTGTCCAAAAAAGGTCATGCCATCGACTTGCCAATACAGCATCAAATGGTCTCAAGCCATGTATATTTATTTGCCAACAGATGTCTAGTAATGTCTTCAGCACAGGATATCATAATGAAAGGCCTCGCAAATATTTCCAATGCCTCGGGGTTTTTCTCTTCCCAATGGAGCACCACCTCAGGTTTTCTAGGGTGTAGAATCTTCTGTACGTGGGGTGCACACCGCATGCTTGCAATCGAATCGCACTCTTTCTTCACAACGCCACTTGCTGAGTTGCAAAAAGAAAATACTGGTCTCTGATACGCTCTTCTCAACTGCTATAGAGGTAAAAAAGCTGACGAGAGTGGGATTCGAACCCACGCATCTTTCGATACTAGAATGCTACCCACTTCTGCAGGCAAGAACAGGATTCTTGAGTCTAGCGCCTTAGACCGCTCGGCCATCTCGCCCGATTTGATATTAGTGGAAGTGGAATAGTGCTACTTGACGACACCCAAACTTTGGGGGGAGGACAGCCAGTTAGGGGACAATCACTCCACAGTGGCATTGTGTGTTTCCCACTCAAGAGGCATTAAGCTGACCAGTATAGATATTTAGGTTGATTGCTTGCGAACATGTGTTAATCGCGTTGTTGGGGGCGATCGTAGTCTCGCCTTGTCAGGGCTGGCTGCTCTTTGGACTGTAATGCAAACACCCAGGGCTCTCAGCCTTGTCGATAGAAGCCATCAGTTCATCCATGCCTAGGTAGTGGCAAGACGAAGCTTCATTAGTTATGGCATGGGAACCCGGGTAATGCCGACGATCACGACCAACCGTTCATGGGGCGAGAATCGACGGATTGTTTCCTGTCCATGATTCTCATGTTTCAAACCCTGTCTGAGTCCCAAGTTGCAGCTAAACCTGTTTTATTCTTTTGGACTCTAGGCTGTTGCGAGAGACCTTCGCAACCTACCGACTTGTTGAATTGCCAGACTCACAAACCTCCACCCAGGAGCGGGACTCGGGGAAGAACCCGTCATGGAGAAACTGCCTGTCATAGGTAACCCGTAACATACCTAGTCGTGTAAAAAGAAACTTGACCCAGCACCACCCAAAACTATCAAGAATCATCTCAACCACTCCCTCACCCATCGATCACGCCCCCTGAACCCTCAAATCCTCCAACACCTTCCTCCCCCTGACCGTATCCCCTTCGTGCAACACCTCCCTCCCCGTCTCCTTCAACGCAGCATCAACCCTACCAATCATCAGTAAAATCATCACCACAGCAGGTCACATCGTACTCACCACTCCTTCACCTCCTCCCTCCCCAAAACCCTCTCAACATACCCATCCGCCACCTCGCTCAACCACGCCCGACTCCCCACAAAAGTCTGCAGTCTCAAAACCACCGGCGCATAAAACGCATCCACAGCCGTAAACTCCTTCCCCGCCAACCAAGGCCCCCCAAACCTGCTCAATCCCTCCGTCCAAAGCTCGCTGATCCTCTCCAAATCCTTCTTCAGCCCCTCACTCACCTCTTGTTTACTCTCCAACTGCACCCTCAACCCAATATTCATACTCATCTCGTCCCTGATTGTCGCGAAGCCCGCGTGCATCTCCGCGACTGCTGACCTAGCCCATGCTCTCGCTACTTTGGAGGCAGTGGGGTAGACGCTCTTATCGGGGTGTTGCTCGGCGAGGTACTCGATGATGGCGATGGATTCCCAGAGGATGAGAAGTTCTGAACCAGACGAGGTGTCGTGCAGACAGGGAACGTGAGCGACGGGGGAAAAGGCTTTCCATTGGGGTTGGCGGTATTGGCCTGAGATGAGCTCGGCGAATTCTTCTTCAAAAGGGATGTTGAGGGCGCGGAGAAGAAGCCAGGGGCGGAGAGACCAGGAGGAGTAGTTGCGGTTTGTGATGAAGAGTTTGTATGTCATTTTGCCTTTTAATTTGCAGTGGCTACTCGTCGGATGCTTTTCCGAGTCAGAGTGATGGAAAGGAGAGAAAAGATGCTGCTGGCGGTGTTTATGGCAGATTGGGGAGAGGAGTGGGGAGAGAGGGGAAACCAGCAACTCCAAATGTTCGCAGAGCTTCCTCATGTAGGAAGGTTATACATACGGCCACGCCTTATGATTGACTGGCTGCATGTCGTGCTCTGGGCGTGCATTCAGTCCACTTCATCTCCCGCTTCGGAGCAGCGGGGAAGGGTTCATCCTGCTTATCATCAGGTACCACATTGTGACTCACTGATAATCTCAATCCCATGGATTTTGCAATTCCTTGCCATTGACCGTGCTAACAGACAGGTTTGACCGAGACGCAGTCGAGATGCCGCATCTCCTGACGCCAACGCTCCACGCTCCCAAGCATATGCAACCAAGATTCCCCTATGCCTCCTTTGCAGCCACCTGATCCTCCTTTTCCTTTGCCTTTTGCGCCTTCTTTGCTTCTATTTGCTTTTGCTTCTCTAGTTTCTTGAGCTGGTTCTTCGTCAACTTACCATCTCCGCCCTCCTTGGGCTCGGCGCCGTCGGCATTTGGCTCGACCTTGGGAACCACAATGGGTGCACGAGGGTTGCCCACCCACGACAAGGGCCTCGGCTTCATGAAGAGCTCAACCGTTGCATCATCTACCTTGGCCCTCCGCTCCTGGAACGCGGCCACGTATGCCTGGAGCTCCTTGATGCAGATGGCTTTCAGCTCACCTGTCAGCATCTCTCCTGACTCATACGCGAGCCGGATTCTCTCGAGCTCTTCATCGTCCTCCAGGAAGAAGGTGAGATATTGGTATGAGACATCGACGCTGGTGTCACCGCCCTGTGCTCGGTGTTCCTCGACCGACACCTTTCCACCAGAAAAGGCATACTTGTTGACCTTGTTCTTGATCTGGTTGGGCGTGTCCCTCATGAAGACTTTCTCGTTTAGCAGCCGGACGAAGTGCACAACGTAGATGGGACTCCCATCTCGGTAAAAGTTTTGACTTACTGGCAGATTCGTCAACGGAAGCCGACATCTAAAGTTCAGTCAGTCTTCCTGTTCAAGGTACCCGGAACCTAGACCGGTACCTTTGTTCCAGGCCCCTGGAGAGCGTCAAGAAACCTCGAGTGAATTAGAGATGGTTTGGCGTAATGCAACCTCGCGGAGACATCTCTGGTCATACGAAAGTCTGAATCCAAATTAGTTCACATAAACCTAGGAGCGTTTAGAACTCTATGTGTCCTTACATCTGCAGATAATTAGCACGAGCTCTTCCGACGCTCAAGGGGAACGTCTTTGCTCCAAGCATAGTCACGAGAGTTCAGGTGCAAACGTACGGATCTTGGTCAATGGCACACGGACTGTTTGGGTTAGCAATTGACGAGCTGGGTATATCTCGGGGTTCTCACATGAGCGCCGGTATGATGGATGTCCTCTTCTCATCGGTACCGAAGATGTGTGGGAAGGAATGTGCCCAGCTGGTGGCTCCTGTCAAGGTGTGAGTAGTTGTCGCCGGGGCGTGACCGCCACCACTGACCTTGGATGCTCCCGAAGTGGATGCTAGCCACAATCATGTCAGTACCCGCTGTCTATATCTCCCAAAGAGATTTTTAGACATACCGCCCGATATTGGTCGAGTTGTCAAACCCAAAGATGGCCCTTGCTTGGTTTAGCGTGATGTGCTTGCTCAACCTCACAACGTTCCTATAAAAGGCACCACCCATGTATTCGAACTGCCCGCGTATTAGCATTGGCTCTGAGGCAGCAATCGCCACAACTTACATCTGAGAAGATGAATGTCTTCTTAGGGTCAAAGCCAATGGCAATGATATCCTTGGCGTTGCTGCTGCAATACCCCTGGACCTCCTCGATTGTCCTCTTCTCCGAGAAAAGGTACTTTTCGTCGTCAGTCAACATAATGACGAGCGGCACATCAAAAGCATCCTGGAGCCCTGTTCATATCCCTGTTAGCTACCGGGCAGTTCCTCCCGCTTTGCCCCAACATACACTTTGTGAACTCGAAGGGGACCGTGTGCCCCACATGCACGCTGTCGGACGAAGGGCCGCGCCCAGTATAGAGGAAGAAGGGTTCGCCGCGCTCATATCGGTCTAGAATCGCCTCAAAGTCACGGTGGGAAAAGACAATGCCTCGGCGGAGGAAGCGGTGCGGCTTCTTGCCCGTCACCTTCTCGAAGCGCTCGAGAAGTGCCTGGTCGATCTTCTTGGTGCCGAACTCTTCCACCAGCTTATTGTAATCGATCGCCTTGACTACTCCATCCTCGCCAACTTCTCCCGAGACCTGCAACAAATACTCAGCCCGATTCCAAGGACGATCGAACGAATGCGCCTACGTTGTATGGGTCGACTGTCTGCTTGTGCTGATGAGGGATGGGAGACTCGTCGAGAGCTTCCGCCGTCACGTTGGTCGCCATGGTGCAGATTCGCTGAAGCCCAATCGGTAGCCTCTCGAGAAGTTGCAGTCTGGTGTGTGGTCCTCTACCGGTTTCAAATCCTGGGCTCTTTGGCGACCACGGTGACTCAAGTCCCGTCCATGGTGGGGGAGGGGCAACCGTTGACCATATCCTAAATTAGGCAGGCGGAGACACCCGGCAGAATTTAATCCCAAGCAACTCGGCTCTCGGCAGGCCAGGCCTCCCTCGAATCAGCACCAGGAACGGGAACCGGCCGGAGCAAGCATCGAAGCAGGTCATTGTTTTCCTTCGCGTTTGCATTTAGACTGTTCTGCTGCAATGCTTCAAAGTATGCCCGAGCTTGTACCTCCCAATGGCTGCTGTTTCCCGCGGATTCAGTGACGACATGAGACCGTGCCGAAGTCGAGAAAGCACCACGAACGATGCCGGGGAGCCGTCCTCCTGACACATTTTCTCGCCCGCCATTCTCACATGGGACTCTCCAATTACCTCACTTGCCGGTGTGCCGAATGACCGTTTCCGGCGTTGCGACAACAACCTAATGACGAGAAACTGAGACATGCAGGCCTTGAAGCCATCGCGACTGGCTCCTCTTACCGTCGGCACGCCATGAGAAGCCTAGGGACAGCGATGCTTTCTTCTCACTGGTGCCGATCTCTTTTCTCTACTGCACTCTCAGAACCCAGTCCTACACCGCGGCTCCGATCATAGCCACTACCAGGACGCTTTATTCTAGTCTTGCTCTTACCGCTCCTTCTCTTCTCGTTGCAATTGCGGCCTGCAAGTGCTGGCGCTCAACACTGCCTCTCTGGGGAATGGAACGACCACGGCTCAACATCTGAGCGCACATGTTGACATTGGACATACATACCTTAGCATGGGGAGTCCAAAACTCCTGCGGGATCTCACCTCTCCCCAGGTTTGGTCAGCGACAGGCCAAGTCGGTCAGCGGCCCCGTAAGCCCGTGGTGTGTCTGCATACTGCGCAGCATTTCCGTGAGCCAATAATCGACACCATACGGAGACAGCCCCCCTCCCCCGAGGCGTTTGCGACTTACGATTCAACCAAGTTGATCCCGGCCTGCATCAGGAAAGATTGTCGAACCGCCGAGTCCCGTGCCATGCTTTTTGAAGGCGGTCATGGTTCCCACAATGCCAATCCCACCCTATAACTGAGGCCTCACGCCTGTCTCCCTTCAAATCCAAGGGATTTCTCTCTTTCCCACCTCCCAAAAGAAACCCACCGGTTATTTATGCGCTTTACCGAGCGGTTGGGTTTTTGTCACCCTATCACACCATAGCCGTTGTTGGCCAGGAACGAACGATACCGTGGGTCTTTCGCTGGTCGGCGCTTCTCGACCTGCCGCGCGCTTTGGGTGCTTTGAATCCACCGTCCCCACCGAGGTGAGCATCCGAGGCTTCCTGTTCTCTATTGGACATTGCTTCCCAGGAACTGTCAAAACCGTTGAGGATGCGCGGAGAGGAACCCATGTGCCTACTGGCCCCTACTAGGGTCAGCTTGAGACATTCCAATCCTCCAAAGGGCTCAGGAAAAAGATGCCGTGCACTGCATCTTGTCCAAGTGGCACGGTCTGGTGCAAGTGCACTCACGTCACTCAACGGAGATGGAGACTTGCAAGTCAGTCCACCTGAACCTTTTGTTCGCCATCGGTTCGTCGGAGACCCCGACATATTCCCGTCTGTCAACTGTTTAGCTTGTTTTCCCTAGGTCTGTTTCATCGCTTCAGCCATTACCAAGACATTTAGTTTTCTTGGTGTTGAACCGTGTCGTATCAAATCACTTTGCAACGATCGTCGTTGCCGGAAATGCCAATGTCCGTTGCACCGACCTAAACTCTATATCATCAACCGACTTGCCGTTCGTTCCGGTTGGCCCACAGACAACCGTCAAGCCATCTCCGTGTCCTAAACGGCCCTGAGGCCGCGGCAGGGCTGCGATATTTTGTCTACAACTTGCCCTCTTTTCTCTTTCCTTTTCGAGTCTCATCCACACATCCGGGAACCGCACTCGCTGAAACCAGTTCAACATGCGCAGGCCTAGGAGATTCCGTAAGAACACCAACCGCAGCTGGTCAGAGGAGGAGACAATGGGGGACGTCCCACAAAGCCCAACAGGCTCACTTCGCAGGAGGGATACGGGGTTTCCAGAGTCCTTTTCCGGAGGTGAGTCCGCCTACCACAGGATACCCAACTCGGGTTCTTACTATTCTCAGCAGAGAGAACCACCTCACTTCCACACCCAGACGCCAAGCTCGGCGCCGATGCCTCTCTCACCGAAGACGACATTGCTATTGACAAAGCGTTCATAAGGCACCGGATGTCCTTGCTCGTCGATCGAGGACACTCTCACGCCCTCAACACCAATGCAGTTCTCTTCGACACGGAGCAGTCATACTGCGCATCTCCCTCATCTCCGAACGACACGGAGAGATTCCCCACCATAGGAAGGCTGGCAATACACTCACTCCGCGGTGCCGAGCTTCCACGGACAACCGAGCCACATTCACCCAAAGAGGGCCGCAACAGCCTCTCCCTCTCGTCCGGGGAGTCGAGCTGTAGGGATTCGCCGACGTCACTAAAGGATGTTGGGAAGCGAGAAAAACGCAGACGAAGCTTTCTCTGGAGGTTGACGCACAAATAGGAGGAGAGCGTCACCCAACGTGTCAGGGAGCTAGGAAGGACGATGCACAAGCGTCCCCGGCGCCGTGAGCTGTCGGCACCACCGGCGCCGCCACAGCCACCGGTTGATGCACGGAAGCGGAGGGATATGCTGACCGTGAGGTCTATTTGAATTGCATTGCTTTGGGCAGGCGAGGCGTCCCGGGTTGGGTTTTGCGTAGTATACATATGGGGCTTGGGCGACTAAAAACACTGATGACTTGATGACCAGGCGGTAGGATGGAACCTAAGAACCTAGGAGATAACACCTTTTGCTTTGTATTTTGTAACTTCCTAGTCACTCCACACTCCACATCAGCGGTATCTTCGACAGGGAGAGCTCTTGGTAGTGGCTGTAATCGACCACTTATAAACTCAAACCATAATCACTTTTGAAACCATCGCTCATAGATTCATTCTTCCCAAGCAACGCTTCCATTTCTCGTGATATCGCTATGGCCATCGTCATGTTGAAATGTTTTCCAAATCTTTCCCGAATCTCACTCACACACACCCAATACCTTAAACCTCCCACCCACACTTTAGCTCCCCCGATACGTGGTATAACTATAAGGGCTCAACAGAACAGGGACATGATAATGCGCCTCCCCCTTTTTCACCGTGAAAACAACAGCCACCTCAGGAAAGAACGTATTCTCCTCTCCGAAATACGCCCCCGTGTCGAACCGCAGCGTCCATCGGCTCGTCTCTGCGCCACCGCTATCCACCTCGTCTAGCACGTCCTCGAGCGTGTACACGGGTACTTCACCCGAGCTGGTGGGCGACGAGTAGGGCAACCATGCCTTGATGCGGCCGTCGTCGTCGGTTTGGGACTCGAAAGTGCGGGAAGCGGGTGTGACGCCGTGGTGCTGGGCGGTAGAGGGCGGGGAGGAGAGTTCGAGCTTGACGCGGATGCCTTTGGCGGGTTTGCCGAGCTTGGTGTCGAGGACGTGGCAGGTTATGCGGTCTTTGGTTTGGGTAGCCATTTTGGGGTATCTCGCTGGGGGGGTGTGAGTTTGAGAATTGAGGGATGGTGGTTGTGTTTATTGACATGGAGGGGCGGCTTACATGGCGGGGACAAAGGAGTTGGTGATGGCGGGGGATGTGTTGCGGGGTTTATCAGTGATAAGGGAAGCTTCGCCAGGGGTGAGCTCAGTGAGGGATTGGATGAGGGGTTCAACCTTGCCGCGAGGTGAGGAACGAGGAGAAATATCGTCTCTTCTCTTCTGGGAATAAACACACAGAGAACAGAAGCGAGGAGGGAAGAGGGCTGAAACGCCAGGATCTTTATTGCTCTTTTTTCTTCTGTCTACGCAAGTTGGGGGCTAAGGTAGCTGGAACGATTCCGTTTGTTCCCCACATTCATCGCTTTCGCCCAGTTCGGCGTCTGCCGCATCCCGAAAGTCTGGGTGCTTCAGGTTTGGGGGCGGTAAATCGTCCTACACTCGGGGGTTTGCTTCCCCCTTTGTGCCAAATATAGAAACAGAGGCAAAAGATTGAGAAGTTTCAACTGGGATCCGCGTAAGGATTGTGGGATATACACTCATACAAGGCCAGGTGAAGATGTAGGACGTATACATGCAGAGCCCCAGCCACGATATGTAGAGCGAGTAAGGGGACTGAGTAGGAATGCAGTCCTACAATCCTTGACGAGGGAGATCAATTTACTGAACACGGACAGACCCAAAAACCAAGTGCATTGAACAGGATTTTGAATGTCTAAATACTTTATTTAAAAATATAGTAGAATATCTATGTATACTAGAGTTTTAAAAAAATAGCGTTCAGGCCACTTGGAGCGTCATCAACTGAATTCGTTGTGCCGACCTTTCTGTCTGTCAGGCACTCCCCGGATCGGAAAAGGGGCAATGTCGGTCTAACCCTAACCCTTTGTCATTCACCCCTGTCGACTGTACCCCGCCATGGACGGTGACGTTGCGGCAGGCACGCGGCCGGAACACTCCAAACCCAACTTTGAGATTCGAAGAGCTTCCAAGGCCGAGACCACACCGTGTTTTCGCTTCGTGAAGAATTTCAATGACCTCACCCCGTTAACTTCAACTCGCTCTCGACGTTCGCACTCCGTCTTCACCGTGGAGTCAAACATCCACTAAAAACAAGTGAAACACGCCCCGCTAAACCCCGCCATCCCGCCGAGTGCTTCTCAAGTTCGCGCTTCACAAACACCGCCCCGAGTAGCCGACCTTGCCAGCTTTGACGCCCTCTTTCCGAAGTACACACAACATGTCAGCCGCGCTGATCGACTTTGACGAGCCAGGGCTCGAGCCCACGCTCCAGTCCATTCTCGACCAAAAGACGCTGCGCTGGATCTTTGTCGGCGGCAAGGGTGGTGTGGGCAAGACTACAACGTCGTGCAGTCTGGCCATTCAGCTCGCCAAGGTCCGCCGCTCCGTGCTTCTGATCTCGACCGATCCCGCACACAACCTCAGCGATGCCTTTAGCCAGAAATTCGGCAAGGAGGCCCGTCTCATTGACGGCTTCACCAACCTCAGCGCCATGGAGATCGATCCCAATGGCAGCATCCAGGACCTGCTGGCCGGGCAAGGCGAGGGCGGTGACATGGGTGATATGGGCGGCATGGGCGGCATGATGCAGGACCTCGCGTTCGCCGTATGTTTGGTGCCCCCTGTGCTGTTTGTATCCTGCTAACCCTTGGGCCACAGATCCCCGGTATCGACGAAGCCATGTCCTTTGCCGAAGTTCTCAAGCAAGTAAAGTCTCTCTCCTACGAGACCATCATCTTCGACACGGCTCCCACGGGCCACACCCTCCGATTCCTCCAATTCCCCTCGGTCCTCGAAAAGGCCCTGGCCAAGATCTCGCAGCTCAGCAGCCAATACGGGCCCTTACTCAACGGCTTCCTCGGTTCCAACGGGGCTCTGCCCAACGGCCAGAATCTCAACGAGATGATGGAGAAGCTTGAGTCCCTCCGAAAAACCATCAGCGAGGTCAATGCGCAGTTCAAGGACGAGCAGCTCACGACCTTTGTCTGCGTCTGCATTCCCGAGTTTTTGTCTTTGTACGAGACGGAGCGCATGATCCAGGAGTTGACGAGCTACAACATTGACACGCACAGCATTGTCGTAAACCAGTTGCTTTACCCCAAGCCGGGGAGCGACTGTGAGCAGTGCACGGCGAGGAGGAAGATGCAAAAGAAATACCTGGATCAGATCGAGGATTTGTACGATGAGTTCAACGTGGTCAAGATGCCCCTCTTGGTCGAGGAGGTTCGTGGAAAGGAGAGGCTTGAGAAGTTTAGCGAGATGCTTGTCAAGCCGTATAAGCCGCCACATGAGGCATAGGTACGATCGAGGGATATGGTGCTCTTTTTTTTTTTTTTCAGGTTGTGGGTTTGATGGACACATAGAGGAGCCCCAGTTAACTGGAAATACACTCCCAGGATATATGTGGGAGTGCCGGCTTACATGTCTCAGTGGTCAGAGAGGTTCCCACTGCTGAGTGAAGATGGCTGGGTTGTGGGGTAATTGGTGTTGGTTACGGTGGAGTAGCTATACCTAGCAAAGGGGAGCCTGGGAGTCGGACAAAGCAGGTAGAGTTATCAGTCAAATATGAACACATTCCAAAAAGATCGGACTTTTTATACAACGAAAATGAGTGTGGGCTGGTGATAACCTCACCACAACAGATTTCACAGTATTACGGACCAAGATTTCGTTCAAGGGATCAATTATCGACGTCGGTTTCTGCCCTCTCGACACATTTTATATACAAAGCCAATACAAAAACTTTAACGTTTCACAAAGCCGGCCTTCAAAGCAGGCCGCTCACTGGTTGGTTGGGTCTTGCACTTGCCCATCAAAAAAAATCACGTTCCACCTCCATGACCGAAGTGTACCCAAGGATGCTCGTCCACACACACACACACATGTGCACAGTTTATGCTTTGTCTTGTTTAATGTGAAGTTATAATTGCTGCGTTTCCTGCTTTCTCCGCTTGAGAGAAAAACTATAAGAAGTACCCGTGATACCATTCCATCCTCCCTCTTAGGGACTGAGAAAAAAAAAAAGTATCGCAATGCCCCCATTTCCCAGTTGACACCAAAACAAACCCCTGCCTTTGGGAAAAAAAAAACGCCCTTCCTTTCCTTAAACGCCTGCCCAATGCAAATGCAAAATCAGATGAAGATCGAGCACCCAGTCAGTTTATGTGCTTGACCTCCCCCCACCGAGAAATATGTACTGCTTTCCGAACCGCCTTCCTTGCCTCGATAGGAAGGGGTACAATGGGGCAAAACGCCAGCGGGCCGTTAAGACTCAACGTTAATACGTGAGACCGTTTATGATAGGGCCACTATGATGTGTCGAAACCCGAATGCGCAAGAGAGAGAGAGAGAGAGAGAGAGAGAGAGAGAGAGAGAGAGAAAAGTGGTGTGATGGTTGTTTTTTTCCGGTGAATGTACAAAGTTTCAGCGCTTGGTTTTGGTCGTCTCGTCGTCTCTCGTTGATGGATTCCGTGGAATGAAGTGCAGCGCTTTAGAGTTCGCGGTAATCGCTAGGCCTCACCCGGCGTTGGCGGTTCTGATGGCGGTGAGGATTCACGGGCTTACGGAAATAGGCATCGTCTTCGTCGGCTGGCTGGTGGGAGAAGTTCTTGAACCCTGGGCCGTGCTGCTGTTGTTGTTGCTGCTGGAGGTTGGGGTTGAAGCCGCCACCGTTGTTGTTCATGCGCTGGCCCATGTTCATGTTCGGACCGCCGCCAGGGCCGGCATTGTTCATGCCCATGCCCATCATGTCCGGACCGCCTTGGGGGCCACCCCACTGCATGCCGTTGCCGAAGCCGTTGTTCATCTGGGGGAAGCCGCCCATGCTGCCAGCCATCATGGGGTTCATCATTGGGTTCATCATGCCCATGCCCATGTTGGGCATACCCATGGGAAAGTTGGGCATCATTGGCATTCCGTAGGGCATCATGGGCATACCCATTCCCATGCCGTTCATCCCGTTCATCCCATTCATCCCGTTCATCCCATTCATCCCGTTCATCCCGTTCATGCCTGGCATTCCGTTCATACCCGGCATCCCGTTCATCATCATGGCCTGTGGGTCCTGCTTTTGCATAGCCTTGGGTGCTTTGGGGATCTTGGGATTCTCAAGAGCATCATCCGCAGGCCGCTTCTTGCCGACACCCTGGGGCTGTTGATCTCCGGCGACAGGAGTGGCCGAGTTGCTGCGGGCCATGGGGGCTGATGTTGTTGTCGTGGAGGCTTGTGAAGGTTGGGAGGTGTTCGTACCTGCAACTGAAGGTGAGGGTGATTTTGACTTTGCCTTGCTCGACTCGGGCTGGTTGTCGGTAGTGTCGGCATTAGCGGTCGCAGTCGGGCTCTTCGGGTTCGGGCTCTTCGACCCAGCCCTGGTCGTCTCGTTCTTCTCGGCAAGATATGCCTTGATGTTCTCGACCGCATCCTGGTCCGGCTTCAGGTCATCGAGAAGGACACCCTCGCTCTTGCAGCCGGGGCAGACGAAGTCGCTCTCGATGAGAGCGTTCGAGATGCAATCATTGCAATACGTCTTCTCACAGCACGGGGTCTTCATTGGGTCTATAAACATCTTGTTGTCCAGAGAGCACTCCAAGCCCCGCTCACGGACCTCCTTGTCCTCCCCAGCAGTCTTCAGCGATGTGTTGTTCGACTTGGCCTTGGCCTGGAATTGCTCCCACGCCGCCTTGTCAGGCTCAGCAACGACCCACTCTCCGTCAGGATTGACCATGATGCCCGAGGGTGCCTTGGACTCATCACCATCGGCGCTCTGGGCGAGAACGGTGGCCTTGTCAACTGTCTTGAGGAACGACTTTGGGATACCCGTCGTCCGCTTGACGCGGGGTCGATTGTCGTATTCTGGGTTGTCGTTGGTCGGGCAGAGCTGAATCCAGTGACCCTTCTCGCCACATCTGTAGCAGATATAACCCTGCGGCGGCTCATGGTCAGGCACATTGGCGGGCTTCTTCGGACCACCCTTGGCAATATATTGCTGTCTGTTCATGTGTCAACACCTTGATACGAATGAAAAGGGGTGCCAAACTCACGTGGCCATCTCCTCCTCCTTGGCAGTAAAGTTCTCGGACTGGGCTGCGAACACAGCAGCCATTCGCTCCTCCTCCGTCATAGCACTGCTCAGCTGTGCCAGCGTCGTTGAGGGAGCCTTGATGAGTGGCTTCGACATCTGCTCTTTTCGTGATGAGTTCTTCGCATGCGCGGGCATCTTGCCAGATACATAGCGTGCCGCGCCACCTTTGCCTGGAATCCTGGGAGGCATGCGGCGGGCAATGACAGTCGTCGACCGCGGAATGATGACTGTGTCGTCATCGTATGCTGTGCGCGTGTTAGCTTTGGTCGTGTCTAGAGATACCTGTGAAAACTTACGCTCTTTCATGCCCTCGTCGGCGAAAATCACAAGGTCGAAGTCAGATCCATCACCGAGACCGCTGCGAATGATGATTTCACGCTTGAGCTCAAAAACGGAAATACCAGTGCCATCGAATTCGACACGTGTGGGCTCCCTTTGCGACTTGAACTTGAAGAAAACCGAAGAAGCCATGTTGAGTGATTGTTGAGAGCCTTGCGGCTGCAGAAGATCGAAGGCACGAAACTGGTTCCACAAGCTTGAGAAAAACGCTGTAGGATTAGATGATTCTAGGATGCGGCGTGATGCGGCAACCTGTTCGCACAAGAGGGGGATGGAGAGTGGTGATGCGGTTTGATTGCTCTTGTGCGAGTCCCTCTAACAAAAGTGGGATCTGCCTCTTTTTTTTTTTTGCTCTCCCTGAATTTGCAGAATGGTCGGACTGGAAGTCAATTCTGATTGTTCTCAAAGAAGAGACAAAACGTGCTTTATGAACGGCCAAAGTGACAATAGAAAGGAAAGTACAAAGACCCCAGCGAAACTCCGGCCAATTCGAGTGAATGGCGTGAATTGCACTGTATCCTCCTAAATAGCACTTCCCACTCTCGACGCATTCACCACACCAGACGATTGCCTGAAGCCAAAGGTAAGAATATCCAGATCCGGGCTCCGGAATGTTAGTTTCTGATGACCCGTCGATGGCGGATGGCGGAAGTCGCTGTCTGGTAACGGGTCAGACTTGGCGCAGGCGCCTGATCGTTTCGCGCTTTGCCGTCCGTTGTGCTGCTTTGTCTTCGCCTTGTGATGGTTAGAAAGTGAGAAGGGTTGTCGGTGATCAATCGTGCCGACGAAAAGCAGAAGTTCTGAGAAGAAGCAGGTTCCGCGGACGCCAGCAGAGTGGCTTTTTGTACGGACCGTGGCGACGATGTGCTCGAAGCGAGAAGTGGAAAGAGGAGAAGCGAGGCAGGAGCATGAAATGAGCAAGGTGGCTGGGTGACTAAGCATGCCATGACTGGCTCCTGCTGCCTGGGTGCCCCACGCAAACGGCTTTGAGCCTGAATTATCAGGTGCCCGTTTCTCCCTCTGCTTGCACGAGACGGATGGCGGCAACATTTGGAACTTTGTACTCTAACATATTTCACTTGACATTGCTATCCCATGGTGGCTTTCTCAGGGGCTTGAGTGATGGTATTCTTTATTTACCGTGCTCTGACAGGTTGTAATGGACAATATACATCTTTATTCTTTTTAATATGTATTTTTACTTATTTAGTGTGAATCGAACCACAGCCTGCCGGTAGTGATTGCAGTTCCCCATGTTGTCGTGTGACGATGACGCCCCTCAATTGGACTCGCTTCGACTTCCCGTGTCACGGGCCAGTGGGAGCCGCGAAAGCTTTGGGCAATCGGCCCATGATCGTCAGAGTTCGCCCGCTGTCCAACTTGTTCCACGAACCTTCCAACTCCTCATTTCAATTGAACTCCATCTGCAACCTTGTCAATCGAAATCCAGCTCTGAGGGCGGTACATTTTCTTCCGCTTCTACTCGAGTCGCCCTCGGCGTACTTGTCGAGAGGAGCCCCAGAAAAACTTTCCCTCGGAACACCATCTCGGGAAACCTGCCAGCTTGGGACCCTGCTCGTGGAGCTCCCGCAAATGTCAAGCTCTTCTCCCCTCCGAACGTGAGCTAGGTTCGCGCAACCGCATACAATCAAGGACCGGATCGATTATAAGCTTTTTCGACTTGAATGCAAGGCCGTCACTAGCTCCCGGCTTGCCTCCCGTTCCAAGAGCCCCCGATCGACCACATCTATAACACCCAAGACGACGTGGACCCTCCGAACAGTTTCGAACCCCAATTGCAAAAATGGTTCTCACACACACCACCAACCACACGTACAGCCACCCCTTCCCGACCGTCACCCTCGCCTTCTTCCTCCGATACTGCTCCCCTCAACTCAACCCCTTCGCCAGCCACGTCCTCAGCACCGACACCATCTCTTCACACGTCGACCCGACCACGGGGCGCCTCCACACAACGCGCATCCACCTCAAAAAGTCCCGGATGCCGCCGGCAGTCATGAAGCTCCTCCCAACAAGCCTAACCGGCGGTGCGGCCGACAAAGCCTCTTACATCCTTGAGACCAGCGTCGTCGACATGCGGGAGGGGTGGATGTCCACGGAAAGCCGCAACCTCAACTTCGTCGGTGTGCTCTCGGTGGTTGAGCGGCAGGTGTACACGGCGCCCGCGGAAGCGAACGGCGCCGGTAAGACGGACGTGGAGACCAAAGTCGTGTTCCGGTCGCGGTTGGGCGAGCGCATCCGTGACAAGCTGGGACATCACCCCCAGCCAGTGCAGCATGAGAACAGCTGGTTTGCCCGACTAGGTGCAAGGGGTATCCAGCGGAGCATTGAGAGCCTAGCATCAACCAAGACGCTCGACCAGCTGGGCAAAAGCCGAGAGGGAATGCGGATGATCCTGGAGACCCTCCGTTCGGCTGGGGTTGTCGGCGTCCTCGAGTTGAGGAAGAGGGCAAGGGAGCGGGGTATGGAGACGATTTGAGCAACAGGCAGCAGGCGTTGTCCTGATGATTCACAGGTCGAAATACCTTTCTGATTCACGAGTTCATCGCAATCCTTCCCCAAAAGGTCTCAGATCCGCGGCTGTCTGAGACCAAGTCCTAAAACCCCCCACATTTTCAGCCCTACGTGGGCGTGTCGAACCCTCCGCGGTTATTAGCAACTCTGTATATTATCTGTTTTCACAACCCTCTCCGACGAAACAGCAAGGCGTTGAGTACGTGGGTGAATGGCATAAACGAACGGCTGGTTTTCTTTTTCTTTGATGATATCAAAACACGACAGCGATGGCTCCAACAGGGGAGGATGAGTGTGTCGGTTGTCCGGATGGGCGGGTTTTTTTTCCACGAGGTATATGTCCCGTTTTCCGCATGCACGTGTGGAGGATATCTGTCAAGCCTGACCAGGACACAATGGGAGGAGAGCAAAAGGTGGTTTCAAAAGCTCAAAACTTGATTTTCTACTCCTCAAATACCTGCGTTTGCCCCTCACAGAAGGGTTCGATGTGAGGCAACTCAAATGCTGCCGATACCTAGCGAACATCCGCACTCCTCTCCAGCTATCTGCATTTATCTTGTCGAACCCTCACATGACGCTCGGTGTACTCAAGGCATCGTTCCGTTTCCCATCGGCTGGTTGCTCTGGGCATCGGGGTTTTCGTCGGTGGTGAAAACAGTTTTGCAGTTCAAGCACTTGACCCTTCCAAGCATAAATTCCAACTGCCTGAATGCAGCTCCAGGCGCAAACTCGGGGACCATATGCCCTGCCCCAGTGACACCGACGTAAGTCAGCCCGCGCTCCGAAATCACTGTACCCATTACACCAGAACCCGCCAAAGCAGTCGGGTCATAGAAGCTATCCGATGGGACAAAGAACGGCTCTGTTGGCTTGTTTTGGAACCCTTGTGCTCCGCCCCATGTCATGTTTTGGATCCCAAGCAGCGTGCTGTTTGAGAAGAGTATGTAATCGCGGTCACCGTGGGAGATGATAACATTCTTCGTTGCATCGATGACATGCGGGAGAGCACCCCAGCTGGCAGGGGGCGAGTTATCCCCGTTTGTGAAGACGGGGAACCAGCTGCAAGCCGACCAGGCCTGGTCGTCGGGCGCGTGGATGGCGGCTTGAACTTCTGGGCGACTGAAGTAAATCTCGGCGCCGGAGGGCATCCAGGCAAACATGCCCGGCCTTCCCAAGACATCCCACGGAAACGGACATGTGTCAGTTACGTGGTAGACGTTGAAGCAGGGATTGAGTTCGCTGGCGGCGTCAAGAATATCGGGCCAGATGTGCTCACAATCTTGTGACAGCCCAGGAAGGTCGTCTTCCAAAGGAAAAGGGCCCGGTGGTGGAAAGGTGAAATACTTGGCGAGAAAAGAGTCGTATCCACAAGCATCAGCGCGAGCGTCGAGGCTGGCCCGAAAGGTGTCGTTGAAAGCGAACACCGCACTCCAATGCCTGGCAAAGGGAACAACTGAGAAGTCCTGCAAGTACCCAGACGCAAATAAAGGATCATAGATCATCATGCCGGTCACGTTGTAGTAAGTGGTGTCGTTCCGATCCAGCATGGCGCTGGCAAAATACGGGCAGTACTGGCCCCTGTTTGACTGGGTTAGAACTGACCAACTGCCACAGGACGGGAAAGACACTCACGCGTAAGACTCCCCGGTGATGTAGACGTTGAATCCATGCAACTTAAAAGTATCGACAAAGTTCTTCCAGAAGCCGAGAAACTGGGCAGCAATGTCCTCCTCACTTAGTGCCGTGACATCTCCCCGGGAGAATCCAGTCCCGACTGGTTGCTCGATGTATACAATGTGTGCCAGTTTGTGCCAGCTATAGTTGTTTCTGACAGGTCTAAATGTTCCGGGTTGCCAGATAAGTGGACCATGCTCATCTATGAGGCCAAGAAGTGAAGAACAGCCGGGCTTGATTTGTGTTAGCAATGTCAAGTGTCCAGTGGCAACAATACCATGGACTCATACACCGCCATTCAACCAGATGACAATATCACGGACTCTGGTCGCGTTCGGCGAGATTGTGGGAAAGAACCAGAAGAACAAGTTGCTCGTTTCGTTGGCATCTGCGCTAATGGGCAACGAGCCAGCGTACGACTCGCCGATATTGAAATGAACGTCAGGGATGGCGCTTCCATTGACCGCGAACCCTGGCAAAGAAAGGGTCAGTCTTGCTTTGAGCGTAGATACCACGGGCGCCTTACGAGAACTGTTGGCATTTAGGAACGGCGACTCGCCCAGGTTTGGCTCGGCGGTGGTGGCAATATGAGGCCTGTTGATCTGATGATGCAACAGTCTGTTGGCTGCTGTAATTTTCTTCTCCCAAAGACTCATGTGGGAAAAAGCCTCGAGGGTAAAGATTGAAAGCCATATGGCGAGAGAACTCAACATGATGCGCATTTTGAAGGGAGGCATTGTGTCTTGCCCTCCAATCGGTGTATGAATGAGAAAGACAGAGTGAGAGGGTTGGGCAGGACACTCGCGCCTTTGGAGGAGAATGTAGGCACAAATGAGATTGCTATTGCAGTCACGGATGTTTCGTAGTCGAGACGGAAGGAGCGAAGGACCTCCAAGGAAGTCGACTTCAGATACTCCGGCCGTGACGGTTCTCAAGCGACGCAAGGTTCTTTTTCGTACTTCGCTCCTTCTTCATTGATCTCGGGTCAGTTCAGTTGGCAACAATCCTCATCCCTCCCATGGCCATAGTGTGCTCTCTGTCATAGCAGCTGACAGAATATGCGGATGTCTCCTGTTGTTCGCAGTGTATTGTTGACGTGGCATGTTGCTCCATAGTTTCAGTGGCACCTGGAGACCCGTCAATGAATGACAGAGCCGTTCCGGTGGAACATGACCATCGGAGGGAGGCATCGCCCAGAGGGCAAGTTTGCCCCCTGAAACCTACGGAGCTCGGTTGGCACACCTGTGATAAACAACACGACCGTAAGCAACGGGTCAAAGTGGGGTTAGATTAGGAATATCCAGGCCACTATGCACCGTGCACGTGTCACGAAGGCGGGTTTGGTGTTCGGATCCAGACGGTTGCTGGTGGCGTATTTCACAGGTTTGCTCTGATCGTACTAGCGGATTTCGGCCGAGTAACCAGCAACAAGAATGCCGAGTGCTAATATACCGAGGCAAGATTCAAAATTGGCGGGATCTTTCTCGATATGGGTCTGAAGGTAGATTTAGATAGACACATAAAATACAGGTGGTATACACTTTGTACATCCGGGCTGGACGAAGGAGGTTGCCTTGTCAAACTTTCGTTTTCTTTGCCTGCTGCTTACCGCCTTTACCTGACTCTTGGGCGGATTTTATCTGAGCGGCAGCTTCCTCCTCCTCGGCTAGTGTTTGGACATCTTTGTCTAGAAGCCAGCGCTGGACGATGCCCATCAGCTTGTCAAACACATCTCCCCCCTCCAACACGCTGGGAAGGTTGTGAAGATCCACGCCGGCGCGATGATCAGTACATCGGTCCTGATTGAAGTTGTACGTTCTGATCTTGTCTCCGCGTGTGATCTGTGACCGAGAAAGCACGCTGTCCCTCAGCTGGCGAGCTGCCTCCTCACGGGCTTCACGCCGCTGCTGGGCAAGACGTGACCGTAGCAAGTTCCAGGCCGCTTTGCGATTTGCATGCTGTGACCGCTGGTCCTGCATACTGACCGTTATCCCTGACGGGATATGGGTCAAGCGGATGGCCGACTCGGTTTTGTTGACGTGCTGTCCACCAGCTCCACCAGCTCGCATCTTTTCGCTGCGAACTTCGTCTGGGTTGACGTAAAAGTCACTCTCGGGGTTATCCCATTCTGCCTCGGCTTCGTTGCCTTCGGGAAACGAGGGCAACACCCACACTGCCGCGGCGCTGGTGTGTGTTCGCCCGTTCTTCTCGGTCGCTGGGATACGCTGGACGCGGTGCATCCCGGCCTCTCCCCGGAAGAGGTTATAGGCGCCAGGCTCTTGCACCTCGAGGACGGCTTCCTGAAGCGCCACCTCACCCTGTGACCCCTTTGAGCCATCGCTCTCCTGGACCTCAAACTTGACGATCCTGGTGCGATATCCCTTATTGGCGCAGTATGACTGGTACATGCGAAACATCGTCTCAGCAAAGAAGCGCCCCTCTAAACCACCGGGGCCTGGCCGTATTTCCAGCAGGCATGGCATCTCCGCGAATGGATGTTTCGGCGTCATGAGTTCCGTCAACTCCTGCGAGGTCGTCTCTAGCTTCTGTGTTGTCTGCTCCAAGTCATCTTGGGCCAGCTCGCGCAACTCGGGGTCGTCTGACGCGATGAGGCTGTTGAGTTCGTCGAGGGAGGACCTTGCTTTCTCGTACTCCTTTAAAGAGTCAACAATCACCGAGTCCTTGCGCATGCGCTTGAGCACATCCTTTTGGGTCTTGTTGTCGTTGAACGTGAGACCATCCCCTTGTTCTAGTTTCTTGAGCTTTTCATACTCTGTTGCAATGTTTCGAGCTCGGTCGAGGAGGAAAGCAGATATCCCACCGGGTGCGGGCGCTGCAGATCCGTCAGAGTGTGCCCAAAGACCAGTGTAGCGTGCGATTTCTCAGAACGAACCTGTACTGGCTCTGCGCAAGAACTGGGGGACTCTTGCGCGCCCCAGCGACCGCGCGCAGCTTCGACACACCCATGGAGCTGCTGGCATAATCGCGATCCCATCGAGAAGCACAACGGCAGAAATTTGGAGCTCTCGGATTGAGTTGTCTCCAAACCGTAAAGCGCCAAGACCGCACCAAATGGCCGGATCCCTGCAGAACCCCACATATCTCGGCTAGACCCCTTTCTCAGCCAACGGAACCTCCCGGGGGTACCGCATTGAACGCTGCTGAATTTTGAGGCGAGGTGGCATCTGGTTAGGGGACCCAGTTCCATTTGTGACAGCTGTTTCTCAACTCCATCACCACGCGACCGACCATCAACTTCCCACGAACCCCCCACGACCACACCCTTTCACCATCATCGTCGAGCCGTCTTTATCTCAATTCCGCTCCATACCACACATCAGTCACCATGTCGGACCAAGTGCAAGAGATCCTTGACGTGCCGCGCGAGTTCCTCAAGGATGGCATCCAGTTCATCAACAAGTCCCAGAAGCGTAAGCGACAGCAGCCGACGCGAGCACGCCCGAGAGTCAATTACTAACATCGTGTTTGCAGCTGACCGTCGGGAATTCATCAAGATCTCGCAAGCTGTTGGTGTCGGCTTCCTGAGTACGTTGCACCAAAGCCTCTCGCTCAAAACTGTCCACTAACGTCGCGAATAGTCATGGGCGCCGTCGGCTACGTCGTCAAGCTTATCCACATCCCCCTCAACAACGTCCTCGTTGGCGGCGCGTAAACAGCCCAAGGCGCAAGCGGTGTTGCAGCGATGCGAGGAGCAGAGAGGCGGTGGGGTCCAGTCTGGAGATCTACGGCCGGGCATAGATAAAAAATCATATATTGGATGAGGCAGACAAAGCCAGCGCAGTCGTGTTGAAAACATGGACACGGAGACTCGACTTGAATGGCGGGGAGGATGGGCGGAAGATATCCGATGCGGGCGTTTGGCTTGGGTTGGGCCTGCTTAATGTATTGCCACAAGACGTGTCTTGTTTTGTAGGTAATTGTACAATTTTGGACATTTGGGGGTGTTCATGTGCATCAAGTAAAGTGGTACGAATAGCGATGATTTTGCAACTGGAGGGCTACCTAAGTGTGTTTGCTCGGATAAGACTACTGGGCGGACTTTCTCGAGCTTGGAAAATGTCACCTGGCATTGAACTAACGTCTGGCTACGGGAGGCATTGGGTTCCATGTTTATCACAAAGGTGCCCGTCGTCCGTGCTCTGACGTTCTTAGATGAGACACCCCCGGTCTTGGTGTAACTGGAGACATGACAGCCTGCTTGGGGTGGGATGCGGTGTTGAGTCCTGTTAGGTCCATTACCTCCCCGTCGATTGCTTATCTGGTGGGCTCATGAATTCAATGGTGAATGATCGCGAACTATCAATGGCGGATGTTGCTTGCGTTCGGTGATTGAATGCCGAGGTGCATCCTCCTGGCGAGTTAGCTTGGTTCTCGCCGGTTTGACAACATCAATCATCGAAGGCCTCATAGCGTAATGGTTAACGCGTTGCTTTCCGGTGGCAAAGAGTCCAGGTTCGAATCCTGGTGGGGTCGTATATTTTTGATATTTTTGACCCCCTTTATGGGGTTGTGATGTTCGGGGTGGATCTTTTGGTGGTGATGGTTGTTTCGGAGTGTTCCTTGACGGATGATGGGTGTACCCCACTCGGATTGAAATGTTAGGTTGGTGGGAGACCAAGCGGTAGTAAATGTGTCGGCACCAGCGACTGTTGTGACTCTGAGGGTCCAGGGTTTGGCCTTGTGAAGCTTAAGATGCCCTCGAATAATGGACTGGCATTGGAGAGATACAGCGGGTATTGTGCAGTACAAGACCACCATCATCTAGAGCTTTGAATCCTTCAACGAGCCGACGTCATCGGGGCCATACACAATCTTTTGATCCAAGGCCACGGTCTGTTCTACCTTTTCCAGCGCTCCCTGTCCAGCAAACCCCCTTTTGACCATGTATCTCGAACCCATGGTCTCAACCTCTGGCCCGGGATTAGATGCAACGTCAACGAGCCACAGGCCGGCGATCAACACCTCAGCCATCTTGAACGTTACAGCCCTCGCCTCGGGCAGAATCTCAGCTTGAGCTTCCCTTGCCAACCTCTCCTTGATGCATTCCCATTCCTTGACGATGTTGGCCTTCACCTCATCCCAGACACCTGTCAGGGGAACAGAGATAGCCTTCTGAACAGTCCAATCCACTGCCTCGGTACACTGTTTGCCGATAGACGGGTGCTTGATGGCCCGGACCGTATCACTGGCCAAGACATCCGTTGTGCCTTCCCAAATGGCACCGACACACGCATCGCGGAAGATGCGCGACACATTAATGTGCTCCGACTCGGCGTTGAAGAGATAACCCACACCGCCCAATGCCTCCATACAAGCGTAAATGGCCGGGACAATATTCTCGCACACATATGATTTGTGGAGGGAGCTCAACACCCGGAGCAGAGGGGCAACCAGATGGGGAGGCGGGGCCAAGCAAGATAAGGGGGAAGGCGGTGACGGCGATGTAGTAGGCCTCTCATCCAGACCGAGGATGTAGAGCGTGTAAAAGACAAGCAGCATCAGTGAATGGTAGTCGGTGGTGAGGTTTGCGAGCGTGCGCATGTGCAAGGGGTGGGTAGCGAGGGGGAGGCGACGGCCTTTCCCGATGCCGGCCTCGCGGACGAGAGCAAAGGAACGGGCGATTGCGAGGCTGCGGCCAAAATACCCAATCGACGAGACGGTGGTGTGGACGCGGGTGATGTTGAGGATGGTGCTGATTTCGTGGATGCCGTTTCCTTCCTTGCCAATGAGCCAGCCCCGCATATTCTTGAGCTCGAGCTCCGCGGTGGGAAGGGACTGGGTACCAAACTTGCTTTTCAGGCGCTGGATGGTAATTCCGTTCAGCTCGCTGCCGCCCTTTTGGCCGGTAGGGGATACGAGGGAGGGGTTGTGACGCCGCATAGGGGCCATGAAGGCGCTGACGCCCTTGGACGGGTGCGTCTTGGCGAGGAGGATGGTCATGTGGGAATCGGTCGCCGACGAAAACCACTTGAAGCCTGAGATGGACCAAGGCCCGAGAGGCGTTTTCTCGTCAGCGTCCGCTAGGGGAGTCTCGGCTGACGAAGGGTACGGGTCATAGACGGCGACTGTTTCGGTTTGGGAAACGTCACTGCCACCAGTGCGTTCGGTCATCCACTGTCCACTTGTCCACGTCTTCTGGGGGTCACGAGAGGTGAGGTGATCGTAGGCGTTCTGGAAGACACTGCGTTGGGTGGGAGACATATCGCAGTCCTTTTGGGTGAGATGGCGTTGGAGGAGACGCGCTGCTCCATCCTGCATCGCTGCCGGGCAGAGCGTGTTTGCGCAGGAGCCTTCCCACAGGTGGCATCTTGTAAACTGGACGAGGCGGTTGTACTCGTGGAAATCGGAGTCATAGTTGATGGCAACCACGCCCTTCTTGAAACCGAAATCCTGCAATCCTCTCCATCCTTCGCCAACGACCAGGTCGTTTTTGGGTCTCCCAAAGGCATCTCGTCCACTGCCGCGGAGATAAGGTTGGTTTTTCTCAGCATCAGTCACCCAATCGATGATCTGTTGTGAGAGAACTTCTTCTCCCAGTTCGGATATCTCGGTGTCAACCCTTTCCAGGACGGCAGGAGGGAGGGAGACTGGAAAGAGTAAATATTGTGGAAGATGGAGGACACGGGGAACGCACGCTTGACAACACGCTTCAGACTAATATCGTCATGGTATTGGTTTTTGATGACGGGCTGTGTTTGGATGAAGCCCGTGTTGGAGCTTGAGGGTTCCATTGTCAGCAGGTGTGAGCTGAGGGATGTATCCTTGAGCTTCTGTGGTGCGGAAATGAGATCAAGTTATTTCATCCCACGGGAGGAAAGGAATACGATGTTGCTCATTGGGATACATCGAGATGTGTATGGTCCCATTTGGGGAAAGCACCCGTCCTCCGGCCATCACGCCCGTCGCACTGAGCCGAGGCTCAGGTGCCCGCCTTGCTTGGTCGTCGTCAACCATAGCGCTTGCACAGCGGCTTTGTTCCGCTCTCGTGAATTGCGGGGAACCCTGCCCCCAAGCCAGGGCACCTGATAGGGTTAGGGTTCATACCCCGGTCAAGGTCATGTGCTCTCGCTTTGCCAACGCGATTTTGGCTCTGCATTTTCCACTTTCAACCCCTGGAGGTAAGGATGCGACGCGTCGCGACCCTCGACCACGCGCCCCGTCACTGTTGGTATCTAGTCACCCACCATGACGACTGCAGTAATTGAGATTTCGGACGATGACGACGCTCCAGCTGTTTCCTCGTCCAAAACACTCGGCAAGCGCAAACCAGCCTCCGATTTTGAGGAAAAAGTTGCCTGGACCGATGACGAGGACGAAGAGACAGAGGAGTTGAAACGCCGCGCAAAATCCAAGCGGCGAGCCACAGAGAAAGAGAAGCGACAGGCCAGGGGTAGACCACCAGGGAAATCCAGTGGCAGCTCCAAGCCCCAGGCCAAGCCCAACAAGGCTATCAAGACCGAAGACGATTTCGGCGAGGCAGTGGTTCCAGATTACCTCCGGGAGCGACGGCTGAAATTCAACTCTGACCGAAAAAGGCTGAGAGAAGCTGGGTTGAAACTGCCCCCAGATTACAGTGATGTCTACTTCTCCGACGATGAGCGAAGGCCAGCTCAGCTTGATCAACGCCCCAAGTTTGATGCCAAAAGTGGCGTCAAACCATCACGGGCACACAAGAAGATTGAGCTGAAGCATTCCGCTGGCGTGGTTCCGGCATCGATTGCCCAATATCTCCGCGATTACCAAATTGAAGGAGCCAAGTTCCTTCACGAGCGTTTTGTTTATCAGACAGGATGCATACTTGGCGACGACATGGGTTTGGGGAAGACGATTCAGGTGATTGCATTTCTCACCGCAGCCTTTGGGAAAAGTGGGGACGAGCGAGATGGGAAAAGGATGCGGAAAATGCGTAGGGTTGGCGCTTGGTATCCCAAAGTCCTCATTATTTGCCCGGGGTCCTTGCTTCAAAACTGGAAGAACGAACTGGAGCGTTGGGGTTGGTGGCATGTCGAAATCTTTCACGGGGCCGGAAGAGAAGATGTCCTTCGTGCAGCAAAGGCTGGAAGAACCGAAATCATGATCACGACATACGTCACGTACAAGAAGTCCCACGAGGCCGTCAACGAGGTCGAATGGGATTGTGTCGTTGCAGATGAGTGCCACGCCATCAAGGACCGCAAGTCGGAGGTCACACAAACGATGGACCAGTTGAATGCAATGTGCCGAATTGGCCTGACCGGAACGGCTATTCAGAACCGGTATGAAGAACTTTGGACATTGCTCAACTGGACGAACCCTGGACAGTTTGGGAGCCTCGCGGAGTGGAACGATAAAATCACCAAACCCCTGAAGATCGGTCAATCGCACGACGCCACCCTCCAGCAATTGAGTCTGGCTAGAGTGACAGCAAAGAAGCTGGTTCAGAACCTGCTTCCCAACTTTTTCCTCCGACGAATGAAGACTTTGATCGCCCATCAGCTTCCAAAGAAAAGCGACAAGGTGGTCTTCTGCCCTCTGACTGAGCTACAACGAGAGGCCTACGAGAGCCTACTGGAGAGCCCAACTCTCACGATTCTCAAAACCGTTTCGGAGCCTTGTATGTGCGGCAGCAAACGCAAAAGGGGCTGGTGCTGTTTCAAGAATCTTCCCGATGGACGACCTTGGATCAAGGTCATGTTCCCCAGTATCTTGACACTTCAAAAAATCGCCAACCACCTCACTCTTCTCATCCCTTCCTCGACAGACCCAACCACAAAGCAAAAGACGGAGTTGGAGACGCTGAAAGAGTGCCTACCTGAGACATGGGAAGATTTGTATCGAAATCGCGACTCCATGCTCACTCTGGCCAACCCTGAGTTTTGCGGCAAATGGAAGATCCTTCGCAAGCTCCTTCGGCTTTGGCATGAGAACGGAGACAAGGTGCTTGTATTTTCGCACAGCGTTCGTCTCCTGAGAATTCTACAGCATCTATTCCACAACACGAGCTACAACGTCAGCTTTCTGGACGGATCGCTTCCTTATGAAGACCGTCAGCGTGTTGTTGACGACTTCAACGCTGACCCAAACCAATTTGTTTTCCTGATTTCGACAAAGGCAGGGGGCGTTGGTCTCAATATCACATCCGCAAACAAAGTTGTTATCTTCGATCCACATTGGAACCCAGCGTACGATCTGCAAGCACAGGATCGAGCTTACAGAATCGGCCAGACGAGGGACGTGGACGTGTTTCGGCTCGTTTCGGCTGGGACGATAGAGGAGATTGTCTATGCACGACAAATCTACAAGCAACAGCAGGCAAACATCGGATACAATGCCTCGAATGAGAGACGCTATTTCAAGGGCGTACAGGCGGATAAGACCCGAAAGGGCGAGATCTTTGGTCTCGCGAATCTGTTCAGCTTCCATGCGGACCAAGTTGTCCTACGAGAAATTGTGAACAAAACGAATGTCGCCGAGGCTAAGGTTGGCGTGAGCCTCAGCGAGATTGATCTGGCCAAGGCGGAAGAAGATGAAGAACTCAGGTTCATCAAACAGGAGGATGTAGACGACGACGACGGCGGCATGAGCCAACTCGCAAAGCTCCTCACTGCTGAGAACCAAGAAGAAGTAATCAAGTCCAGTAAGACACCCAAAAGCGACGCCATTGCAGCCATTCTCGCCGGCGCCGGGGTTGAATACACACACGAGAACTCGGAGGTGATTGGCACGAGCAAAGTGGAAGCCCAGTTATCGAAGAAAGCTGAAGAAGCGGGAAACCGGCCCCTGGGATTGGGGGATGACAGTGCTCTGTTTGCTGACGATGACGAGGAGGAGGCGCAAGCTGAGGTTGAAGGTAGAGAGGATTGGAAGGCCAAGATGCATTACAAGTTCAATCCGCCCCAGGCGGTGATGAAAAGGCAGTTTTGTTCCATGGCCAAGGAGTTTGGGTTTGCAAATGCAACCGACTTTGCACTGGTTGTGGAGAATTGGACCCAGGAGCAGAGGAGAAACTGCCTCGAGGCGTTTTACCGGGCAAGAGAAGTCAAGTTTTTGGAGAACGAGTTGGCCAAGCTGAAAGCAGAAGTCTCCGAAAAGGGAGGTGGCATTGGTGACCCAGAGATGAATAAGGAGGTGGCGGATGTTGTCAGGGAAGAACCTCAGGAAGTAGAGGTGAAGGAGGAGGAGGAGGAGGCTATCATCAAGCGAGAGGCCCAGGGGGGCGGAGTTTCGAAAGTATCAGACCGCAGACCGACCACCATCTTTTTGTCAGACGACGACGAGGATGACGAGCTTTGATTGTACAACAGTTACAATACTGCATCTGCAAGAAGCATGGCAACACAAGATACCCCGGCGTTTAGTAACGGCGTTAATGCTCAATCCACAATTATGAGCTGAACTGGACATGTGATGGTATGGAATTTCACGAATCCGGGGAAGGCTCGCCGGTCGGCAGCTGACATAAAGTTGGCCGAGGTCAAAATGGGGCCCCGCCAATGACCGGAGGTGGGCATCGGGAGCCGCAAATGTGGGTGGGCTCTCCGCGCTTTGCCGCACGCGAACGTTTCCGACGTCAAGCCTATGACGCATTTTCACATGAGAGAACCCACGTCTCAGGTGTTTTCGATCTCGCACGACACCAGGCTCGGGGTGCCCAAAGCACAGGGCAGAGCCGGATGGCAGCTGGCTTTAAGGGTAATTGATGTGTTTGGGGCCGGATCGATGACAGAGGAATTGCGCACGCCAATGCTCAGGCGACGCTCAACTGCGGCTTCCCTGACGTTTTCCAAGACGCAGATCCCCAAGTTTGCAGTGGCCAGCCACGCGGGGGAGGGGTAGCACAGCGGCGCTCGGTAATTCGGCCAACGGGCGGACTATTGGCACTGTGCTGTCCAGGGGCTGGGCGACACAACGGCAGCTCTCGGCCCAAGGGATTTCGCAGCTGGCGACATCAAAGAAGGCCAGGACAAGCAATTCCCCACACAGTCCCCATGCCAGTCGAGTCCAGTTCCCCGAGGCCTCGCCCGAGAGTCAGTCGGCATGGGCACGGGGCGAACGGGTCGCCGGGGGCAGATAGCCGCTAGACCGATGTCTCCCGAGGAACGGAGGGTCCCTGGGTGTGCTCGACGCTGGCTGCTGCTAATCTGACTCATGTGCGCGCTGCCTTTTATACGGCGAGTCTCCTGTTTCTCCCTTATTGCCGGCACTATTCGACATTGTTTCTTTCTGTTTGTTGGCATTGTACTCTCCCCTCTCCGCATTCGTCCCTCTCTCCCTTACATCGAGGCGCAACTGCTAAGCCCGAACCCCGCGGCACGCTACAAACTCTAATCCTCGCATCCACTGCCACCGCCGCCACCATGGCTGCCAACAACATGCTTAATCCCGCCGTGGACCCCAGCCGGGAGGAGGAGCTCTTCCAGAAGGAGGTGGCCGAGGTCAAGAAGTGGTGGAGCGACTCGCGATGGCGGTACACAAAGCGGCCCTTCACGGCCGAGCAGATCGTGTCCAAGCGCGGCAACCTCAAGATCGAGTACGCCAGCAATGCCCAGTCCAAGAAGCTGTGGCAGATCCTTGAGGACCGCTTCCAGAAGAAGGATGCCAGCTACACGTACGGGTGTCTGGAGCCCACCATGGTGACCCAGATGGCCAAGTACCTCGACACCGTCTACGTCTCGGGCTGGCAATCGTCGTCAACGGCGTCGGCCTCAGATGAGCCGGGTCCCGATCTCGCTGACTACCCCTACACCACGGTTCCTAACAAGGTGTCCCACTTGTTCATGGCTCAGCTCTTCCACGACCGCAAGCAGCGCCAGGAGCGTCTGTCTACGCCGGTTTCGCAGCGCTCCAAGCTCGCCAACGTCGACTACCTGCGGCCCATTATTGCCGATGCCGACACTGGCCACGGCGGTCTGACGGCCGTCATGAAGCTCACCAAGCTGTTCATCGAGAAGGGCGCGGCCGGCATCCACATTGAGGACCAGGCGCCGGGCACCAAGAAGTGTGGCCACATGGCCGGCAAGGTGCTGGTGCCCATCAGTGAGCACATCAACCGCCTGATTGCCATCCGCGCCCAGGCCGATATCATGGGCTCGGACCTGCTCGCCATTGCGCGTACTGACGCCGAGGCGGCCACGCTCATCACCACGACCATCGACCCGCGCGACCACGCTTTCATCATGGGCGCCACCAACCCCAACCTCCAGCCTCTCAACGATCTGATGATGGCTGCCGAGCGTGCCGGCAAGTTTGGCGACGAGCTCCAGGCCATCGAGGACAGCTGGATGGCCCAGGCCGGGCTCAAGCGCTTCGACGAGGCCGTCCTCGACACCATCGCCGCCGGCTCGTACCCGGATCCCAAGGGCCTCGCCGCCCAGTACCGTGCCCAGGTCAAGGGCAAGCAACTTTCCAACAGCGAGACGCGCGCCATTGCCCGCGGTATTCTTGGTGTCGACATCCACTTTGACTGGGACGCGCCGCGCACGCGCGAGGGCTACTACCGCCTCAAGGGCGGCTGCGACTGCTCGGTCAACCGCGCCATTGCTTATGCCCCCTACTGCGACGCCATCTGGATGGAGAGCAAGCTGCCCGACTACAAGCAGGCCGAGGAGTTTGCCAAGGGCGTCCACGCCGTGTGGCCCGAGCAAAAGTGAGTTATTCCACCCAGGACCCTCTCTTCGATAACAAGTATACCAACTGACCGCCACAGGCTCGCCTACAACCTCTCGCCCTCATTCAACTGGAAGACGGCCATGCCCCGCGCGGAGCAGGAGACGTACATCCGCCGCCTGGCCAAGCTCGGCTACTGCTGGCAGTTCATCACACTCGCCGGTCTGCACACGACGGCGCTCATCAGCGACCGCTTTGCGCGCGCCTACAGCCAGCAGGGCATGCGTGCCTACGGCGAGCTGGTGCAGGAGCCCGAGATGGAGCTCGGCGTCGACGTGGTCAAGCACCAGAAATGGAGCGGTGCCAACTATGTCGACGAGCTGCAAAAGATGGTGACGGGCGGTGTCAGCTCAACGTCGGCAATGGGTAAGGGTGTGACCGAGGACCAGTTCCACTAAAGTAATGAGGGGGGCGTTGCGTTTCTTGTAGGAAAGAGAGATGAGACGAGAGACAAAAGACGGCCTTGTTTTAGACTATTGATATCATTTTGTATTCTAGGCCTTTTTTTTTGGTTTTGCGGTTTGGAGCTCCTTTTGGATAAGGACCGATGGCGGTATGGATATACCGACCTTTTCTCTCTTTTTTCTCTCTCCCTCTGAGTTAGAACGAAACGGCATTTTGCATCGCATGGCCTGCCATCAATGAATTGAAAAGCATACAAATCATCACTGATATATGCGTGAATGTGTAAAGTGAAGTAAGTGGGTATCAATCTTTTTTATCTATCCAAATATCCATGCTAGAAAAAAAAGAGTTATGCCTTTTCAACATCGTGTTTTACAGCAAACCGACTGGCCCCCCTCAACTTGGCCCCCCAAAACCAAATGATCCAAGGCGCCGGAATCCCCAACACAACCGCCAACAAGCCCAGCACGCTTCCTCCCCATCCATACCCCAACGTCCCAAACAGCGCCGGCACAAACAGCGGAAACACGCAAGCCAACAACGACCGTAGGAAACAACACGCCGCCGACGCGCTCGCCGAATGCAGTTTATACGAATCGGAAATATACGCACTCGTGCACTGGTACGTAATAATGCTGCTCCCCGCAAACAACGCAGCCCCCAGATTCGGAACGATGAAATGCAGTTTCGCCTGCGCGGACCAGGCGTACAAGAAGATGCCACAGGGCGTGAGAATGGACGAGGGGACCATAAGCGGGACGCGGAACTCGGGAACGCCGTTATCGTTTTCCTTCTCCGTCGACACGTTGTATCGTCGTTTGCAGTAGGCGTACATCCGATCTGTCGATGGGGCGCAGATGTTCACGCCTATGAGCGAGCCAACGGCCAACGACAGGTAGTTGAGGGTTGCGTCGCCGCGGGGCATGCCGTACCGGCCCTCCCAGAGGCCGGGGAAAGATGAGATCAAGAGCCAGAGCATGCCGAAGTTGAAGGCCTGGTAGAGGGCGAGGAGCTGGACGATGGGCTGGGTGGCGAGCATGACCCATGGTCTGGAGAGTGCGATACGCAAGAGTTTGGTGAGGGTGCGGTCGGGGTGTTTCTGCTCGGTTTCGGTCTTGAGGTTTGGGTTGTCGGTGCGCTGGCGAAGTTGGCGCGCTTTGAGCTGGAGCAGGCGCGGGGCGTATGTTTCTTGAAGGAAGAAAAAGGCGATGAATTGTACGACCAGGTTGAGGATCACGACCGACCAGAAACACCACCGCCACGTTGTGTATTGTGAGATGTAACCGCCTGCGATGGGGCCTATGGCCGGGCCGAGGACGGGCGCCAGCTGGTAGATGGCGATGCCCTTGCCGCGCTCTTCGGGCCGCCAGCAGTCGGTCAGCACGCCGCTGCCCATGCCGACCGAAGCGGAACCACCCAGGCCAGCGAGGAAGCGGAAGGCGATGATTTGGGTTTGGGAGGTGGCGAAGCCGCAGAGTGTTGTGAAGAGGATGAAGACGGTGTTGCCCAGGCGGATGACGGGCATGCGGCCAAACACTTCGGAGCAGGGGGAGAGCACAAAAGGGCCGAGGGCGTAGGCAAGAAGGAAGATGGAGAGCACGAGCTGGAGCTCAGCAGGTTGGGTGATGGATAGCTCTTCGCCGATGGAGGGGAGGGCTGGTGCTGTGATGGAGGAGCAGAGCGGGGAGAGGAAGGCAAATGTCGAGATGATGAGCGACGTCTGTTGTGGTTAGCCATCACGCATGCTCTCAGGCGGCATGGGGGAGAGACATACGGCCCATTTTTGCCGCTTGCTCCAGTTCTTTGGGTTTGCTGGGTCATCTGGCCCGTCCCATGTCACGGTGATGGTGTCGTCGACATTGTTCTCGTTCTCAACCACGGTCACGGCCGACACAAACGACGGACTGTACTCGGACCGTGTGGGCGAGAGACCGTCGGGGACAAACAAGCTGTCTGCCTTCTTCTCATACGTGATTGTTTGCTCAGTGAGTGTTTGCGTCGAGTCGTTTGTCGGTGGTCCAGCACCGGGCAACACAGGACTCGGTGAGGCCGCCATGGGGAGAGAGGGGGAACGATGGCGCTTGACGGCGGGAAATAACGTCGAGAAATAAAGGGTTCTGTAGTGCTATGAATCGGCAGCCGGGTCGTCCTGACTCGGGCGCAAAACGAGGGAGGGGACGATGGCCAAGTATCTTCTCTACCGGCTATGGAATGAATGGCATGCCGGGTGATCGGGCAAGACGACGGGGAGCGTGGTTCAACAGGAATCAGACGAGCGCAACAAGAGGCAAACAACATGGTCCCCCGCGTGGATAGGGTAGAAGCCGGTCTTTTGAAGCGTCCCGGACACGAGGACGAGATGCCTTCGGCCAGGGTAAACAAACCCCTGACTCTAACGTGGCCGTGGCTGGCGTCTGGATGCCGCCGTC
This sequence comes from Cercophora sp. LCS_1, assembly GCA_036250225.1. NCBI lineage: Eukaryota > Fungi > Ascomycota > Sordariomycetes > Sordariales > Lasiosphaeriaceae > Cercophora > Cercophora sp. LCS_1. Next base: position 369,908 of record JAPZLL010000031.1, read on the forward strand.
CGGGGCGCTGGGTGGAGCAATAAACATGGCTTCATGCATCATGGAGACCTGTCGAGCTTCTAGACTCCGTGTCCGTTCCTCGTCCAGTGTGCGCAGGCAATCGAGCACGCGGTCAGCTGCCCTTTTCAGAAGACCTAACGTTGAACCGGGCGGGTATCGAACGCACCCGCGAACCGCTAAAATCTGATCTCCCGGGAAGGGCTTCAGCCACCCATTTCCGCCGATCCACCGGCTTTGATTGGGTTCCAACGCTCCCAGCACACGGCGCACAGCAGCAACATGTCTCGCCGCTGTGCTCGCCCAAGAAACACCACCACTAGCCAGGCCATATCGCCGTCGCACACAGGCCGTGGCACACTGCCGTGACCGGATCCAGCATGAAACCGCCCCCGGGACCGAGCAGCGCAACGCAGCAGTGCAGCAGCAGCACTCGATGCTGTCCTGTGCAAGCAGTCGTGCCAGGAGGGGGGTCAATAACGTGACAAACCAGAATTCCCAATCCGTCGTAGCCCCATAAGGCGCTGAAAAAAGGCTTGACTGAAGGCGCCAAATCGATCGAAAATCCCTAGTGGCGTTCGGGCAAGCGAGTCTTCCCCTGTCAAGGCCTGTCAAGGCCTGTCAAGGCCAATCGGGGATGCTTCCTCGCCGTTTTGCCGAGCGCCACCGCACCAGGTTGTCGGGTCTGCGACGGGGTGCTGCATCGCGAGTCCAAAAACGGAAAGCCCTAAAAGCTGTCAAAGCGGGGGATATGAACAGCATAGAATTGTGAAATTGACTTGTCTCCTTGTGGCGGTGAATACGGTGAAGATGAGGGCTGAGCCCCGGGGTCCTGTCACGCGTGACGCCAGTTCAGGGAGTCTCAGTCGACATATTTGGGAAGGTGGTCTGCAGTCGAGACATGGTTGGGTCTTTGTGGCGGCACTTTGTGCCTAATGAATACCTGGTAAATCGACAAGTTTTTCCTCTCGCTGAGGATGGAAAATGTGATGTGATGGGTCCAGTCATGCCTTTTCATCAGATCAGTGACCCTTTTTTTTTTTTCAAAACGCCACGTTGCTGTCAAAGTATATCGTCGAAACACACAGAAACCGGAAGGCGCGTGTCGGTGCTCAATTTGAAAATCCCAACGGCTGAGTCGTTGACGAAAGCCGTTTCTAGGTTTGAACATCCCGAAGCCCGCGGTACGCGGTATGACCGAGACGAAAACACTTGTTCTCTTTCTCCATCTCGTCGTAGCGTCCAATTTCGGAGAAGCGATCCATTGACCAACCATCTCTATTCAAAACGTCAAAAACATTGAAACCCGTTCTCAGCTGGCTCCGCCGCATGTGGAGAAAGGCCGACAAGTCGAGACCGAGGAGGAAAGAGGACCCGCCAGCGAATGTCCCTTCCAAATCTGAGCCCGCGCCAGCCAAACAAGCTCGTCGAGATGTGATAATCAACACGAGGCCACAAAACGCCAGGGAGCTGCGCAATGCGACGTCCAGTCCGCTCTGCAAGCTACCCGACGAACTCCTCATCCAAATCATGGAGCACCTCGAACCACTCGATATCTACCGTCTTCGACAGACCAACTACACCTTCCTCCGCATCTTTGCCTATCTGACCTTCAAGGAGCACCACGGGACGCCGGGTGACAGTCGGAGGCACCGCAATCCGTGGCCTACCCCCGGCCACCTGTTCTGGAAAGCGGTCCTCCAAAAGCTGTGGCGTCAGCATCTGAACGGGGAGGATCGTGATCATAAGCTGCATATGTGCCTTACATGTACGGCGATAAGAGAACGGCGGTATTCCATGCCTGTGATAGAAAGACCTGAATCGTATCGGGGTTCTGAGCAGGGTCAGACAGTCACTTCCGGCTAGGGCATTCAATATGTTGTGACTTCTATCATCTCTGTTCCTTGACGGGTCGCGTGCCTTCCCATCCACCTAGCAGTGGGGTAATATATGCCATCTTTGTCAAATAAGCGTTTTCGAGCTTCCTTCCAATTCCCAATCGATTTGATCTCTATTTTGTGCATCACTGCTGGTGGATAGCGTCCTCACTCCCCAACCTTGGCAACCGCCATGAACTGCCCCAACCGCATCCAAACCACACCACCTAAGAAGAACCACAAGGCGGCGGAAAGAGCTCTTCAATAACAGCATTGATCTGCGCCGTGTGACACCCAGGACACCGACAATACTTGTCTCACACCATCAGCCCAGCCCTCAAAATCAAAACAATCAAACAAACGAGCACCGTACCTTTGCAGCCCCCGACAGCGGACTCGCAGTCCCCTCGTGCTCAACACACTTGATGAGCGCCTCCTTGGTGAGCCGCGCCTTGTTATCCACCACCTGCGCAATACACTGCGACGAGTTCATGATGTCATGACAAGCCAGGTCCTTGGCAGAACACTTCTCGGCTGCTTGGGCATTGACGCCGACGAGGGCGAGACATAGAGCCAGTAACCGAATGGCGAACAGCATCTTTTCAAGTATCACAAAGAATCAAACACACCAAAAAACCAACAAATATGTCGTTGCATGTTTGACAGATCACGGTAGATATATATCACCCGGACCTCCCCGCTGTCAAACGCCTTTCCTGGTAAATAGCCGTTTACCATTCATCACATACGGACCCGGGCCATGATCATGCAGCGCGGCAACATCGGCAATAAAAGTGAGCAAACAATCATCCCCCCCCCCCGCCCCTTTACACACCCCAACCCGCGACCAATTTAAACCATCATCACTGCCCAGATGCCGGTAATATTCAACCCCGTCCTATCAGACACGACACACAACACGGCACTTTTTGGGAGATGTTCTAGCGGCTAATCTAGAACAGGTGTATTATACTAGTATGTGTATTACCGGGTTGAATGAGATGGGGATGAACAATGTCTTTCCGACATACTCCAAATCTTCCTTGCTTCTTTTCTTGTGATCCCGAACTGAATCTGTCGGAAATCTGTCATACACGCATCACGGGATCATCGGAGTGAGACAACGATGAGGTGGACACGGCTCTTCGTGCTTGCGTCGCTCGCGGCACAAGCAACTGCGGTTGTTCGGTTCCATTGCTCGCAGCTTACCGTCGAGAGATTGGATCCCCTGGTCAACCCGGGACAGATCCCGAGCAGTCATGTGCATCAGATTGTTGGTGGTGTTTGTTACTCCTATTCCCGCCTCTTTTCGTGGGATGCTGATGGAGACAGAACGCCTTCAACGCAACCATGGACCCGGCGAGGGATCTCCCCAACGAATCGACGTGCACAACCTGCCAGTTCAGCGAGGATTTCTCCAACTACTGGACAGCGATTCTGTATTTCCGTGCGCAGAACGGGAGCTACAAGCGGGTGCCGCAGCTGGGGAACAACCAGTTTGAGAAAGCAACGGGGGGACTTACCATTTACTACATGCAGGATGCGATTTACGACCAGCAGCAAAAGTCCAAAGTCGATGCTTTCAAGCCTGTAGGCCACCCCCGGATCTCTTCATGGGGTACGCAAATGACTGACAGTGTCAGGGCTTCCGAATGTTCGTAGGCGACATCAACGCCCGCAGCATTGAAGAAGCAGCCCGCTTCCGGCAACTCACCTACGTCTGCATGGACACCTGGACCGACCGGGCGCCTGAGACCATGTCCGTCCCCCCTTTTTGTCTCTCCCCTTGACTAACAGAAACAGGGCCTTCCCAACCCGTCCCTGTCCCGAAGGCATTATGACTTCCGTCCGCTTCCCAACGTGCTGGGACGGCAAAAACCTCGACTCACCAGACCACACATCACACATGAGCTATCCCGCGAGCGGCACGTTCGAAAGCGGCGGTCCATGCCCGTCAACCCACCCGGTGCGCGTCTCGCAGGTCATGTTCGAGGTGGTGTGGGACACCAAGCCCTTTAATAAACTGGAGTGGCCGGCCGACGGGAGCAGTCCGTTTGTGTGGTCGTTTGGGGACGCGACGGGGTATGCGACGCACGGCGATTACGTGTTTGGCTGGAAGGGCGATGCGTTGCAGCGCATCTTGGATACGCCGTGCTGGTTTAATACGAATTGTGTGAGCGAGAGTAAGAGTAAGGTGCAGTCGATTGAGGAGATGAACAAGTGTCAGTTGAAGAAGGTTGTGGAGGAGGATATTGATGGGTGTAAGTTTTCCCTGGATTTGGAGGTGATGGCGAGGGAACTTGCTAACGAATTTAGGGCTTACTGCGCTGCCTGGAGGGTACCAGGCTGATTTTGGGCACGGGCACGGGCACAAGGTTAGAAAGGAGGTGGACTGGAAGGCTTGAGTGTGTCTCTATGTCAAACGGTAGCGGGGTAATGATGGTCTTGGAGGAGGGCATATCATGTAATTGGTGAAGTCAGGTTGGGTCTTTCTTTGAGAGCTGGCAAAGACACACACGAGTCTAAGTTTCTCGCCCGGTATGGAGCAGGAAGATGTCTTTCTTCTGATGGCAATGTGAGGGTGCTCCTGCCTGCTAACTCAGATAACAACTAGCTCCTTCCCCCTTTTCTGGTCTATCGCTGATGACTGGCATGCCATCTCGTGCAGTTGGATCTCCTCTCGGCAAACTTTCCATCTCATCATCGCTCGCTTTGGACGCATAATCACTCGCTTTCGGCAGCCCTTGGATCATCACCACTCGTTACTATCGCTAGACCATGTGGGCATCACCGTTGCAATATAAACCAGCCTGGATTCTGTCCGTCGCGCCAACAGAGTTTTGGGACTTACTTGAATGTTTCGGCATGGGTTTGGCCGGGGACGAGATAGCCATGCTCCGATCGGCCTGTTGCGGCATGGTCGAACCGACGGGCGTATTCCCACTCCGCGCACCACAGATCGGCGAGCTACTTCCGTTCCTTCCCACGCCGCACGATTACGCAACTTACCTGGTCGTGACTCGGCTAGCGGTTGTCGCCCGCTTCAACAGGAGCACAGCGGAGATGAGAACAATCCTTCCAGCAGGACTCGGCAGAACAGTGTCGGCGCTGAACAACACGAATCTTTTGGTCACGCGGCCTTCCGGTCGCCAGTTGGAACTCTTGTCTCCTTCAGAAAGCCCGACACATACGTACATGGCAATGATTGTGCTCTTTGTCGGCCAATGGCCCGCGTTGCAGCCCTTTTAGATCGGATCGACGGTAGTCAGCTTCCGGATAGAGATTGTGGTGGCGTGGTTCTTGGGATCCTTATTGAGGATGGCCAGTCAGGAGGTGAATGCTTTGGGTCTTGTGACTTCCGCCGCCCTTGCACATTTTGCTCTCTGGCTGCTTGAAAACCGCGCAATGGTCATGGAAAGGTGGCGGCAGGGTTAGTATGGTAGCGAGTGGGACATGTGGGCATCAGCGGTTTGGGAGATCAACGTTAGGTTATCCAAACATCATATGCGCCAGAAACACCATGATTAACCGATATGTGTTAGCAAAGCAAAACGTGGCCAACATCCCGTCATACATCAACACTCCCCTTCAGGGGCAACGACCGACTACTCCCTCCCACTTCAATCGTAAACTTACCCCTTGGTAACCTCCACTTTTGCGCCACGACATCCCACACACTCAAGTCCCTCCTCGTCAACTCAAACTGCACCGTCTCCGTCCTCGTCGCGTTCACAACGACCTTGTCAAACCCCCTCAACTGCCTGACCGGCTGTCCCGCAACCGGAATCCCAAGATACAGCTGCGCGACCTCGGCGCCATTTCTGTCTCCTACATTCGCCACGTCGGCACTAACCGTCACTAACACATCCCACAAGTCCGTCTGTCCACCCATCTGCACCTCGCCCGCAGGGAACTCATCAAACAGCGTCCCATTCCCACTCTTGTTCACCGCCAAATTGGAGTAGTTGTAGGTCGTATAACTTAACCCAAACCCAAACTCGAACCGTGGCGTGATGTTCTTGGCATCGAAATGGCGATAATCGACAAACACGCCCTCTGTGAAATTACTCTGCGGGAACAACAAATGGATACCCTCCGGCTTTTCCGGTCCAAAAACCGGGTAATCGGTTTCGGATTTGGCGACGGTATACGGCAGTTTGCCGGAAAAGTTCTCATCGCCGTACAACAGCGAGACGAGAGCACGTCCGGATGCTTGGCCGGGTAAATGGGCGTATACCAGCGCCGTCACATTGGGATGGTCGATAAAGTTGTCTACTAAACGGATACCGGCGTTGTGGGTGATGACGATGGTGTTGTTGCAGTGATCTGCAACATGACGGATCATGTCGTCGGTGTATTGGTCGGTAGCGGAGCGACGGTCTGCGCCCTCGGTTGCGTACGCGTTGGCAAAGACTAGGCATGCGTCGGACACGGGCACGACGGGGGGTTTGGGCGTCACAAAGTCCCAGAATAGGGCGGTGTTGTCGTCGTAGGCGCGTTGGGTCAGGGCGTCGAACGGCGAGATGACGGTGCCGGGGGATGTGGCGCCCGAGCCGCCGCCTGAGTAGAGGGTTCCTTGGAGGGCGATGGGCGTGCTGCCGTCGGGTGAGGCGGTGCCGAAGAAGCCGGCGGTGAATTCGTCGTAGGACCAGGACGAGGCGCCAAAGAGCCAGGGGGAGGCGCCGCCTGTTGGAGTGTTGGTTGAGGGGTTAGCGGCGCTGTAGCCGAAGAGGGAGAGCATGCGTGGTTTGGTCAGGGGGAGGGCGTTGCGGGCGTTTTTGACGAGGACGTGGCCTTCTATGGCGCCTGAAAGGAGGGTTGGACGGGAGGTGGTGTTACGGGCGTCGATGATGCGGTGCGGTTTGGTGAGGTCGGTGGGCATGCCAATGCCGGGTTGGGGGAAGCCTTTGTCTTGGCCGAGGTGGTACCATGGGGCGAGGATCCTGACTGCGTTAGTTGGGTGTTTGGTTTCTTGAAGAGGGTGTTTACCTTGTGGCCATGTCGTCGAGACGAGACTCGGGGATGGACCCGTTCTTGATGGCATCTTCGAGATGCGACCCCCAGAACTGTCCGGCATTTGGCATCATCATGTCCAGGCCTGCCAATGCTGTGGCAACTCCAGCGTGTTGAGCGCCCCAGTCACTCACGACAAACCCCTCGAAGCCGAGCTCTGTCTTGAGGATGCCGTTGAGCGTCTTGCTGTTTGCACATCCATATGAGTTGTTGACCCGGTTATACGAGCACATGATGTTAGCGCTGCCAGCACGCACAGCATCTTGGAATGGCCTATATCTGTCAGTCTCACATCCCACTCCCAACTGAAATAAACCCACCAGAGATAAAGCTCATGCATCGTTTGATCATCAATATTCGACGACACAGACTCGATCCCGCCCGCCGGATTCCGGTTCGTCTCTTGCTCATTCGCAATGAAATGCTATCCCGGTTAGCACACCCTATTCCCACCGAGAACAAAAAACTCACCTTAGTACTAGTAATTACCCCCTCCCCCTGCACCCCCTCCACCGTCTCAGCAACCAACACCCCAGCCAGATACGGATCAATCGAAAAACCCTCCCAATTCCTCCCTCCCAGCACAACCCGCCCCATCGGTCCAACCACCGGCCCCAACAACACATTCACCCCCTTCCTCCTAAACTCCCCGCCCATCCCAGACCCCCTCACTCTCGTGAGGTCTTTATTCCAACTCGCGCCCACATGGATCCCACTCGGCCACGTACTCACAAAATCCGTCCCCCTGACGCCCTGTCCCGCATCACCAAGACACATACCCGGAAATCCGAGCCGCCTGACACCAGGCAAAAACCCAGGACAGCTCGTATTCGAGCTTGCGCCCGCCGTGAGACTCACCTTTTCGCCGAGCATCATGTTGGAAACGAGCGCCCGCGCTTTGGCGAGGGAGGCGCTCCAGCCGGGTGTTGTGCCGGGAATTTGGGGAGAAGGATACACCGCTTCGCTCTTCCCATAGAAAAACGCATCATCCGTAATCGCGTCACTCGGAATCCCAGACCCTTTATGTGGGCCCTGGTGTTTCGGCAGCGCAACAAGACCGATCAGGCCCAATCCGATAATGAGCAGAACCACGAGGATGGTGATGATGATGCCCTTTTTTGTTTTGAAGAAGGGGAGGTGGCGTTTTAGCCATGATGGCTTTGGCTCTGAGTGAGGTGGTTTGGAGAGGAAGGCGGTGGAGGGGGTGTCTTTTGTTGACATTTTGGTGGTGTGTGTTAGGTTCTCATGTGCGCATGAGGTTGAGCTGGGGTTGGAGTGTAAGCTTGTTGAGAGGTTGGCGTCTAGATTGTCGTTCAAAAGTGGTTGTGTAGGAGGTTGATCGCTGAGAGGCCGCCGTTAGAGACGGGGCACAAACCAGTGTAGTCTCAACCTCATCAGTTGAGAGCAATGCGGTTGCGATGCCCGTTGTTTTGTGGCCGTTGTTTTGTTCAGGGGTTAGCGACTACCTGGACTAGCGTCGCCCGGTGCCCGTTTGCTTGGTCAGTACCTAGCAAGTCAGGTAGCGGACCCGTGATGCTTGTCAAAACTAAATTCTTTGATGGGATGAATTGCTTTACACTGCAAAATTGATGAAAACCTCAGAAAGTTTTGTTGACGTTCATCCGATGATCCAACACTCATCACCCATGGTTCCCTCCAATTGGCTGCACCACCCCTGCATGATTATCAGCTCACCAACCATGGCTCGCTCGGTTGTCAGCCGCAACGGCCGGTTGGCAGGCATGGCAGGAGAGCCAGCCCGCCAGGCTTGCCGCAGCGCCACCTTGAGCAGCCATCCGACCCCGCACACGCCACACCGACCAAGCCGGTGCAAACACCCGACCGCACCGCGCCGTCAGTGCGGCGAGCGAAGCCCAGCGCGCGCGTGCCAGCCCCATCGCGCATCGAATGACCTGTGTCGCCGCACAGATCGCTGCCAAACAGCCCATCTGCATGTCTGATCACAGCTGATGACGACCACCGGGTCCTTCTCCCACTTCCCGATCGTCACCGACAAGACTGTCGCGGGTTCCACATCGGTCCGTCCGTCGAAGAAGAGCTCATCCACAGAGCCAAGTTACGCCAGAGGATTTTCCACGTGGAAAGTGGGAGATGGAAACAAAACGTGGAGACATCACCAGTAGCGCAACCACATGTAACAGTGTTAACTTTGCAGCTTTTTGCATTCATCTTCGCCCTTATTGCCGGCTCTGTCCACGGCGCATGCAACCTCATCATCTCGTCCCTCTTCTCCTGTAACCGAAGCCGACAAAAAACAAGGTCGGTGGGTATAACTAATATCCCAAACGTTAAACACGATGCAAATCGCTATCCCCGTCTTGGCGCCTGTCCATAGGCCCCGGATGGCCGACATTCGTTGCCCCATTGTCGGCGTCACCATCCCGATCCAACCGAAAATGCAATGGCGCAAGAAATTAAACACGTAAAACGCGCAACCCGAGAAAGAAGTGCCCGACTGAGCCCAAATCCAAAAAGCCAATCCAATGCCGAAATCAACGTCAATGACCGGGGGCGAATCTGTCGTTGACATGCTGTGTCGGGTCGGAGCCATCGTGATCAGCCGTCAGAGAACATGCGTTCCAGAAATCTTCCAGGGTATTGACAGGCGCCCAATTTGTTATGTACATTAGGGAAAGCGGTGGAGCTGCGGCCGAATCCCGACTGCTTCCGGCCGGGAAAGAGGGCAACGCGCATTATCGAGCCCGGGGTATCGTAGCACAATGCCGGAAGACGCACATCAGACGCTATCAGCAGACACCAGTTAGGCCAATCGTGTCCAAGCGTGAGAATCTCAAGTAGAGAGAGGCAGAGAAGACAGAATCTTGAGAGTGCTGGGGGAGGCAGTGGGGGTTCGTCTGCCTTACAGTATAAGCTGCTTGAGATTTCGCTGGATGATCATGTCCTGTACCGAGCTCATCGTGATCTTGAGCAGATTCGTGTCGGTTGCGTTCGTAAAGTGCCCGTAAATCTCCTTCTCGGGATTTCGGTTGAGTGCCCGGAACTTGTCCATAAAGTACTTGCTGGCTTGCTTCCAGTCATCCGGCGGCCCGTGGTAGTCGGTAAACCCGTGGGCTGTGATTGGGCTCTTTGTGATTTTCTCCTTGAAAAGATCCATCTTGTTGAGGAAGAGGATCAGTGCCGACTTGGTGAACCAGTGCGAGTTGGCGATCGACTCCCACAACATGAGAGCTTCGTTCATTTGGTTCTGTTGCATGTCAGCGGCAACCCGATCAAGAGCCGTGCAGACCACATACACCATCCTTGTCCTCAACCAGACACTGGTCATAGCCGGAAATGGCCACCAAAAACAGCAGGCAGTTCACATTCTCAAAGCAGTGGATCCACTTCTTCCGTTCTGACCTTTGACCGCCGACGTCGAACATGCGATATGTGAGCTGACCCAGGTCGAAGATGGTCTCGGTGATTCCCGTCGTCCTTAGCCTCGACCGCAAAAGGTCCTGATCTGTGGGAACATAGTTCTTGTCCCATACTCGCTCAAGGTCTCCGCAGAAGCTGCCACCATGTGAGTTTTCACCCAATCCTGAATTGTACTGGTCTTCTTACTAGTCAAGGTTGTCGTGCAGGGCATACTCGTTGCCTTTTTCGATCGCCTTCTTGACACCACCGTCCACCCAAAGCTTCTTGACAGGTTCGTAATAGTCCATGGGCAATGGCTCATCTGCTCTCATCTCATAGTCGACCATGATATGCGCCATGTTTTTCTGCAGTGGGACTCAGTTAGCAGATCTGCACCAAATCGGGTACCCAGTGCCAAATCCTCCCTGGCGATTCGGCAATGCGTCCCAGGGGAACGGTCGGTGGCTTGCCTCATTCTCTTCCAACTCAAACTTGATGCCCATCTCATTCATCGCATCGAAAATCAGCCGGAACGACTGCACGATGTTCCCAAAGATGACAGGCTTCCATTCGAGCTTCTCGTTCTTGCTAAATCCTTGGGCGTAGATCAGTTTCATCTGCTTCAGAACAGTCGATTTCCCCGACTCTCCGGCTCCTATAATCGCAAATCGCACTGTCAGCCCTACAAGCAGTAAATTGGGAGTTTCTCAGGCGAGTCTCGTACCCAGCAGTAACAACTTGACCTCCTTGGCCAGGCGCTTCTCATCAGCGCGGATTTGCTTGTCCAGTTCCCGCGAGCGGGCCGCATCGCTCTCGCCCGACTTATCCCGCGCTCCGAAACACATTGTGAAGTTGAATTTGGGCGTTCGGGGCGCCACTCGGGACGCCGAGGGTGGGGGTTGCGGGAAAGTTGGTTTGTCGTCGTCTCGGGTGTCCAAGCAAGCCCCGAATCCCGTCGACACAGGATATCGAGGAGGCCACGGGGTGACAATCGAAGGGAGGCTGGGTGCGCTGGAGACAGCACTGCAGTGATCGCCACTAGCTGATAGCCAAGTGGGCGGCGAGGCCCGACGGGTAGGTTTCGAACGCGCAATTAGCACTTCGTAATCGGGTGTTTCGGCGAGCTGGCAACTCTAGTCGGCGGAGCCTCGTCTTGCTATTCCAAACAGTATCAACTGTCAGGTTGTCGGCTGAAACTTATTGACTTGTTGCTACATGAGTTGCGGGGGATCGCAGTCAAAAGGGGCCCATCAGAGGGGACTCGAAGGGCGCGGAGAAACTGGGGGATCGGAGTAAAGAGGACGGGGTTGTGTTCGGTTGACAGCAAAGAACCCGGATGCGGTGGTTCGGCCGAGACGAAGGAGCTCGGCGCGAATTCGCAATGGCGGCGGCGCAAACAACAGCAGAAGAAGCAAAATGGTTCCAGAAAGAAGAAACCCGCGAGTGCAGCGTCCCGTGCTGAAGAAGCAAAGGGAGCATCAAAGTTGGGTCGATAGCAGCAGGTATTATTACTTGCCTGCAGCATGCCCCCAGCGAGTTCCTCGGGTGGCCAGTCTTGGCGACGCTGTTGCGTGCCGTCAGCTCTTTCCCCGAACAGGGGTGTGCAAGGATCGGGTGGGGACAGATGGCCCGCATGTACTTTTGCTTGTGCTTCTCACCCAAATTGCATGCGAAAAGGCAAACCCGGTACAAGCGGTTGAGGTGGCGTTGTCTGAACAGGGGCCACCTCCTGCCCTGAAATCACGCTAGGCCGCTCGTCAAATGGCCCTAACCCAAGGGCGCCACCCACATGGCTCCCCGTTGAAATGGCGAAGGACGAAGATCAACCATCTCGACGGAGAACTACGGATCCGTACGGATACCCACGATACCACAGCTTTCTTTTCCTCACTGCGCCCTTTCGGCCTCGTCCGCTCGCCGAGGTGCCTTTCTGAGCGTTTCCCAAACCACACATCACACATGATACAAAGATGCGGATGATGCGGCCCAATCGTCAACGGGTTGAACAAGCCGTCGGCCGCGTCCTTGGCTGCTCGAGCACGGCGATCCTGCTGCTGCTCAATGCGACGAAACAGTACAACGGTCCCGCCTGTGCCTACCAAGCACGCAGCACGATTTGAATTCCCAACATGATGAACGCGACCCTCCAACGCCCCCTGTCTCAACCACTATTGCTAGCTGCCGGCTGCTCGTGATGCGCAAAAAATCATTGGGATCGCTTGAGCGCTCACTCTGTCGTAAAGCAATAACTGACCCTTCAACAAACCTGGCAAGTTTCGTTTTGCTCGGCAGTGGATCCCACTCATTGGTTCAGCGACACCCTCTTGCACCCCTTTCCCGTGCTTCTGCGGACACGATGAACCTTGCAAGGCCCCGCGCCCCTTCCCGGGGATGCATTCAATGGTCCGCTGAGTGGCCGAGAAACATGCGGAGGTCGACGATGGGGGCGGGGAAGCAAGATAACGACCAATAGCACGTATTGCCTCCCCATAACCTCGTCCATGACTGAGGGTCTAGGAATGCGGCAGAGTTGCACAGACACCCCTCTCGTTGTGATCTCGCTGACCGGCCATGCAGGCGGACCACCCAACTGTCTTCAGTGCGCGGATTGGGGCCGTTGGTTGGAGAAGAACTTGCGCGAACGACGAGTCAATGCTGAGCCTCTAATGCTTGACAGGCTGCCAACCATGTGGCTAGGCAAGCCATCGGTGTGTGACGCAGGCAGCATAGCACTTCAGCACGAGCTCTATCAGAGCGATAGGGAAGGGGCCGTGGCCAGTCATGTCCAACCCGTCGAGACTTCCATATTTCGGAGTTCCAGCTTTGGATGACAAGTGACGGAATGGCGCCTTCTCATGTACACAGATCCGAATCCGCATGGAGTGCCAAACCATCGCGAGGCAATCAACTCCGTTGCCAATCACGTGTAGGATTGGCAAAAAGAAATGCAGGCCACGCTGTTACGGGTCCGCAATCGAGATCCCTGGGTGCATCGCTTCCAGATGGGCGCCCAGATGTGCTCCTCCGTGCAGCCCCGGAGAAATGGCGAAATGGGAGACAACTGAACCTCAAAAAAGCAAGGCTCCGGGGCCTCGCGACCTCCCGTCTTCGATTCCGTGACGCAGTAAAAAGACCGATGGCTCTGCGCAAGACATCATATCATCATGGATCCAGGGCCGACGCTGGCCAACGAGGAAGCCTCTTGTGTCTCAGGACAGGCGATCTTCCCGTGCGCCCGCTGCACATAACAATTTGGTTTGACATTTTATCGATAGACGCGGTGGGATACGCCCCAATCAGGCTTCGTTGAAGACGCCCCGAGCCAAAGCAAGAGGGGTCTGTTCGCGGACCGTTCGTCGCATCTGTTTGGATCAACCATCGCTCGATCCCGTCCGCCCCGGCAGTTCGGGTGACACCAGGCCGATGGGACGGGGCTAGGCCCTGCCCGGACCACCGAGCTGACCGGCCCACCGCAGGAGACGGGGACGATGCGGCCCGCCTCAGGGTCAATAACCCTTCATCATTATTTGTATCCTCGACAACATAGTTGGCACGCGGTCCGGGAAGAACACCTGTCGCGGGATGTCGTCAGAGTGGTCATTGCATCCCAACTCGACGGGGACATCGCATCGGTTTAGGTGAGCCCCAAGAAGCAAGCATGCACCTGAGCGTTTTATGCGCCTGAAGCTTCCAGAAAACAGCACAATCCTTCACACGTGGTTCTGAATCCTCCCGTGAAATATGCTTCGCTCGTCCCGGCGAACCCGGGCATTCTACGTTTTCTTGTCGGGAAACTTGTTGAGTTTGACCGGAATGACAAGCCATGTCCAGTTTTGCCTTTTAACTCTTGGGGTCGTAGACACGCAACGGTGATCGGTGGGCGCGCAACTTGCTTTGAGCCACCCCACAACGTTGCCTCTCCACAACTGGAAAGCGCACCGGGTGCCATTGGTCGCAGAGGGCAGCTCGCCGACGTTTTTATTCGCTCATACCTGGACTGGGCTGCGGGTTGCTGTAGCGAAAAGCTCCGGGTGGAAAAATCTGCAACACCACACAAAATCGATCCCAAGCTCCGCAACGTGCCTCCATTCTTTCGCCCAAATTGGCTTCTCTGTTGCGCAGCACCCGCTTTCTCGCCAGAGCATCCTCTCGATTTACACCTTTACACCTCACCTGGACACCAATTGCACACAAATCTTCCGCAATGGGTGACATCACGCACGCTACCATCAAGGGTGAGTTCCTGAGCTGTTGCCCCTCCATGCCCCTCCATACCCCTCCATCGACAGCCCCTCCATCGCAAACTGAGGCCAAGACGATACCCCGCCAACTCAAGAATGCGCCCAAAAATGCGTCTATTCATCAGTCTCGTGAGAACACTCATGAAGTGAGAGTACAATTGCTCTTTGCCCGTCCTCACAAGCCGCCGATGCTCCCTCACACAGAGCCTCTGTCATGTGAGGGGCCCCGGGTAGCAGCGGCAAAGATACTAACTAATAATGTCGGCCACATGCATTGACGTCCACGTTTTACTTGCCGGTCACGACAGATTGATCACTTGCTGATATGGCCTCACAAACACAGATGGCTGGTTTCGCGAGATCTCGGACATGTGGCCCGGTAAGTCTTATCCCTCTCACCCTCAACGTCCGCAATGACTAACACGCGATGCAGGTCAGGCCATGACCCTCAAGGTCAAGAAGGTGCTCCACCATGAGAAGAGCAAGTACCAGGACGTCCTGATCTTTGAGTCGACCGACTATGGCACCGTCCTTGTTTTGGACAACGTCATCCAGGCCACCGAGCGTGACGAGTTCTCGTACCAGGAGATGATCACCCACCTCGCCATGAACTCGCACCCCAACCCCAAGAAGGTGCTTGTCATCGGCGGCGGTGACGGTGGTGTTCTGCGCGAGGTTGTCAAGCACGAGTGCATCGAGGAGGCTGTTCTCTGCGACATCGACGAGGTATGACACAGCCTGTCGTGGAGCGGATTGGTTGGTCCTTTGGCTAACACAGACTCGCAGGCTGTCATCCGCCTTTCCAAGCAGTACCTCCCTGGTATGGCTGCCGGGTACGAGCACCCCAAGGTCAAGGTCCACGTCGGAGACGGCTTCAAGTTCCTTGCCGATTACAAGAACTCGTTCGACGTCATCATCACCGACTCGTCGGATCCCGAGGGCCCCGCCGAGTCCCTCTTCCAGAAGCCTTACTTCCAGCTCCTTCACGATGCCCTGCGTGAGGGTGGTGTCATTACCACACAAGGTTGTACGTCTCCTTATTCTCGAAAGTACGAGTCCTGGGAGGAAAACGGCGGTGGTCCAGGCACTCAACTGCCTGTTCCAGCTTCTGCCTTGCCCCTCACGGGTCTACCAAGCGGTAGTTCGTCTCGGCTTTCTCGTTTGCGACGATTATGCCATCGATACCCTGACCATTTAATAATCTCTTATTGTCAAATGATCTTTTTTGGATACCATATGCATCGCACTTACGTCGCCTCGGGTTGCTAACACTTGTTCTTTGAAATAGCGGAGAACCAGTGGCTCCACCTCCCCCTGATCACCAAGCTCAAGAAGGAGTGCAAGGAGATCTTCCCCGTTGCCGAGTACGCATACACCACCATTCCCACCTACCCGTCGGGTCAGATCGGCTTCATGGTCTGCTGCAAGGACGGCAGCCGCAACGTCAAGGAGCCTCTCCGCAAGTGGACCCCCGAGGAGGAGCTCAAGCTGTGCAAGTATTACAACGCCGAGATCCACAAGGCCAGCTTCATCCTTCCCAACTTCGCCAAGCAGGCCCTGCAATAATTAGATGTTGGACTTGATGAATGATGATCAATGGAAGGGGAAGTGGGACAATCGAGCAAGGACCGGTAGTTTGGGCCGTGAGGAAAAGTACGACAGTGGGTACGATGTAGCTCTCCGGAAGCATGCCTATCGGACATAGATAGAGTAGATTCCCTAAAAGTCAGGCCCTCAAAATGGCACACTTCTCTCAAGAGCTACTTTGTGTCTTGGTGACGAATTCCGAACCGGATCTGATGGATTCCGTCTATGAACCTCGGCGAATAAGGCCCCGGCTGGACGTCTTCCACGGACTTTTGTGTGGGGAGAGGATAAGTGCTCGGAGTATACATGAGCCAACATCTCAATTTCATTGGGCGACAATTGAGGCTCCCCTAACCGATGTCTCAGGCTCTCGTTGAAAGCTCGCGGCTGCGGCGGGTCGCAAGATAGGGTAGACATGCAGTTTTTTCCCATTTCTGATCACTGCGCACATATTCAACCACCAACCTACGTCTGAAGATTGACAGTCCCATGCCTCACTGCTCTCCCACTCCGGTTTTGCAAATTACTTCATTGCACAAAGGCCCTTACGCAGCCACCCTACGAACCTACCCGAGCCACGCTTACGTCCGGGTATATATCAAACCTCCTCTGATCCCTCAACGGGATTCCTTTCCTCGCCTCCTCGATCCTCTCGCTCTTCAACTCGGCGCTCACAATCGTCTCGCTCTCGTCCGCCTCAACCAGCACCTCAGCCATGGGATCCGCAATCAGACTGTGGCCCCACGCATGGTACGTCGCACCGGTATCTCTCGCGGGGCTGCACATGGCCACGTAGACCTGGTTATCCACCGCCCGCGCCTGGCCCAGTAACCGCCAATGCAGCGGGCCCGTCGTCATGTTGAATGCCCCTGGGTACACCAGCGCGAAGCAACCCCTCCGCGCCGCGATCATGGCCAGCTCTGGGAAACGAATGTCGTAGCAGATTGCTACGCCGATCTTGCCGTACTCGGGCAAGTCGACGACCGTGACGTGGTCGCCTGGCGACAAGACGTCGGATTCTTTGAACGTGATTTTACCGGGGATGTCAATGTCGAAGAGATGCACCTTGCGGTGTGTCGCGATGAGGTCGCCGGAGGGGGCAAAGGTCAGGGATGTGTTGTAGTAGGTTTCGGAGGAGGGGTTCTTGTCGGCAACGACGAGCTCGGGGATCGAGCCGCCCACGAGGTATACGCCGTTATCGCGCGCCATGGCCGATAGGGCGTGGAACGAGGGGGATTGGGACGGCGAGGGAGGTGACGGCTGCAGCGCCTCCGCGTACGAGGGGAAGTAGTCGCATCCGTAGGGCGAGTTGAAGCATTCGGGGAGGACGACGATGTTGGCGCCCGAGGAGGCGGCTTCGCGGACTTTGTCGGCGGCGTGGGAGAGGTTGGCGGGTTTGTCGGCGCCCGCGGCCAGCTGGATGCACGCCAGCTTGACGGGCTTCTTGAGCAAGGGGGCGTGCTGGGTTGCCATTTTGCGGAGGACGGGGGAGAGAGGGCCGCCGGGGCTTTGTGTCGGCTGCCGGGAACGGGTGAAGAGGGTGTTGGATACCAGGAGGCGGAAGGCCCTCCACGATGTTGGACTTGAGCGCATTGTTGCGGATGTGGGGTTTGCCGCCGGTCGTGGGGCTGGTTTGAACAGATGATGTCGTTGTGGAGCTCAGCTCGGCCGGCCGAGGAGCGGGATGTGGATCCGAGCGGGTGGGTGGGTTGAGACCATTTCTTCAATGCCGGGCATAAGCGACCAGGGGTGGCTTCACATTCCATCCTTGCATGCATCATCACGCCGGCATGAGCGTGACTTCAACAATGCCGAGCAAACTACCCTCGATATCTCTGAGGTAATAACTATTAAGGCTGAGAAAACCAAGTAGTCTTGATAGTTCGAATGGTTTTTAGTAGTGCTGGGAAAGCTGCAATAATGAGCCGTTTCCTTTCATTCTTTCTTTTGGAAGGAACATCATGTTGGTTCTTTCTTTAGGAATAACTAACACATTAGTTCTTTCTTTTCGAAGAATTCGATAATAGTGGTGCTTTCCCTGTTATATTCAATAAGTCACGGGGTTTAATGGTGGGTTTTGGGGATAACCTTCAGGTTTCTTTGGTCCAACTCCTTTTCTCTCTTGCAACTCTTCCTTTACCAACCCAACCAACCCTGACTGACCCCAGCCCACCCCTTGGCCGGCCACCTTGTACCCACGTTTGCTGTAAGTCAATATGTTTTTTTTAGTAGTATTGAGTTGTTGTTTGAATTGGCTTGTTATATTGCTACTTTCTGCTGCACATTTGAATCAGATTCATTCCCCATCTTTTGAATGGTCGTTCTTCCCACTTGCGTTTCCAGCGCTGTGACCCTTTACCTCGTTTTTTGATGGGCTGCTCCTTCTATTAAGCTCTCCGGCCGGTTCGGCTTGCAATGTGTTGTATGTTTCGGCCCCTCCGGCCGGCCGTTCACTGCGTTTTTCAGCATGTTGTGCTTTAGAACCATGTGCCCAGCTGGTTTACGATTCACCTAAATTTTTGATGTGTTGTGCTTCACAATATCAGGCCCTGGTGACTTTTAGTTTACCTCATTTTTTACACTGTTGTGCTTTATAATACTGTGCCCAGTTGAGTTATATATACTGTTTTTGTACTTTATATTAGTCTGTCCGCTGACTTGCACTTTGGAACATTCTTAAATGTGTTGCAGTTCTTCTACCTGTGCTAACCAACCCATTGGCTTTAGACCATGGGCTTTGGCGAAGGCGCCCCCCGGGAGGCCGGCTGCCTGATGAGGCAGACAACCAAGAGGAAGCCGACGTGGAAGACGCAACGGAAGAAAGAGAACATTGCTAAGGCCCACCAGCGCATGGCCGAGAGAAAGGAAAGGGGGCCCGAGCGACCACCCACCTCGTTTCTCCCCTCCTATTTCCCCGCTCCTCCCCCAGAGGACGGCACGCAGAACCAGAACCAAGCTCCCCTGCCCGCCGTCGGCCACGCCTTTGACAATGCCCTCAAGGGAGAGATACTGGACCCGAAGCTTATGGATATTGACGACGAGGAGTTCAAGCGCCTGAAGAAAAAGGTCCTCGAGAGCAAGAACTGGGGAGTGGAAGCCACTTTGAAGGCATTCCAGTCTTTTGACCCCCCCGACTACCGCCCGATTGTCGATCCTGAAAGCCCTCACCGCTCTCGATTCTTCCCCATTGTTGAATTCGTAAAGATAGAGCCGTATTCCAACAGGGGTTTAGAGAGCCGCGGTCATGGAATGAGCATTGCAGTTCGGGCAGTAAATGCGCGTGGTATGCATAGATTCACATCTCTTTTCCCAACGAGACTGACAGATGGACTTTATAGCCCGCAAGCTGAACGCACACCGTCAGTCCATGGCACTGCCCACTGCCAGGGCGCACGATGCCTTTGTGGTGAAGTCGCCACCGGTTGCCGACTTCCCAAAGTTCTGGATTAGGCCGAACCCCGCGGACGATGTGTTTGGGCCGGCACGGCCGTCACAGTACGGCAAACCCGGGTCCCAGAGGGGCGGTCTCTTCGGGCCAGGGCCCGGCCTCCCCAGAGGTCGGCGGGTCGTGCACGGCAACACGAATTGGAGGGATTGGGTCCAGACTCCCCGGAACCCGACGGTCAACCTCTACTTGGCTGGGGCGTTTTCGTAAATTATAAATAGGCATAGATAAAAGTTTTGGACGGATTCGGAAATAAATATTACGCTTTTTTTTTGCTTTTTTTTTGGCGCTTAGATGGCGTGAAGTGATTTACAAAATGCCTTGATGTATTACACACCTCAGTTTTGCAGATGAGTGTGACCTCTTTTGCACTGACATGGCATAAACTGATATCTACAATGCCTAGAACCATTTATTCCACACGTACCTAGACAACGGGGATGTAGTACACAGCCAGCAAATGCTCTCCACATGGAATGCCAACCGCCCGGTGATTAGCCCACCTCGTCAACGACGTCCCAAGCCGGTCAATTCGGAGGATATGAACGTGGCGCCGTAGCCCGGTTGTTCAGAAATGAAGCTGCCAGGAACAGGACCCAAGAAAGCGTTGTTTGGACATCAATGGGTGTTGACGGACTCCAAATAGCCGGAGACGACGCAGCCCGCCCGTGGTACCCGTGGCCGACTTTAACCGGATCTCCAAGCGGGCCACGGCGTCCGGGGCGCTGTGCTGGGCCCTATACCGGTTACTGGTTCGGCTGAAAAGGGACGATGTGCATTTGGGCGCCTATAGCACTTTCACTAACTACGCCTGCGCACGGAATACAACCACGCGGAGAACGGAAGGACGACCGCCAACCCCTCAATATGGAATGATTGCGAGATGCTCCCGATTCCCGTTTCCATGGAGCCGGGTAAGAGAGCAACAAAGATGAGATGGACGGATATAAACCATGGGGATTGACGATTCCCCGTCCCTCTCCATGCTCCCAACTCACAACCTCGCTCACTTTCGGTTGTCTCCCCTGGGCTGAGTTGACACCACCGTCAAGATGAGGCTCCCGTCCGCCCTCCTCGCTGCCTCGGCCGCCGTCCCCCTCGCCTCCGCCCAGCTGCACTACTGGGCCCAAAAGGCCGGTCTGCAATACTACGGCGCAGCCACCGACACGCCCGGCTTCCGCGAGCGCGAGCCCTACGCCGCCTCGTACGCCAAGTACGACGCCATCCTCAACGACCCCAAGGAATTCGGCCAGACCACGCCGACCAACGGCCAAAAGTGGATGTTTGTCGAGCCGGAGCCGGGCGTCTTCAACTTCACCGAGGGTGAAGTGGTTGCCAAAATCGCCAAGGATACGGGCAAGATGCTCCGGTGCCATGCCCTTGTTCGACCCCCTTTCCATTAAAAAAAAAAAAAACCGATGATGAGACTAATGTAAAAAAAACAACAGGTCTGGCACTCCCAGCTAGCTCCCTGGGTCGAATCCACCACCTGGACGCCCGACGAGCTCCGCGCCGTCATCAAACGCCACGTGCTGACGGTCGCCGGCCACTGGAAAGGCCGCTGCGCGCACTGGGACGTGGTCAACGAAGCCCTCGACGAGGACGGCACGTACCGCAAGTCCGTCTTTTACAACGTCCTCGGCGAGGAATACATCAAGCTCGCGTTCCAGTACGCCGCCGAGGCCGACCCGGACGCCAAGCTCTACTACAACGATTACGGCATCGAGCGGCCCGCTTCCGTCAAGACGGCGGGCGCGAAGCGCATCGTCAAGATGCTCAAGGACGCCGGGATCCGGATCGACGGCGTGGGCATGCAGGCGCATTTGCATGCCGACAATCATCCGACGATGGAAGACCACGTCGCCACGATGAAGGGCTATGTCGAGTTGGGCGTGAAGCAGGTGGCGTTTACCGAGCTGGACGTGCGGGTCAAGGTGCCTGTGAACGAGAGCAAGTTGGCGTGGCAAAAGGAGAGTTACGAGTTTGTGGCCGAGGCGTGTGTGCGCGTCAAGGAGTGTGTGGGGATCACCCTTTGGGATTTTTATGATCCGTTCAGCTGGATTCCGCACGTGTTCCCCGATAATGGGGCGGCGTTGCCGTGGAATGAGGATTTCAGCAAGAAGCCGGCGTACGAGGGGATTATCAATGTGTTTAAGCGCTTGAGCAACTCGACGGCCGCGGCGAGGAAGTTTAGGGCTTAGGAGGGACAAAAAAGTTGATAGTTCAGTTTGTGAATAGTATCTTCATTGGTTCTCTCTATGGTTGTGGATGGAACAAGAGACAGAGACAGAGAGAGATGTGAAAAACGGGGGTATAATCTAGTTCTATCAAACACCCCCCCCAAAATGGTAGTAGACACTGATAATCCAACAAGTTGGAAACGGAAAAAAAAAAAGAGAGGGAATTAGTGCAAGTTCGTCAGTTATCCATTACGAAGTATCCCATCCATCCGTCCATCCATCCATCAACCCACTCCGGCATTTCCATCCCAATGCCGCCCCGTCAAAACCTCTATAGCAAACTATGTACCAGTCCAGAGAGAGACTAAAAGTGTCCCGCCTAAAAAAAAAAGAGGGATGAAAAAAGGGGATGAGACAAGGGACACCAAAGTGGACAGAGAGAGAGAGAAAAGTGAATCTTCAAATCCATAACCTCGTGTCAATCGTATCCTTTGGTCTTGTGCTTTTCTAGATGAATCCCCCTCCACCCTCAAATGATCCCATCCCGGCCTTCCGTCAAGATAAATTCCCAGGGTATCCCTTGAACACAAAAAATGGCCCTCCGTCTTTCAGTCCTTCGGTCCTTCGGTCCTTCAGTCCTGCCACCCAACAGACGGACTGCTCACGCCGCTTCCTCTCTCACTGCCTCCAACCAAAAAGCTCTGATCAATTCGCGTGATCCAGTCCATTTTATCCTTCTCGCTCCTCGCCGCAAACAACCACGTGTTGTCCGTCCCATAGACGGCGAACACGCCCGCCTGCAGCCGCTCGCTGAGCTTTTGCATCCCCGCCTGTTGTCCGCCACCCATGCCCGTCCAGATGGTCGAAATCAGCCTCCCTGACCCCGTCCTACGATGGCCAGGCGTGTACCCATTTCCTCCACCGCTCGACTGCTGATTGCCACCGTTCTCATCACCGTGTCCGTAATTATAGTCGTTGCCGCCGTTCAATAAGCCGAGGATGCCGGGCTGGCTGTCAACCCTGCAGTTCCGCAGACTCACAATCGCCACCTCCTCGCCGTCCGTGACATTGTGTACGTGGAGGTAAGGACGCCGGAGCTCAACAAACCGCTTGATCCACCTGGTGGCATCGCTGCTAGGGACGAGGAGGTAGCCACCCTTGAGGACACTTGGGTTCTTACGCGCCCGGATGACCGTCGCTACAAACTCAGGGGTGGGGGCTGGCTCGTTTGCGCCATCAGCAATGCCGTTGGCAGGGGCCTCGGTGTTGGCAGGGCTGAGAATCTTGAGCATGGGATCAGGGTAACGGAGCCACAACTTGAGACAGCGGTTGAGAAGCTCCGTTTGGGATTCAGTGTATTCGGACGCTGGGACATCGGGCTGCGGGCTGTCAACCACCTTGAGGGTGGTGTCTTCTTCTGGGCCAGGTGACGCCTCAGGGGTCGAAGGTTGTGAGTTCTCTGGTGTGTCATTGAGAAGCTCGGCGATGGAGTCGGTGTCGCTGCTCAGGGGTGGGGGAGGCAGGTCTTCCTCCTCCGGCTCGTCAACACCGTTCGCGTCCTTGTCGTCTCGGCCAAGCTTCCTAAGGAAGTTCTGCGCCGCCACCATTTCGGCCATGGTGCGCTTCTTTTTCTTCGAGGTGATGTAGTCGGCCACCAGCGACACACCACGAGGTGTCCAGGACGCGAGGTTCTCCTCCCCCTTGACGTAGTCGTGTTGGCTGTTCATCCGCCAGAGATCACCCACGCGCTTGATGGGTGCCGGTCGCATCTGGAGGGTGAAGATGCCCGTCGAGGAGTGCACAATCCGGACATTCTGCCAGAGCGACGAGAACATGGAAGTCTGCCGAACAAATGATCTCGACAGGATCTGGCAGCAAAGACGCATCGAAAACTTCATCGGCTCGGCAAGCTTCTCCGAGCTAATCTCCCACGACACCGTCATCTGGACGCGGTACTTATCCGCCGTGACTCGGTCGAGGAGAAGGGAGTTGTGCAAACTGGAGTCCCACTGCCCATGGATGGTGATACTCCTTGTTCCATTTGCATTTGTTCGGAACACAGGCTTGGACGAGAGTTTGAGCGGGAGGTCAGGCGTTGCAGAGCTCATATCGGGTGCTTTGCCTGCGCTATCGAGCAGTTGGATCTTCCCGACGCGCATCGATGTGACGTCGTCCCATGGCAGCGCATCGCCAGAGCTGTGGGTAAGGTTGATTGCGATACGCCTTTGCAATCCTTGGTGCAGCTGGAAGGTCCCGTTGTCTAGTTCGCTGATCTGGGTGACCTCCACAGGAACATAATCGCCCTCTTCATTGAGCTCCAGGATTTGGACCCGAGCAAGCAGGTCGTGCTTTTCCTCGGTGAAGAACTGCGCCTCGTTGATCCGCGCACCCTTTGGTCTGTTTTGAGAAACCGGGACAGCATCCCGCATGTCGTCCCAGCTCAGCAGCTTGTCCAGATGCATTGCGGACACCTTGGCAAAGATGGCCACTCGGAGTGTCGTCTCAGGGGCTGCAAACAACGGAACGCTCATGCTATGAACGCTCTCAAACCGGATGGGGCCCTCGTCAAAGTCCTTGATCATCTGGGTTGTTGTGATGCCATCCTCCTCGGAAACACCGGGGATGAACAGCTGAGCGTGCACCTCGGTGCCTTCCCGCTCTGCAAACCCAATCATCTCATGCATAACGACATTAAACTTGAGCGTGTTGGTTGGGGCACGGGCGCTCGATGGTTCAAGTGCGAGCTTGATGATGCCGATGGCGTGTGAGGTATGGGGCGAAAAGACATCGAGTGTAAAGTCCTGAACGCGACTCTCAAAAACCGCCTTGAGCGGCACGTCAGCCTCGCCAACCAGAGTGTATTGCGGCATGCACGTCTCCACAAAAGGGTTGTCGAGACTGAGATGTCGCGCATACTCGGGCTGATCTAGATATTGGTGCATCTGCCGCATTTGCCTGACCCGGTCGTGGAGCTTCTCGATGCTCCACAGATGAACGACGCTGTGCTTGTAATCGACCACTCGGACTCCAATGCACGGCTTCGGCGCCTCCTCGAGCGCAATGTCGTCGCCCTCACCAGTGAGCCCATTCAAGACCATATCATAGGATGAGCAGAGAATGTGCCCCACATCGACCACGGTGAACTGAAAGACGACACTCTCGTCCAGCTCATGGCTCATGATCTGGGCCTCTTTGAGGGTCGCCGCATGCGACAAGACTGCCTCGGCCATTCGCACGTACCGGCGGCCTCGCCAATGCTTGACCACCTCTTTCGCCAGTCCAATCTCCTCGTCACTCAGCTTCGGTTTCGCCTTGGGCCGTTTCAGGGGGTCCAGCTTCTCGATCTTCTGCTCAAACTCCTTTCTCTGCACCTCCAGCTGTTTCTGCATATCCGCCTTGAGCTGCACGAGTGTCTCCTCCATCTTGGCCTTTTCTTTCTTGATCTCCTCCACCTCCACGTTCGCGGCTTCGGCCGTCTTCAGCTGATCCCTGTACTCTTCCTTCTGCTTCTCCAGCTGGCTCTGCATTTCCTCTCTTATCTCCCTAAGCCTATCGTCTGACTCCCCACCGCCCTGCTTGGGGGTAGATGGCATTGTCAAGGCCGTGTCGAGCGAAAAGTTGTCAATCGTCCCCGTCGACATGTACTTTTCCCGAACCGGAAACGATGCCATGGACTCGAGATCTTGGTCGTCTTCCCTGACATTGACACGCTCAGCCCTGGCCCGCTGCACATCTTCAAAGAGAGCGTTGAGCTCCTCATCGGTAAGTTTGGCAAAGTTTTGGTCCGTCCCGATGATGGCAGGTGCTGCTTCTCGTCGTGCAAAAGACCAGTCAGACTCCCTCGTGTTCCTCTGGAACCCAGCTGGTGAGTCGGGCCTGCTATCCCCAAACTCTGACACCGCTGTACTATAGCTCCTCTCATGTCCCGGTCGGGGACTCGGTGTGGGGGAGGGTGAGGATGGCTTGTCCAGATTCTGGAGCTGGCTGATCGTCACCGAATGACGAAGCAGACTCTGTTCTGCGCGCTCGGCTCTTTCCGCTCGCGCTTCCAAGGGGTGATTGAACCGAAAAATATGGAAGTCGCCCAGAATGATGCGATAACCCGAGTGCAGCCTCTTAGGTTCTGTCACCCGTTTCCCGTTCACCATCACCGCCGCGCCTTCCTTTGGTATCACCGTGACCGTTCCGTCTGCACCGTTCTCAAAAACGCAATGCTCGTGAAGGATTCGCGAGCCGTTGAGACGGATGTTGACTTGATGGTCCTCGTTGGACTCAACATTACCCACCGTAGTAAGGCCGGGCTTCAGATTGTAAACAAGGCATTCGGCCAACAATGGATCGTCTGAAAGGTTGACCAAATGCGGCATCTTCTTTGGTGTTGACATGCCGATGAATCCCTTCTCGATGCTGATACCCAGCTCTTCGAGCGCAGCTTCTCTCTCCTTGTGGATTTCCTCGGTCTTTTGCAGCTTTTGCTCCCAAGTTTGGTTGAGGTCTTGCAGGAGCTTCTCGCTCTGGTTCAGCTGCTCCGCGATTTCGGCCTTGGAGACCTTCTTGACCGTTCCATCCGACTGTGTGATGCTGACGATCTGCTGTTCCAGCGGGGTGCCTTCTGCGTATACCTCCTCGATCGGGACAGGGGCGCCACCCACTCCCCCTCCACCGCCGAGTTTGCTCCTGAGGACGGCCAACTCCTCCTTGAGTTCGCGGATCATCCTGGCGTTGGCGTCTTCGTTGATGACAGCGTGGTTCTTGATGCGTTTGGCCGAATCTGCGTAACGGAGCGTGCTGAGCGTCTCGTCGTAGTTGATGTCGGCAGGACTGATTGCTGCAATCATGGCTGTCATACTGTTGCCTCCGAGAGAGTCTTTCAAGAGCCAGGTAAGTACGGAGTCTCGGTAAGGTACTTGCCCACCCCCGGGTCCCTTTTTCTTCTTGCCGGTGGACAAGTCGGCCAATGCAGCGATAACACGGCCGAGGGTTGACAAAGATCTGTTGATCTCAGCACCTTCCTTTAGACGAGCACCAGTGGCACCAGTAGATGTTGCTCTTTCAGACCCTGCCAAATCAACCAAACTGATCTTGGCTGCCTTCTCCATTTCCATTTTCGTTTCGGGGTCAAATCGTTTCTGGGTCAACATCAAAGTAAAAACAGCATGACTTCGACTGGACGTCTCATTCATGTTGGTTGCAGCCACCGTTCTTGCCTTGTTGCCCTCGTCCATCAAATGCTCAATCTCCTGGAAGCTCCCCACAACCAGCTTCGCCAAATCCTCGACGTAGGGGCCTGTTGACGGATGTTCTCGAACCTTAAGATTCCCCTTGTTCGCCGGATTCAAGAGGTCGCGTACTCGTTCGTTGTAGATTTCCAGGTATGAGACCTCGACCGTGCACTTCAGGTTCTTGTCTGCCTGCATTTCCCCTATCCTCTTGAACATGTCCTGGCAAATGCTAGGAATGATACCGGCATCCTTTCCATAGCCCATCATAGAGTACGACTTTCCCGAGCCCGTCTGGCCATAGGCGAAAATGCAGTTGTTGTAGCCCTGGAAGGCGTTGTCGAGAAGCGGTTTCCCGAGATCGTCGTGCAGTTTGTCCTGGCCTGCATAATTTGGGGCATTCTTGTCGAAAGACCAGTACGACCTATCGAATGCAAAGACCTTTTGGCCGTGATCTTTGGCTCCCTTTGCTCCAGATCGGTCGGCGGCATCGGGCGGCGGTGTCAGGACCGTCTGGTTGTCCCGCATTTCGACGATACATTTTGCACCGCGGTCATGTTCTGCACGTCACCCACAACATATTGCGTTAGCTCTTCGCTGTCCACACCGAGGGAAACGGCGACGCCGGTAGACAGCACACCAACCGGGAACGACATGACGACACCGTGACTACTACTGACCTCTGTTGTTGAACGGCCGGACTCTGACCACGACCTTGATGTTTCCTCCCCCTCCCCCCACGGGGCCCGCTGCCGGAGCCATGGTCGCAAGCTCAGGATGCGTTGTCGACGGGCTTGCCCTCAGTCGAGGCTCGCGACCGCTGTAAGCGGCGGTGACGGGGGTCACTGCTCCTCCTCAGGAATTGATCGATGCGGCGCTCGTAGGGATGTTCCCAGCATGCAGTTCCCAAGCCCCTCTACAACACGCGCAGGCATCCTACCACCTTGGTGGTGATTGTTGGCGAGCAAAGGGCCAGCGCTTTCGTTTCGCGGGCGGCGGCAGCGGAGGCGGCGGACGATGGTGGAGGTTTAGATCGTCCAAGCTAATCGAGATTGCTGGTGGGTTTCGCTATGGCGTTCACCCCTCGGCGCGGGGGCCACTCCGGGGTCTAGGACACAGTTTCCCGTGCGCATCCAACGGGTGAAAAAGCCAAATCTGTTGGCGCAGACTATTTCAGGGGTTCGTAGACAGATTTTGGCGGTTGCAAAGGGTTGGTTGCTGGGTTCTTTGTTGTTGCGTGCCAGTTGGTGGTGGTTTTGGTGGGTTTGGTGGCGATGACTCTGGTGGGTTAGTTCCCAGCAAGGCAGGCCTGTCAACAAATTTTGGGACCACGGGAAGACGCGAGGCGCGCCCGCCGGTGAAGCACGCATCTTGGTGCGACCGGATCGCTATTGGACGGCTTGCAACCTCGTCATTGCTGGAAATTAAGCTTCCTTCACGTGTCAATCAGCACCCGTCCCTGGCTTCTGTTCTGCATAAACGGGCAATTACCGTACGTGCCTGAATAGGGCAATCACTTCTTGGCACTCATTACGCATCGCGACTTACACGAATGTCAACATCTGTTTTTTCATCAACAACTGATGCACATCATGTATCGTTACGATGTAGTAGCGATACTAGTCAAGAAGTAGGTATTCTAGGTGTCTCTTTTGATCCTCGACCTACTCGGAAGAGCACAGCCATCCTCAATCAAGCCTTTGCCTCTGCCAGCCCCAGGTCCTTCTCAACCATTTGGCGGCAGATGGGGTGATAAAAATCACGGTTCTTCTCAAAAGTCTTGAGCGCCAGGTCACGATCGACCTTGTTCAGACTGCGGAACAGCGGCCTGACAAACTTCATGCGTCCGACTGACCCAAGGAGGTCGGCAACGCCTTGGTATGCGCTGGTATCCTTTGCCTTCATGGCAACCTGGTAGTAAATTGTCTTGAGCTCTGCGTTCTGCGAATCAATCAAGCCGTAGGCTTTGCCGAGAGCTTGCTGTTTGAGAGTTAGCATCGACTCTATCAAAAACATTGGGGCCAAATAAACGTACTGTCCTCTCAGGTGTAAGTGGTGTTTCAAAGTCTTGCACGGAGTTGAGAAACACAAGGACCTGGTTGCCGGTCCACGAGGAGATATCGTCCGAACTCGGTGAGAAATTCGGGTTCTTCCACTTCTCCGCCAATGCGAAGCAGACGTCCGCAAGCGATGTGTCAAACTCAGGCTTCGGGGGGAGACCAGGAGTGAAGAAGCGGCCCTCCCAGTCGATCCCGGCAATCTTGTCCTTGAGGCTTGCATACTCGGGAGCACCAAAGAACTCAAGGAAGGTGTCTCTGAACTCAAACGAGTCCAGCGACTTGTTGGTCCACTTTCCAAAATAGTGAGGAATGAACTTGTCAAAGTTCTCCCTGCCAACAAGACGGTCGAGGTACCACACAAAGTGGAAACCCTTCTCATACGGCACTGTGCTGAACGCATCATCCGGGTCAATCCCCTTGTGGCTGATGCAGAGCTTAGTAAACTCATGGTCCTTGCCGTACTCGTCAATCGCCTCCTCAAGAGCATTCCAGCCCCTGATGGCGGAAAAGTCAAAGTGGGCGTTGCTACCATGGATCGAGGCAAGGATACGACGTTCAAGATACATAGTCCATCCTTCGTTCAGCCAGCTGTCCACGGTGTCAGTAAGTTGGATCTGGACGAAGAATACCGAGTCCTCAACAAGACTAGCACATGTTCAACTTACAAGTGTTCCCAGCTGCAGCTGGTGACCAAGTTGCCACTCCAGCTGTGGCTAAGCTCATGAGCAATTACATCAATGTTTTGCTTGTCACCGCTGATGATGGTAGGGGTAGCGAAGGTGTAGATGGGGTTCTCCATGCCTGTGTCTAGTCAGTATCAACTCAACTCCACGGTGCAAGCACACGAACCGCCATAGGGGAAGCTTGGTGGCAAAACGAGCACGTTGTATTCGCCCCATTTGTATGGGAAAACAATCTTCTCGGCCGCGTCCAGAAACTTGTCCATATCCTCCTCCAGCTCCCATTTGGAAGCCTCAAGCTCGTTCGGACCCGTAGCCACGGAGGAGCATCTCCCGATACGGGCCTGGGCAATATCGCCAGAAGCTAGAGCAAACAAATATGACGGAATCGGGACTTTTTGGTGGAACTTGTACACCGTCTCCTCGCCAGATCCCTCGGTCCCGGTCCCAACACCGCTAGCAACCACAACATGAGGGCTGGTGATGTTGAAGTCGTATGTGCTCTTGATGTCCGGGGTGTCCTGGCATGGAAAGATGGAGCGGGCATGGATAGCCTGGCACTGTGAGAACATGAACGGCGCCTTCTTGTTGCTCGTCTGGGCCGGAGTCAGCCACTGGAGAGCAGTGCATTTGTCCGTCGTCGCCAGCTCAATCTCCAGCTTGACAACGTCGCCCTTGGCCGCCCCCTCAGGAACCGCAATGTGGACAGGAGAGCCATTTGCGCCGTCTCGGTCCTTAATCACCCACTTTGAAGGCGCCGAGTTGAGCTTGATAGACGAGACATCAACGAAGCTGGAGTCGAGAACAATCTCGTTGCTGGACTTGTCGGTCTGGGACTCAAGCTCCAGGATGACAGATCCCTTGAGACACTTCTCCGAAAAGTCAACCTTGAGATTTGCAATTGTGTGTCTCGTGCGCCAGGCATCGTAGTTGGATAGGGTGTTTGGATCCCGGACGGACGCCATGGCTGCGATTGCCCCGCTGAACCAGCGACGTTGGGATGATGCCGAGTTGTGAGTTAAGGTTGCAGCGGTTTGTCGAGCGATTTTTGCCCTTCCAAACTGTAAGAAATTCCACATGAAGCCCAACGTCAGGTGTTCTTTCCTCACACCTTCCCTCTTCGTCGCATGCAGTCAACTCGCGGTGTCTGATAGGCCCGATCAACTGCCGTCCCAATGACGTTGAGCGTTGCACGTGGAGCATCACGTGCCCAGATTTTTACAGTCAGTCCAATCTCTCTGCTTTTGATCCGAAGACTCCATCGCCATGACTGACCACATCACTGTTCTCACATGCGTCTCTTCCTGTCTTGTTGTTCGAACCATTGGTTCACTTTCATCTCTTCTTCCCTCCGGCTTCTTCGCTTCTGGAAGGTGCGGGCTACTCGGCAGTGAGAGGCCCTGCGATTGCAACAATCCCAAACGCAAAACATGTTTCAAGCTTTCGGCAGTCGGCCGCGCACCGCTCTGGTTGGCCAGAAGCACCCAGGAGGTTCACCGGATTGCTACATTGACCTTGATGTTTGAGGAGAAGGCTGGTTCGCAGCCTCGAGGGCGCATGAAACTCACTCCACCAGTGTGCGAGGAAGTTGCGAGGGAGGCAAGTGCTCTCTTGTCTTGTCATTGGGAGTTGCATCGGCCGCGTCACATCACATCACGGGCCAAGTGAGGTTGCGCCGTGCGGGAGGATCATTGAGAAAGGGGGACGAGCCCGTGGGTGCGGAGTCGCCTCAGGAGCTATGTCCCCCGGAGCGGCGCATTCGTCACAGCTCTGTCCGAAGCTCGTCATCCCGACTTTGTGTGATGGCGGATGCGCTGATGGGGCGCGGGCGCCGCCGCTCTTTAGGCGCGACACCAAGTGCCGGACGGCCGATGCTTGACTTCGCCGCGAATCTCTCCGAACGCCCTTGTGAGCGGGGGCCGTGATCAAGTTCAGGTCACGCTTGAGAGCATGTTTCGACACCAAGGCGCCTGGACGATCACAGCACAAGGCACAAGGCAGCTCATGGGTCAATGGTATCGTGCCGTTCAGCACGCCGCCTCCCCCGTCTCGCCGACAACGAAGGACCTGCGCTCGGGGTGGGGTGTCTGAACTGAAGCATCAGATAAGCACAATGTTCAGTCTGAGGCCCGCCAGCCTGCCATCGAGGGAGATTACACTATGCCGCTGGGCCGCGTGAGGGTATTCCGTCTCTAATGTTGCATATCACACGAAGAATGCTGTGTCGGGGTTGTCCAAGCTGGAAACACACACACGCTGATCGACGAAACAGGCGTGAGGATCAGCCGTCAGTCAGTGTCATCGGGGCAAGCCGAAAGCCACCTCCCATCTTCAGACTCGGGGTTTGCAAGTTGGGCTTCAGCTCAACCTAGTTTGGGAAGGTCCCCCTTTCTGTGTCCCTATCTTGCCTCCATTTTTGAGCTGTCAACTTTGGCCGCATACACCTCATCTCGCCACCGGACAGATGTCGTGGGGTGCATTTGAAGCCATCCGCCTCGACGCTGGGCACAGCGGATCGAAATGAGATGGATGCTAGCGTCCATGTCTGTCATTGTGACAGAGACAAGAGGCAGTTAGTTTAACTGAAAGTAGGCTCGAGTGCGACGTCCAGTTGCCCTTCCCCTATTATTACCGTGCCGTCTTATAGCACGTCCGTTCGCAAGCCCGAACCCCGCCTTGGCTAAGGAGTGTTAAAGGTTGGGTCCCAAGACCGTGGATTCACTACAGCGCCACCTAACACCGACCATCACGACCCCGCGCCAAAGATAAAATTACAGGGCGCGGGCCCTCGCCGGAACATGCTTCTTGACAGCATGTTAAGGTCCTATAATCGCGGGGCCGCTATGATAAGATCGCTTGCTGGTAATAGTCCGAACGCCGCATTAGAAATCATCATGTACCTCACCTCTCTGCAATATCTTTCAAACTGTCTCAGTTGATCTAATGAAGAGACCAATGCTTTTGCAAGGCGTCGGTTGGGACGACCCAACCCTCGACAGGAAGGTTGATGTAGAGATCATGATTTTAGAATCAATGAAGGGCCGAATACACGCCCCCAAAGGGCGCCGGTGAACGCTCTGTGAGCTGTGCCCCGTCTCCTGTGACACCCACAACACCACCGCGAAGATTGTTTCAAAAAAAAAAAATGGGCACAGCTTCACTCCACCTACCCAAGGGCCCGAGAAACTCTCCCCCGCAATATCCGCATTCCCCTCTTTTTGCGCGCTGAATGCAAGCACTTCCCCTGAAGAAACCAGCCGTCCCGTCTGTATCCTGCACGACACCACACTCGCACCTCACTGCGCTGCGTACGCAAGGCGAGGCATGCGCACGATGATGGACGGCGGCCAGGGCAGCAGAACAGTGGATAGACAAGGGAAGGGCAGCAAGAGGAGGGACCATGGATCATGGCATTTGTTTCAAACCTCCGTGTTTCGTCCAATCTTTTCTTTCTCTCTCTCTCTCTCTCCCTCTCTCTCTCACCCATGACATCTTGGCCCCTCTCTCGATTGTGCGGACGACTGCGCCCCGCTTGCTTCTCGAGCTTCTACACAGTAGTCTGCACAGTAGCGCTCGTAACGGAAAACCTGCGACGACAGGGTCATGCGCACCAAGATCGATCGCAAAACACGTTGACAGCTCAAATCCAGATTTTCCCCCATCCTCCATTTGGTATTCTTCTCCGTGACGCGGTGTCAATGGTAGCGCATAGCTTTCTCTATTCTAAAAAAAAAAAAAAAAAAAAAAAAAAAAAAGAGAAATATTTCCGAAGCCGACCCAGCCCGAACAGCTGGGAATTGGGAAATTGTTATTTCGGACCATCTTGTTGCAACACAACGCGGGAGCCGCTTGTCAGTTTGGGGGGGTTTTTTTTTTTGCGCGCGTATTTCTCCGTCCTCCGTCTTCCGTCTCCGTGCCGTCGTCCCCCGGGTGCTTGGGAGTGGACCTACACTTTCGTGTGACGCTGGGGAATGGAACGGAATGGATCGCGATGTGGTCATTGCTTTTCCAAACAGAAGCTGCACCGCCCGCCCGCCACCAACGCCTCCCGACGCCGAAGTTGAGCAGGCGACCGAAAGGTTCTGGATCCCGGGCCCTTCTCTTGTCTCAACCCCCAGATGGCTTTCTCTCGTGGTGGGCACCGCGCATCCAAGCGAACCTCAGCGTGCAGCTTTGGCGTCGAAATCCCTGAGGGAGAAGGACGAGGAGGGGTAAGGAACCGGGGGTTGCTTCGCCATGTGCTGGACTGGGGTTCCGTGCAGAACACAGACAGGGCAGACAGCGCCGGGCCCGTCACGACTGTTCGGGAGCAGCCTCCTCAACGGGAAAGCGCCCGTGTGGCGTTTTCCGTTGTAGTTGTTTGACGGCGACGGCGACGGCCCGGGAACATCCAGCACCAGCACAGGACAAGACGGGACGGTCAGCGACCAGCGGCTGCGGCTTGGGCTTGGGGGGTTTTTTTTTCGTTGGGGATGCCGTCCATCTCCATGCTTGTCTAAGTGCTTGCAGCCCGTTGTGTCGGTGCTGTGCAGTTTGTGCAACCATAACTCGGACATTTCCCACTTTATTACACGCAGGAGGATGGACACAGGTGCATATACAGCAACACCAACGCAAGCAATTCTGTGTGTGCGTGTGTGATCCCCCATCTGTGCCTTGCCTACGCATGGTGGTGGACCGCATTGCCGTCCCGGTCCATCTCCGTCAAAGTTGTTCCTGTGACCACCAGAGAATTCTCCTTCTTCAATCGCACTACGCCGTTGAATATGCACCGAGTGTGGAGAGACAGAGACAGAATTCCCCGCTCCCCGACATATCAAATTTATGCCCTTTGCCTTTTATTAGCAAACACATTGTAACCCATCTTCGATCCAACCATCATAGCGCATCGCCAGCAGCCAGAGACGTCCTCATGACAACGCACGCCGGGCATAAGGCCCCATCACGCACGTTCATGAAAAACGTGGTGCCCTAGATGACGACGTCGACAGCACTAATTTAGTCTCCCCCGATCCTGCCTAAGCCTCTTAGCTAAATGAGTCCCCCTCTTCATCCACTCCGAGACAACAGCCTCCTGCTGCTTATCACTAATCTTGTGAGAACCCCACGATGGGTTTAGGGACAAAAAAAAAAGGGGGCACAATGAGACACTGAGCTCCAACGTAGCGTCTTGGGAATAACCTTAACCTAAACTAGAACAAACGCCCGCTCCCCCGCATTGAGTGTTGAGTCGCCGGGTATCGCCGGACCTCCCGATTGGAAGGATTATCGACGATACGGATACGATAGAAGCATTCGTGGGAAATAGAACACACACGCACGCGCGATCCAGCTGTATGAAACAAGATCACAGCATCGCTTCAGCAGATGCGTGCTAACCGGCCAGCGAGAAATTCTGCGCTGCAAGTACGGTATGCCTCGCTTTGCTCGCACCGCTGCAAGCTCTAGAAGCGATCTGCAGCAGCTGGCAGTCGCGATGCCCTCACGAGTCCCAAATCCCACACCCCCTTTTTTTCTTCCCCCCGGACGATCAAGATACTTGACGGGTACATGATAAGATGCAACTGTCGATGTATCGAGTGAGATGAGAGAAATCCAAGACGTTGCAACCAGACAGCCAGGTCCACTTGCGCTCTGATACCTATCTGAAGACAGCAGCGTGCCCTTGTTGGTGGAAGATCACGGACAAGAAAGCTCGATCCAGCTGTCACAATCATGGTGATGACTGTCGCCATGTTTTGATATGAAAAAAGGAAGCAATACTTGCTTGGCCGGGGTCATCCTCCGCTTGGCAACGACCTACCCGTGACGCTACAGCCTTGCAATCCTCCGTCACCTCGAGATGGCGGGCGGGAGCCATCTCATCACATTGCGTGACGGTTGTATGCATGCTCATTGTGCTTCGCCGTTGAAACTGCACCGAGTTGCTTTGGTGATGGAGGCGCATATCCATCACCGATGACAAGTCCGACATCGCAGCCCTGTCAAGCGCCGTTTGGGTGACTTGACGTGACAACACGAAGTATAACAGCGATCATATCGGCCAAGCTCCCCCAGCTCTTCGTCCGAAGTAGGAAAACAAAAAGGAAACACAGCCAAAACCGAAACATCCACACCGCAGTGCCTAACCCTAAGAGAGAGAGCAAAGGGGCTGCCATGCTGCAAGGTGACAATAGTTTGGCCGTGCTATGAATTGGGGTAAATTCCATGTTGGCTCGCCTTGCAGCCAAAAGGCTGTCGACCCCACCGTCACCACTACGGCCGCGAACATCGTACGATGTGTGATGGGGGGCACATCGTAACGCACTTGCGCAGAGGCCTCAAACCCTCAAGGGTAGCAACACAATGCAACCCACCAGCCAGATTCAGTTCCTCTCCCACAGATCCTCCTTTTGCACTGCGACTGAGCTCGAGAGCTGCTTCTCGCTCAGTGGCCGCGAACAATATGTCCCCGACGGTTGAGACGGCAGTGGAACTTGGTCTCGAGCCGTCAAGTTAAAGTGCTTGCATTATCTCTTTGCCCATAACCGCCGTCGATATGGCGCACGGGCGACCCACGTTGAGGTTCGACCGAAATCCGCATCTCGCAAACACCATGTATCCACTTGGAAAACGATTTCTTCTTTTGCCAGCCCAGAAAGCCCTTCCCTTGCCGTCCCATATCGTCCAAGCGTCAATCTCGTGCCGCGTTGATCATGGCGAGTCTGTACCTGGATTGTGAGGGCATTCGCTTCGGGCTTGGGCAATATGGGATGCAAAATCTGGGGGTGGGTTTTGGGTTTGCGACGGGCCAAAAAGGGGGGGCTGTCCCCTGGGGTGGTTGCAAGGAAGCTCCCGGGAGCTCTCCTGAATTGGCCAATCATCAGTCTGTTTCCCCATCGCGTGCTGGTGAAACACCGTTTTGTCCCGCACTCCCGGAGGCTGGAGTAGATGGGTCAATCTGGCCCTGCCGTCATCGATTCCTGGCCGTAGACTTTGCTGCAATGCCGTGAAAACCCATTCGGGTCTAAAGTGCTCTCTGCAAGCATTTGTGATCCCATTCACGGTGGTTGCTCTGGTGAGTGTAGGCTGCGTCCAATCGGAAAGACTTGGGTCATCGATGACTTCGAGTTGGGACTGACAGGGCAGACAAGGGTGCGCTCCGACCCTGGGATTTGGCGGTTCAGGAGCCGAGTACTGGACCCTGGCCAATAACGTTGAACATAACGGGGGATCCCTGTGATCTCGCAGAGATCGCGGCAACAGAAGATCCACAACCAACTTTCAAATCAGAGGGAGGCGGGGTGAGCCCCAGCCGTTGTCGGGAGCTCGGCTAACACCATAAGGTTTTCAGTTGACGACGATCTCCAAGCCGTACGGCAGAACCCGAGGGACGACGTTGAAGAATGTCTGCACTCGACTGCGCACACTGAAGTGAGGTTGCTGAGCGCAAAACTAGAGCAACCATCCGTGCATGATTATCCGCCTGCGAACGACTGCTGACAGCGCAATGCACAGCTTTCGTGCATGCCTGCGTCAACGCTGCTGGTTCGAGGCACAGCGCTGGCGTCAGTAGCAGAAGCCTCTTGCAGCTGCAGAGCGTTTTGACCACCTCGAGTACGCAGGCCATCTTGAATTCAGATGGCACTGCAAGATGGTTCCTGAATCTTGCTCATCCCAATCAAAGATGCAGCCGACTCGGGGAAATTCAGGCACGACCCGGGCAGCTTTGTGACGAAGGACCTCGAGGACCTTGAGATCTAACTCCAACTCGTTGGCACCACCGTTGAATGCGCCGGAACGGGTCTCCGTCCCTGCTAACGGCAGTTCAATGACGAAATTTGGACCTTGAAAGCAAGGCATGTAACGGCAACCTGCCTCCCCGGCCTGCCAGCCTAGACGTCTAAACGATCGATGCGACATCATGAGTAGATTGCATGGTGTTGTTGAAAGCTCATCACAAACTGCGTCGTAGTGCGCCAGTTGCCCTGGCTTCAGAGGGGTCAGCAACAATCCTTTGAGGCCTGGGGCGCTCACCGCCATTATCAAGGTATGAGCGTGTCAGTGAGAATGTAACGCTATCATGCGGGCAGCGCTCCAAGACGACGCTGTCGAGGGCGAGAACCGGGTGACGATCGTCGATCACGCTGCAGCTAATCCACAATCAAATTGATTAGCCTCGACCTCTTACGCAGTACTCCCTATTTCGTAAAGGACTGATGGATCCCCCACTTGGATGCGGATTACCATACATTGCATCGCAGCGGGGAGTTTTAGTCTAAATGAAAACGCATGCCGGCTTTTGCTGTGACGAAAACATCAGACGAACCGCCAAGTGCAGCGCTGGGAGGATTTGTTTCAAACATTTTTGAAAGGGATTGGCTCGATGTTTCCTGATCGCGCCGGGGGTCTGGCTGCGACACCCAGCGAAGGCGGCCGTGGACTGAGAGGGTTTCCACTTGTGCATCTCGCCCAAGTTTGAGGTCGGTCTCAAGCCATCTACCGGCTATGGTCGTTGCATTCGGCAGATTCCTCAACCAAACCTGGTTCCCGCCAATTACCATAAGCTCCGACCCAACCAGAAATGGCGGCCACACATCGATACGCTTGGTATCCCGTTTGACCTTCACCCGCTCGTCCCTGACAACGTTTGGATAATAGGTGAGCACACCTTCATCAAAGAAGTCGTATTGAGGATTATGCCGGCGATGCAGTGTCGAAAGCCGACTTGTTGTCGCTTTCTCGGCTTCTAGGAGGTGTCGACAAGGGACAACTGCGGGCAAGGGTTTCTCGAGCGTGGCGGAACGTCCGGCGACAAGGGAGCCTGACAGCTCGGTTAGGATTTGGCTCTCGTCACTTGGAGGCTTGCTGCTGATGACCGTTGTGGGATGAATGTGATGTGAGGCAGAACAGCCCTGTCTTCTGCAGTCGCCATGCAGTATCCAGAAAAAGCAAACCATAAACAGAAGGGAGAACACCATTGCTGTCGGCCCAAACCGGGTTGCTCAGTGAGACTACCCTGATTTGAGCTGTCTTGTTACAACCATTTTGGAGTCTCGATATTGCAAGCTCGGCAGCGGATAACCGTCGGCGCACTGACCTCGCCGGCGGATAAGAATCGAGGTCGAAAGGGACAATGATTCTCGACCGCTCCGCTTGCTCGGGTGAAGTTCAGGCCTCAAAGATGCAATCTCGCCAAGGGTATGTATTATACCAACGTAGATCTTCTTCCAGCCACAAGGGAACGAAAACATCAGGTGATGCGCTTTGTGTGTCGAGGGATGGGTGCTGGAGATACAGCCCAAGCGTGGTGAGTAATAAAACAACGAAAACTGATGGCTAAAGTCGAAGCGGTCGATTTGTCGGCAGTGAAACAGAATTCTCCGACAAAATCGGACGGGACAGAACGAACGCAGTTGGTTGCCCGAATGTGCTGAGAGGACGGCCAAGCTCCGCCGTGCGTTCATGCAAAAGTTAGAGGCCGCAGCGTATTGCGGTGGCCAATTGGACTGACAGCTCCTTCCCGCTCTGGGCGACCTCAGGATGGATCATGCCTTCCGTTTACGCTCCGCTCCGCGCCGCATGAAAGAGGCGAACATGCTCGGGCCAGTTCCGTTTCGCGCGATGGTACTTGGTGGGGGAAGAGTTTGCTTTCTCTCAACCACCTCAACAACGAAGATGATTCAGAGCAGACTTTTCGCCTCTTTTCCAAGTTTGCCACAACCATCATGCGCTGTTGTCAGCTGTAGATGAGATACCAGGCTTTCCAGGGCATCCAAATATTTTTTATGGAGCCACCGGACCATCATTCATGCAGCAGTCACCGAAACAACGACTCCCTACTGGGTCTCTAGAGCTCTGGGCTCTGCTGTAAATCCTTCTTGCTTGACAACACCAAGGCCTGGATCCTCGCATTCCGGCTTCCACTACCCCGGAGTTCCCGTTGTCAACCCGTTACTTGTTTCTCAGGACACTAGGTGTTTGAGCCTCGCCAACGCAGCTGATACACCCCTTTGGGTAGATGACCCGCTGTCGACCGCCCACTCAAGCTTCCTACCGCTACCCCAAATGACTGAGGGGGGGCTATATGGGAAGGTTGAGATGACGATCTGGGGATCGTGAGGGGTTCCCGCCCCAATACAAGACGGGGCCGCGAAGGCGACTCCCGCGCTTGTTTCCTCCACTGAGAGACCGAGTGCAGCGGCTCTCAGACACCATGGCGTGCAGTAGGTGTGGAACTAGATTTGTGCTAACAGCTTCCTTCATACCCCGCTCCGCCAATGGGCAAACAGAGAAGCAACATCGCGAAATCAACCCGTCCGTGCCCACTGTCGGTCGCACCGCAGAAGAGTAGTTGGTCTCCCTCCGGATCTGCGAGTGAACCGCATTGACCGGATCTTGCAACTGTTTCGGTCCTGGCCTCGCCCGCTGGCATTCTCGGCGGCCGGAGGGCGGAGGGAGCTAGATAGCCGTCGCCGGGGACCAAGACGGCGACGTTTCGGAGAAGCCTCGAATTCCAAGATCTATGACGAAGCGGAAGGTTTGGAGGAGGCGTTCCGTGGTACAATAGGAGCTGGATCATGAGCTCCGATCGGACGTCGAGATGCTTCGACTGCGACCTTTGGAGGGGTCCGAACCCTCGAGCCTCCTCGTGGGTGCGGGGTCAAGTGCGACATGGCATCCACCTCAACCAAAGATTGAACTTGAACCACAGTGTTACAGCCTCCCACCTCTGAGTTCTAGTTCTGTGATGGAGCCCAGAACCGCCGGTGGCCTCCGATCATCTGGACGAAGCCTAGCCGGCAGATTGCTCGCTGCGGAATTGAGATGGGCTCAACACCATCCTGCTCGATGCCGATGGTGTTCAGTGCTTGCAGCACCTGCGACGATGGAGGGACCCCTATCGCTTCCGCCGGCTCCCACTTCGGGCCTCTTTCACACATCTTGCCGTGTCTGCATGCCTCCATCTTCCTGATACGTCGGAACAGAGAGGTTTGGCTCGCCGCTGCCGTCGCCGGTGCTTCGCGGAGGCAGCATCTCGACTGCAGTCGGCTGCACCCCAGCTGTACCAAAGCCCTTCATTTAGCCAGCAAGAGGCCATTGGCCTGCCGGTGGGGGTTCGGCGGAAGGATGTTGGGCGACAATACCAAAGCTCAGATATGAACCAGCATGAGATGCGGCGACGAGGCGACGAGGGCGACGAGGACCCCTGCCGCAGTGGGGCTAACGCTTAAAAGACCCCCTGCCGCGGCTGCACGGCCTGACAAGGGGTCAAAAGAAGGCAGGGAGGATGCGAGGGTCGGCCAGAGCCAGAACGGCCTAAGCGGTTTCACTGTCTTCGTCCCCCGGTGCCCCTCTGCAGAACGTTTCTTTGCACCCTGGGCCGCCTTGTCACACCAAGGTAGCCAGCCCGCCGCCTCTCGCCTTGGCCGTCCGCCCAGGTACCTCGCCAGGACAAGGGCAGCGCTGTCTCAGACCCTTCTCCTGTCACCCTCGTGTCGAGGACACACAGAGGGAGGTACCTCCGAGAAACTCCATGGGGGCCCTGGTGCTTGTTCTCTGACCGACCAGACAGCAAGCGATCGCCGTAGACGGTGCTGCGTCGTGGGACTGGCACGGTGCCTACCAAGCGGGAATGGCTGGGGCAGCCATGTGCCCGTTGGCCCCGGGACCCCAGCACGACACTGTCCTGCCTGGACGTCCCTGGGCGACGCTACCATCGCTTGCCACTCTGCACTCTGCCAGTCTCCATGCTGACCACGCCCCTTGTTGACAAGACAGAACGAACAAGCACGCATGCCTGCGAATCCACTCCGGAGCGGCATGCATGCAGCCAGCTGGACGGCTGCTTGGGCTTGGTGGGGACTCGACTCAAAAGCAGACACTTCCTGGGCCGTCCGGTCTCCAAGTGCATACATATATATAACCTCAGCAAGCCCAGTGGCCTATCAGCCGCTCTATAGCGCAAGAGCTTTAACATCTTCCTGGCCCTTAGCCGCACCTCATCCTCCGGGCCAGTGTGACCATCTACCTCTCACACGTACCGGCCCAGTCCCGTCCCAATGGCGCACATTGCCGCATGCCTGCTGGATGCCGACGCGGACGACTTTGCCCTTGGCCTCAATAATTATATAGCAAAGACGGTCTCCCCACAATCTTCCGATGATTCGGTATGCAACCACTTTAACTCTCCCAGCCGTTGGCCCAAGCTTACCTATATCCCGGTGCAGCTAGGCAGAGCATCGCCATCGCAGGACAAGCAGCCGTTTGTGTGGAGAATGCACCAGACGGAGAGGAAGTACCAGCTCTTTCCCACGGGCAAGCAGTTGCCCGCCTGCCCGGGGAAGTCGCTGGACCCCGAGCAAGCGTTTGCGCTGGCAATGGGCCAGAATGGCGAGAAGGGAGACAAGACGAGCACCGGCACCGGCTTGAGGATACGCATCAAGGAGCACAACCTCACCCGCAGGCGGAAGATCAGTGTGCCCGAGCTGGGACCCATGACGACGGTGCAGGAAGTTGCGATGGACTCACGTACGTCAAGATGCGGGTGTTTGGCCCTGCCTGTGACTAACATGCTGCAGCTACTATTCCCGGGCGACCGCCACTCCATGAGCGCTCCATCAGTGCTCCTGGCGGCAACTCGTGGAAGCACCAGCAGATTCCGGAGAGCTTGCTGCTGTCCCGGGATCAGGCGCCAGATGAGAGAGCAGAGTTCAAGCCCCTACCGCAGATCGAGATGCGTCAACCACTCTCACCAAAGAGCCTCGCCCCGCTGGTGATTCCGGCCCCGAATGCCCTCGTTCCACGGCTTACCCGCCAGGCGTCTCTCAACCGCCTCCGGTCTGGGAGCACGCCTGTCGAACCCGCGATCCGCTCCGCCCGCACCGACGACTCGCCGAGGATACGAACACCCTTCACTCCGCTCTCGGCCGCCCTGACGCCCAAGTCGGCTGCCACTTCGACCATGACCACCTCGACCCTTCCCACCCCAGTATCAGCCTCGATCGAGTCCCGATCCTCTCCCAAGCCCTGGGAGCGACCGTCGAACTACACTCTCCTCAGCACACCTAAAGAGACCTCCTCAGACAACTCAGCAACGCCCAAGGCCGAGCCCCTCGAACCACCACAAAGCGCTCCGCCCACCGGGCACCGAAGAAATCAGTCAGACACAGGCAGCATTATGGAGAGAGGGCGTCCGAGGAAACGGAACGAGTCGATTGGTGGAAGCATCCTGAAACGATCAGGGTCCAAGAGAAGCAAGAGTGCGGAGCGCAGAGCGTTTGAGCAGTTGCCCAAGGGGTGGAAGGCAAGCGACGCGGCCAACATGCTGAGCCAGTCGGAGGTGGCGGCTCTGCAGAAGCAGGCCCTCCAGCAGGCGGCGCGGTTTGAGGTTCTTCGGAAGGAGGACGTCGACAACCTCTCGCGGGTAAGCAACTGTCCACCCATCCCTTTATTGCACCAAGCTAACTGTGTGTGACTGTAGGAGCTTCGCCAACTCGACGAGCGCACCGAGTATCTTCGTCGCACCTACACATCGCTCCGTGCTGGACGACGCAATCTCCACACGCGCATCTGCCAGTACCTCAGGTCGCCCCGAACAGCCAAGTTCAGTCATGATGCCATGCTGAAGCAAGAGGAAGCTCTTGCTGAGCTCGATGCATCTATCGACGACTGGGTTGCTAAGCTTGAGCAGGCTGAGAACCGCCGCACTCGAGTGCGACAGAAGCTCCTCGAGCACGTCGCT
This sequence comes from Cercophora sp. LCS_1, assembly GCA_036250225.1. Lineage (NCBI taxonomy): Eukaryota > Fungi > Ascomycota > Sordariomycetes > Sordariales > Lasiosphaeriaceae > Cercophora > Cercophora sp. LCS_1. Next base: position 413,308 of record JAPZLL010000031.1, read on the forward strand.
GCTGCTGCCACACTTGCCGTACCGCCGGGAGGCGTTGTCGGCGTCAGCGAGAGCCTGCAGCTCGCCATGGGTGTTCGTCCTCTCAACAGCACCACTGGCGCTGGTAACATTTCCACTCCTCCTCGCAGCCCTACCAAGCCTTCCTTCACCCACTCTTCCTCACCCTCTCCCCAGAGGGTGGTTGCCCAAGTCCCATCCACCATTCTCGAGCAGCCCCTGTTTGAGGAGGCGGCTGCGATCGGGCCCATCCCCAGCTCCAAGGAGGAGTCGCCAGCCACCAAGCTCCGGCGCGCCGAGACAATCCGCATCTATGCCGACAACGACGTCTACGCTCTCCTTGCCGACGTGGAACACGCCATCTCCAAGATGAGCAGCGGTGGCGACCTCTCACCCGCTAAGGAGGAAGCTCTTTCGGAGGCTGAGAGGAAAGAGATCCACCGCGCTCGCAGCCAGGAGAAGCTCAACGGCTCACCCACCAAGACGACACTGCCTGCTTTGACCAACGATGAGAAGTCGGGGTCCAGCATCGTCCTTCCTCTGTCTACTACCCCGCCCTCTACCACACCTGTCCCCGAAGCAAAGGCGGGTGATGAGCCCCAGATCTTTTTGACCAGTGCTGTCTTCAAGCCTGAACGATCATTCACCAGTTAATCTTCTCTCGCTTCGTTGGCTCCCAACCGGAAGTCACTATTACTATGAACGCCTCCGTCATGTTCTATGACCTTACGCTCCTTGACCATTACGAATTTTACGGCCGACCCAACACAATCATTCAGCTCTACGCTATTTTATTAGATACCCATTCACGTCACTCGTTTACGATATTTTCACTCCCACTTTATTCTCTTATTTGACCAGCGGCATTATTTTGTCTGCTTTTTCATGTGTTTTTATATTTGTCATTGACCTCATTGGCCTGTACAGCATCACCAGCATGTGCATCGGAGTTTATTGGAGGCGAAATTGGCTTTAATTGTAACTTTGACGTTGTTCACGGCCGTCATAAGATATCCCTCTCAAGTGTGCGCAACAAGATGATACCAGGCAAAACATCACCGATGGCAATTTGGCATTATTTTTTAGTACCTATTGGGCTCTCACATAGAGCAGAGCAGAGCACTTCATTTCCGTCAATACTTGGACCTTCAACCGGTGGCATGACGGGCACAGGATACCCCGCCAGAAAACCACAACCCCCTTTTTTTCACATCACTTTTCTCCCCGCATCATTCACCTTATTCACCTTATTGTATTGGACACCGTTTATTTTTTTCGCGTCTATTTCGCGACAAGAAAAGGGACAGGGATCAATCAGATTGTGGTCAAAAACGTGTCGGTCTCTCTGTTTTGTCGGCCGCTCCGGAGATATCCAGCGCGGATTGCGCATGCGCATGCGGGAATAGGGGGTGGTGCGACAACTGGGCCAAACGGCGTCGTCCCGTGTGTCACGTCAGTCAAGTCACAGGCGGATGGGAAAAGAAGAAAAAGGGGGATGTTAGGCCACTTGGCGGTGGGTCGGTCTGGTTTGGTATACAGTGCAACAGACAGCGAAAAAATGCCGATCTTGCGGTGAATGAGTACCAAAATAAAAGAAATATATTTGTTGAAAAAATCTCTGGTTGTTTGTTCCCTTGCTTGTGCTACGTCCGCTTGTGTCTGTCCCTTGGGAACTTGAGAAATGCGCGTAAGCTGCCGTGCTGCGGGTTCCTGATGCTGGTGATATCCAATGGGAACGTCGATCGGGGGTTAGATAGTAGGTATGTCTCACTGACGATGTTTTTTTTTCTTCCAATCGGGGAGGAGCCCCTTGGTGGGACGGTGGGATGTCATCACGATCCTGGGATGGGTGGGTGTTGCACATACATGTGTTTTTTTTTCTGGAACAGTTTTACGTGATGGGATGGGATGGGATGGGGATGTATCATTTGCCGCCTCGCATTTTGGTTTTTTTTTTTTTTTTTTTTTTGTCTCATGGTTTTTCTGGATTTGAGGTCTGGAGGGGCCCCATCCTTGGTGATTCCAATGGGGATTGGGTTGGGTGAGATGGTCAGCAGCCATGGTTTTTGAAACGAGCTGATGCTAAACATTTTCTTCCAATGAATGTCCGTTTTTGATATTTCTGTGGGATACTGTGCCGCTGTTGTGTTCATGGTGTTCAAGTGTCACGGTGGTGGTTTGACGGCTTGTTGTCTGATGGCAATCCCGGGCCGGTGGTTCGCTCGCCGAGTTGTACTCCCAGGGGGGGAGGATCGAAACAGCGGTGACTAGCCCACGGCTTTGTCTTTTTTTTTTTTTTTCCTTTCCCTTGCATTGTGATGTTATTGGTGGTGATGGTTGTTTTTACTTGCGATGGAGGGATGGAAAGCATGTGATTCTTGCGGGATGCAGGGAGGGAGGGGGTTCGGGGAAGTTGACGGTGTCGATCCGGAAAAGGAAAAAAAAAAAAAAAAAAAAAAAAAACTCAAGATGCTTATTGTGGATTGGGCTTGTTGTGATGTATGTACTTGAGATGTAGCTACTTCAGGGGGTGGTACAATGTCGTGACTTGCTTGTTGGTGGTTCCACTGTGTCGGTCTAAGTCATGTCTCAGATGTGAGAGACGCCCATGGCGGACGCTCGCCGGGGTTGGCCCACGGCGATGCTGTCGCGAGTTTACATGTTATTCCACCCAGTTGGTGTATAACTGAAATTGATTCGGGATATTTGATGGGTTTTGGCACGAAATCGCATCAATGTTCGCAAGCCTTGCCTTCCATTTTTGTCCGGGGTGGCTGCTGATGCTGATGACAAGTGCCGAGGTGGCTGGGTGACGCGAACGGTTGCCATGCATGCAACGGCGATCTTTTTTGTTTTCCTTTTTTTTGGTTTCCTCGTCCTTCATGCATGTCGGCCAGATGCCGGAGGGGGGGAGGGGGTTCTTGAACGCCCAGAAAACATAACAGAAGCAGCATATCACATGTCACATGCCACACAACAAAAAAATACATTACAAACTGTGACTTTATATTCTATCGTATGCTTTTTGTATACAAATAAACCGGAGAAGAAACAAAGAAATGCAAAGAAAACGAGCTGATTAGCAACTATGTATTTTTTTTCTATGTCATGAGCCATCTTCGATCAAAAACAAAGAAAAAAAAGGGTAAAAAAAAAGGGAAAAACTGTTTAAATTCTCAACCCATGACAAGCAAATACACCTCAGGCCCTTTATACCCACCGAGAAAAAAAACCCCTCGATAGATACTCATGCAATCATGATTGAGCACCAACAACCCTTCTTCTAGCCCAGAAAAAGGTCATTAAAAATTACCAAGTAAACATCATCAGCGCCGGGTTCAACAACACCGGGAGCGCAAAATGACAAAATACAAGCGCCGCCAGGGGATAGATGCTAAAAAAGATGTCGATCTTCCACTCAATGGGGAAGGCATAGACTCCCGAGATCATCAGACCCGTACAGATGAAGCAATACAAAAACGTCCACTTGAACTTTTTGAGAATGCGCACCACTTCCTCGCCAAAATGCACCTGTTCAACCTCCTTGGCCGTCGCTCCCCAGACCATTTCGATCTCAAACATTTGCGACAGGATGGCCTGCGACACATGCAGCGAGATACCGCCGAGGAAGATGGTGAACATGGGAACCCATTTGAGATTGTCATAGAGGGCGCGAAGGAGTGACTGCTCGCTGGTCCGATAGCGCAGCACGGCAAGGGCCAAGTTTCCGAGCGCGTTGAAGACAACGACGATGGAGATGTAGATGGCGAATGAATCAATGTAGTACTTGTCGTACAGGCCGTAGAACCAGCCCGTGATGAAGTAGTTGGCGAGACAAAGGCACCACGCAGCCGCAATTGCGTAGTAGGTGCCAATGTAAGCGCAGATGGTAAGTTTCTTGGCGAGTGGGATCCCGGAGCACATGAAGTTCTTGAAGAGGGGCGTAAAGGGGCCGCGGATGATCCAAAACCGAACGGGATGGAAGAGAAGTTCGCTGCAGCCATAAGCATACTTTTCCCAGCGGGCCAATTCATCATAGACGGTCAAACTGACACCCTCTTTGAATCCGGGGCCGGTGTAGGAGGCGTAGCGCAGGGTGTAGCCGGCGACCTGCAAGCGAAGAGACATGTCGAAATCCTCGGACACGTGCGATTCGGACCAGAATTTTTCGTATCCGTCCTCGTCAGTGTAGCTTGCGGCATCCTGAATTGCTCGCCACCGAAGGAATGCGTTGTGTCCGACGAATGGGCAGGCATCACCAGCGGCCACCATGAAGGTGATTGCCGTATAAATAAGATTGGTGAACCAAGTGACACTGTCGAGTTAGTCCAGAGTGAACAAGGCAACAAATGGACAAACTTACCCGTTTTCAAAATATGACGCTGAAACGTTCATGACTCCGGACGAAAACTGAAGAATGGCCACGTCTGGGCTCTGTTCCAGTTCACTCACGGCATCCAGCAGGCAGTCCTGGGGCACCCGCGTGTCCGAGTCAATGATCAGAATATAATCACCCACTCGAATATTTCCCTCGGCCCATGTCCGGCCCTCGTCCTCTTGAATGACGTCGGCCAGGCATGTGTGATATGCAGCTCTTTCGTGTTCGGCTGTCCATTTCCCCTCACGGTTCACTGTTGCAAGCTTATCTTCGACCCTGGTGCTCACGTGCAACGCATAGTTCATGTTGCTGGCCTTCTTGAACTTTCCACGTCGCAGGAAGGGTCGTTCTCCATCAGTTGGGTTCGGATTGTGCGGTGGCCGTGCCACCCAGCCGATGTTGTGTTCCTCGTAAAAATCGCGTCGTGCGTTGGCCTCTTCCTCAGAGATGAGCTGCATACCGTCGTCGTTGACAAAGATGTTGGCATGCCCACCCTGCATTTCGTAGGTGCTGATGGCGGCCTTCAGCGACAGGATAGTTGGTCTGATGACGGCCATGAGGCCCTCCTTGTATACTGGCATCTGAATGGTGACATGGGGGAACTCTCCACGATCACGGTTCAGTCTGCGAGGCGACTTGCCGCTAAAGTACTTGTTGTTGGTCGTCATGGATGAAATCGGGCCAAACATCTGGAAAAGCGTGCCGATGATGGTTTGAAAGAAGAACTTGACACTGTGTTAGTTCGCAACCCAGAAGAATATGGCGTCATGGCCAATACACATACCAGTGACAAGAACAACTGGATCGGGCCAACAACGAGGAGGGCCAGTCGCACATAGTTCCCATCGACCGCAACCTCATATGCCAGACTCCTCCAGCCAAGGCCTAAACAGCTAATGGCAAGAACCATGGTCAGACAGACCATCAGAGCACTCTCCAGCCGGACTGGCCGCCGCTCAATCATGGCATCTTCGATCTCGGCCGGGTCCAGGTCCTTCTTTTCGTTCGCCGAGTCGTCATCCTCTTCTCCATTGTCTCCGTTACCCCAAATCAGCTCGATAAACCGCTGCTCGAGGTTGTGCGCCCGCGCAAGCAATTTTTCCGGGTCGTCGTCCCAAACCACCAACATCCGTGCGTCTTCGATGAAGGCGGCAAAGTGGTGGAGCTTGCCACGGGGGAGGTCCCCCATGCTCTGGAGAATCTGCACCCGCAGGCCGTCTGGCAGGGGCACATAATCGGCGTCCGTTTTGGAGATGAGTGAGTCGAGAAGCGCGCGCACAACGGGCGTGTTGACTGTCATGGCGCACCGCACGTTCATCTGTGAAATCATGGCAAAGAGAGATTCCGGGATTGCCGCCATCTGCGGCGGGCAGCAGGTGAAGTTGCCGCGCGACTTCTTGAGCACGACGCCTTCGAATGGGTCCAAGCCGGATGCATATTGCTTGCGCAGCTGTTGTTCGTAGAGCCAGTTGACCATCATGTCGTTGCGGATTTCGCTCAGCGTGTCGACATCCTCGTTTCGAACATCGCCCACCGGAAACAGCGAGTTGCGCGTGGATGGTGCCCGGCTTACGCTTCTTGGCCTTCTGTTGGGCGTCCCACCTGATGCTCGAGAGTGGGTGGAGCGTGGCCGAGACTGAGATCGACTTCGTGACTGGGAACGACCTCGAGGGTCGTGAGGGGACGGCACTGAAAGCCTATCCCCTGGAACCGCGGGTGGCTGAGGGCATCCCGAGGGCATTGGCGGCGGCGTCGATACTGCATGCGCTCCAGATAATGGCCGGGACGCTGGCGGCATGTTCTGAAGCGGGTGGGCCTTTTCCGACCCCGAAGACCTCCTCCGTTGACGGCTTCTGGGCGACGACTGTCCTCCCCCATCCCCTCCATCCTTCTCATTGTGGGCATCCTCCGTAGCAGGTGTGAAGTAAGAGGAGAACGCCTTCATCGTGAGCTTTGTTGGCGACCAAGAGGTCTGCTTGGCCCTCTGGCGTCGGGTCTGGAGGATCTGGCGGATCGGAGTCTGCTTGTGATGGACGCCTCTCCAGTCTCGGCCCGCAGCCGGAAACTTTTCACCGTCTAGTTATGCTTATTGTATGATGAAGTGATGAGGGGCACTCAACAATAAGGTTCGAAGGGAAGACGAGTTACCCACTTCTCGCGAAGGACCTGACGACCCGGAGGGGACCAGGGGAATGGGAGACGAGATATGGTAGACTGGAGCTCGGTCACACAGACTGAGACCCTGGTCCTGGCGACCATCTTCCGCTTGGGTGCATACGAGCAAGGGAAAGAGCAAAAAGATAGAATAGCGAGGCTTGTGAGGCTTGATGTCCGCATGGTGTCCACTCTTGGCTCCATGGTGCCGCTGTTCCACTGCACGTTCCCTTAGGGAGCTCGTTCACACCTGCCAAGGATCGTATCATCAGGCGTTGGGCGTGGATTTGCGTTTTTGTGTGTACCACCCCAGTGTTTCGCGTGAAGCTCGTACTATATGGCCAAAGGGACTATTCCGAGCAGAAAACACCGAGAAAGAGGTTTTTACCAGCAGCCGAGTTTGGGATGTTGACCGTGACGCTTCCCTGGAGAGTCCTTCGTTGGGCAAGATCTGGATTCGAGTGTGGGGATAGGGTGGATCTCAAGAGGGGGCGGCTAATGGCAGATTATTCTTCAATATTTCGGCCGTGCTCGAGCCGCCTGGAGATTCTAGGCCAGTGAATAAAGTCCTCAGGCTCCAGGTCCAGGGGACACGAGTATCTCTCTTTTTCAAGTCAGACAAGCTGTCGCGATGTCGACGGTGTCATCGGGCAGCAGAAGGAACCTCTCGTTGTCTCGGTGACCACTTGCAGTGGCGAGGTGGTGTTGCGATCGATCGAGGTGACAATTATCGGCAGGTTGCGCCCAAGGGAAGGAGAGCGCAACACGTTCGCGTTTATCGCTAGGGTGACCTCTTTTGGCCTGGTGTTGAATGCTGTGAACCTGAATGCCACCCCAGCAGTGGAGTCTTGCGCCACTCGATCTCTTATCTCTGATCGGGATGATCCTGGATGGTTTATTCTCTCGCGCGTGGACAGCGGGGCAGCTGAAGCCGATGTTTCGCTGTCTCCGTTTTGACACGTTCTAGGCGAGGTGATAAACTTGGCGGCTTGGAGGGTCCGGCCGGGGTTGCCGTCAAGAGACTTTGGCACTTCTACAGATATCATTATTTGCCCTTTGTGCTGATCTGTTGTGGTGCCGGGAGAAAAACCCGGGTCGTGGACTCGTGAGCCGTCTGTCGGCGTTCTTGGCTCGGAATAAACTTGTGTGGTGGCGCCGGGTCCCGAACGCCACGAAACCCGGCAGGGTCTGATTGATCGCCCGGAATCCTTCCAGGGATTCGGAACGGCATGGGCGGCTAGCTCAGCCCGCCGGGAGCGTCTCCAGAACGTCGAAATTAGGTGCGCTCCTGAGCCCGTTCCGAGCTTCAGATAATGGAAGAAGCCAAACAGCGGATTCTGGTAGAGTAAAGGATCTATTTCGTGTGGAGCCCACTCTCATGCGTGTAGGTCCGAAAGTGAACCTATATCATCAAACAGGGGCACTAGATCCCACTGATGGTCGGAACCGATAGGTCGGTGAGACACAGCTTGACGGATAAGTAGAATATAGGTAGATAACCGCTAACGGCACCATGTGAGGCGTCCAGTGCAGCTGTGCTGCTGCTGTCAAAATAGGCCCATTTTCTATCCTCTGCTGTGCTGAGCCGCAACTAGCTCCATGCTGTGTTACCACGTTGAACCGAGCGAGGCCAAAGAAGATAGGGAGTGGATTGAAGGCAAAGTTGCGTCCCAAATTCGTTCCCGTAGGATTCCATTGAGTGGCTGGATGGGCTGGATTGTGCCAGGGCAGCCGTATGGTCAATGATCCGTTCATGTCTCAGATCCCACGAGGAGAATAGATGGCTGAAAACCGCAGCTAGAAACCTTGGGTTTATGGTAGTAGACTTGGACCAGGCGTAAGTTGCGAGATGATCAGACCCTGCTGGGTCACAGGCTTCTGACATGCTCTCAACGCCTCCTGTCGTCGACCTTCTGAGACTCAGATCCCAGAAGAAAACTCTCATCCTCGAATAGTCAGATGCGGAGCAAACTCACCTTCGCTCCGTCCATTTGCGCTTCGGAGATAATCTGTGGTCGGTCATTCTTCAACTTTTCGGCCGGCAAGCATGAATGGTTGGACCAAATTGAAATTGGTAGCTGTGTGGTGCTTCTAGCTGATCACGGGACCTTCAAAAAGCTGCCCGAAAACATGGGGTGCGGCGTGGCGGCATTGTGTACCTGACATATCCCGCGAAAGTCGAGGGGCGGTGAATTTGATTCCGTGGGGGATCGTGTCCGGGTTGCCAAAAAATTATGCTGCGAAAAGATCACGAGACAAGCAGTTTCCCAGAAATCCCACGCTGAGAGGGAGAGTGTAATCCATGTGTTGCCGTCGAGGCTTCCGTTTTCTGATTGGTCAGCTGTGCTCTGCCTGGCTCCCCCTCCACCATCCTCCACCACCTCTGCACGAAGGCAAAATGTCGCGCGAGGGTGTTCGGGCTCTCGCGCGCGATGTCTTCATCTACGATCTCCGAGATTTTGATACCCTGCTTGGCGGCCTAGTCCTTACCGCCGGCGTGACCAATGCCAATTTTTACGCCATGGTTGACATCATCATCGACATCCTGCCCCCAGGCCCTTTCTTCCTCCAAGACCAAAATGGTGGAACAGTCGCTCGGGATACACAACCTCTCCTACCCGGGATGTATTTTGTCGTAGCCGATGGCACTGCCCAGGTATGTATTCTACTACTTTGCGAAAAATATAAATACTAATATAACCCAGAAAACCACCGAGGCAGCCTTTACCCGACTTATGTCTTTCCAAACGGGAACACGAGTTCAAGAGTTCACAAATCAAATCCGAAAGCGAGATAGACGTTGCGTTGTAACAAGGAATGAAAATCCAAACAGAGAGTTTGGTATCTGGGCAGGTTTCGAGGCTGCACACATCTTCCCTCTCGCCTATGAACATCAATGGAACACACGGGGTTGGAGTCAGCAAATCACCATCTTACCATCTCGGAGGTCTTATGGGACGATCAATTCAGTACAAAATGGCCTGCTCCTCCGAAACGATATACACCAGCTATTCGACCTTTACCACTTCTCTATTAACCCTGATGTAAGTCCTCTCTAATAATGGGAAAACGTTGACGTTATCTGATGTAAAATCTAGGATGGTTATAAGATCGTTTATTTCCAGCGAGACGGTAATAATATCGCAGGGACTTCCCTAGATGCTCGTCTTCTTAATCATAGTAAGCGTCCTTTGGACACGCTTCTCCGATGGCATTTCCGACAAGCTGTCCTTACAAACATGAAGGGAGCTGGAGAGCCTCATTTCGAGCACGACTTCCCACCTGGTTCTGATATCATGGGAGATATCTTGAGCGGACCTAAGGCTGCTGAGAGGATGGAGTTTGAGCTGTTTGACCGGCTTGCCCATCAGATGGATCTATACCCCGAGGAGAAGCAGGCGGGCGTGGATACCGATGAGGAGGACAAGCATGACGGCGATGTTTCGGACAAGGGCTAGGTGCACCAAGTTGAACAAGCTGTGTAAATAACTACATCTCTTCTACTATCAACATACTTTAGTAAGGGCGTTTAAACCCTCCGAAAGTAGAGGTCTGTATCACTAAGAATATCATTGACAAGTACATTTTGCCCCCACTTAATAGATGCTTGCTGGGCACCTCTGGAGGGTGGTTGAGGGTGCTGAAAAGAACGGGTCCAGGCTAGCCAGAATTGGCACCCAGGACGGCAAAACATGAGCTTTTCCTGTAATGGGTCTTAGGTAAGGCCGAACGATGTGAACTCTGCGACAGGCGGCTGTAGGCTTGAAGATTACACCGTGTCAGAACACATGGGGGGATGAAGTTTGTTGCCGTGGACGGTTTTGAACCTCGAGATGTCACATAGTCATTGCGTTTGCGTGCGAGAAAGGGGAAGTGTGTGAAGTCTTGGCGTCGAAGCCCACGCAGTGGGGCGGCGCTGGGGAGCTTCCAGAACGTGGTTCCAGTTCGATGTTCATCCCTCCAACCAGCCTCCGATACCTCATCCCTTGAATTGAAGCACGTCAACTTGGCATCAGGCCTCGTCGCACTTCCCTTTATTACGATGGACTGTCCCCCTTCCAATTGATGTTCCGTGATGCATTGTTAGCTGGTCTTCGTGTGCTCGCGTTCCCTTATCTCTCTTTATCCTTGCTGTGCCCCTCATTGCGCCTGTTGCGAACTAGTCAGACTATCGAACGTCATCTCCAATCCTCACTCGCGTTTCGCCTCCAACCTCGAGCTCAACCACCATGGCCGTGTTTGTAGATCTAGAAGAGGAGCAGGATATCCAGTCGCCACATGATGGCAGGTCAGCTCTCGACCCTGTCGGGGCAGCAGCAGCAGCGGATGAGGTTGATCCGAATCAAAACTCTTTGACCAAAGCTTTGGGATGCTATCCGTAGGCGGGCACCATCACCTTTGCACCAACCCATGTTTTATTCCGCTCAGAACCCAGCCCAGAAAAGGGGCGATGGGGAAAGAGAATACTGACTGGAGAATTCCAGTATCATCATGTCGATAGCCGCAAACATCGACCTGAACACGCTCGATAGCCTGTCCCGCACTTGCCGGCAGGTTCACGCTGGAGTCATCCAGTATAGAAAGATGTTGCTGGTATCGACCCTCCACTGCATCAACGAGCCCCTCCCCGTCGACCCAGAAGAAACGTTGCGCTTCCGAGCTCGCGCAGGGAACTGGTTCTATATGGAAGATACACCCGGTCGTACAGGGTACAACGGAAAGTCTGGCCAGTGTGCCCGCGATCTTGTTAGAGAATGTCGTCGATGCGGCACTATTGTTTGCCGGGTGTGTTGACGCTGGCAGCATGACGCTATCAGCCTGGTTCTAACCAATTTGTAGAACTGCGCCATCAAGCCGCCCGCCCCAATCGTCCTGAGGGATCGCCACCGCCGACTATGCAATGCTTGCACAAAGGCACCGCTGGGTAACCTTGTCAAACCTCGCCTCGGCGCCGACATCACCCTCGATTCGGAGAGTCTCGAGCGTGCCGTCTGTAGCTGTGTTTCGGAAGGAGTATGGCTCTGCCAACCGTGCGGCCGTTCGATTCGGTCTGACGATAACGATTATAAGAGGTAGCATCCCATCTTGCCATTCAGCCCTTGACTGACCCATACTGACTGAATCCTCAGCATCTGGAAGTGGAGAAACCAATATACAGACTACCTGGGTGGTCTCGGGACGGGTATTGGCGAAGGCGACCGTGGGGTTATCTGTGGACGGGAGAATCTATGCTGTGCGTCTCGCGAACGCGAACAAGAGACCGATTGCGATGCCGCCGACCTTCGAGACGCCGAAGCCCTCTCCTTGGCCGGTTCTATACCGCTTAGCCATTCAAGCAGTGACGGCTCTCTCCAGCCATGGAGCAGTCCCGGCAGCGCAAGCAGCTCCTCGGAAGTTACAGATCGTCGTACGCCTAGTCCGCAACTTGGCCCCGGGTACGAGCGCCATGAGATTGAGGGGATCGGCGGTGTGGTCAAGAAGAAGTTGTTGCGCATGGTCAAGATTGGCGCATGTGTCCCAGAGTGGGACAATGAAAGACAGAAGGGCGATATTTTGGGGAGAGAAGTACGAGGCGAGAGAAGGAGTTGGTGCGGGTGGTGCTGGAGAGTGGTCCCTGGCCAGGAAGATCACAAGACTGCAACCAAGGCGAGGTTAGCGAGGGACGCAAAGGAAGCGAAAGAGGGGGGAAGTTCTTGATACGATGCTATCGGTTACCTACAGTTTTTTGTGCACCAGTTGGTTGTTTGGCGTTTGTGGTTTGTTCAACAGTCTAGCATCCCGAGTTTCAAGACGGGCTAGGTACTGTCGAGCTGGAAACTACCAGAGAATAAAAGCGTGTGGGGAGCTGCCTAAGCGATGTGAACTACCTGGCCACGGGGCGAAGATGCACAAGGTAGTTTTATTGGTTGTACAGTAGAAACGGGAGAAGTTCTCCTCTATGCGACGCCGGATTTTGATTTTATACAACGCCCCGATCCCGATGCTCTTTTCCCCAACCATCAATCGTACAGTTTCGAGGGATCTCATCACCCTCTCTCCTGGCCCAGGCAGTCGGACGACCACTTGCGCGTGGATATTTCCTCCGTTGTATCATCTCCTTATGTACAGTGCTTCAGGCTAACCCCTGCCGTTAGTTTAGAGCATGCCATCCAACATCATCTGCCACCTCCGCTCCCTGTCCATAAATGCTTGGGTCTTGCGCGGGCCCCACTTCTTTCTCTCATCCTCGATCGCCTTCTTCATTTGTTTTTGGTGCTCAGGAGTCGAGTGGCAGCACATCATGACAAAAAGCTTGGAGCAGGCAAACTTCTTGGCCAGCGCCGTCACGCTGTTGGTTACGGGGTCTGCCTTCCGTAGCCGCCGCATCTCCTGGACCTGCTCTGGCGTGACGTGATACACCTTGGGGTGATCGGGGCGTACGACCGGTAGCTTGTTGACTGCTTTGGCCGCTTCCTCCGGGGAGGGCTCTTCGGGGCTATATTGGATCGTCGTTGACGAAGCGAACAGTGTCGCGGGCAGGTTGGCACGACGTCGGGGGTCGCTCTTGGGCAAGAACTTGAAGGGGGTGTGGTAGACGGAGGGTGCGGACGAGGGTGGGTTGAAGATAATCCGGGTCGAGCTGGAATCGGTCTCTTCTTCGCTCGGTTTTGGGAGGAAGGATGGATGTGGAGGGATGTTGAGGGCGCGTTTTGTCCGCGAGGCCGTGGATTTTTGTCGGGTTCCTCGGTGTGCTGGGGAGGCGAGTACAGGCCGCAATTGGTGGATAGTTGTTGAGGAGGAGCTTGTTGTAGAGAGGAGATATCGGTAGCAGCTTGCCGCTGGTCTTCTTGTGAGTTGGACCTCCATTCTTTGCGATATGAAGTGCGAGGGAGGCGGCGGCTGATGGCGTGTGTTAGGATGAGCTCAAATCGAGATCACCAGACGCCGAGGGAGATTGTAAAGCAAAAAGAGGCACGCCGAATAGAAAGAAGTTATTAGGTCGTAATTGGCAATCTAATTGACCATTTCGATGCTTATTCCAATGCTGCTGTCCACCTGCTCGCCCTTGAGTGCAGCGACCAGGAGTCGCGAATTACCGAATGCTGGCGTTGAACTTTTTTCGAGCGAGAATGGGGCCGTCACGTGCCTGGGGTCTGAGCGGTCTGGGAGCTTGGGCCAATCAAGGAACCGACCCGGCCCCATTTTTCCTCCGGGCCGTGGTATTTCGGGACAGAAGCACCAGCCCATCTCCAGCTCTACGACCGAGACGTAAACAAGTGCGAGCTCTGTAGACAAGAAATATGTATGCCATCAAATTCAAGAATTTCATGAAATGCTCTCTGTATGTTGAGCTTGCACCACATACTCAATTCTTTGCGAGCAGGTAAACTCCGGTAGCAATTTTTCGCTCTTGGGCCGGAGCCACGGCGCAAATGCGCGGGTCACCGGGATCCGGGGGCGCACCGGCGGTGTGTCCGTCCTGGTCGCCAAGGCCCCGACAAAGAAAGCAACGAACTGGAAGAGATACTCTTCTGGAAGAAGAGCTTCGCATAATGTTTCAAGGCACTCAATAAGATATCAGAGGTCTTAAAACACCAATTTTAGCGCTGGATATATTATCTTCCTCTGTGTTGGGAAATAAGCCTGCTGGTTAAGACCATTTGAAGCGTGGATTCGGCGTGCGCATTTTCTGTCCCTGACTTGCCTGCGTTCTCATGCTGTAGAAACATGAGCGAACAACGGGCTCCTTTGCACTCGGAAGATGACTGCGGCAGAATAGGTGATCTGAATTTATGACTTGGTGCCAGCTGATCTGGTTCATCTGCTGTCGCATTCTCAACAGCAAAGCCGTTCGTCGCAACGGGTATCGTATGACAACTCAAGCACGTGTTTGTCGCTGCACGATGCTCAGGATAGGATCACTTTCCAGAAGCGGACTGCCTGCCTATCGTTTGCTATATACATATTTGAGTCCTCTGTAAGGTCGCGTTGTGTGCCCATGATGCTTTCGGTAGTGTGCCCCGAAACGCGCATGTCTGCGGATCGTTGTAATTCCAGAGCACTTTCTCGGCGTCACGAGTTCAGGGGCGTGAGGTGGTTGGCAATGTGTCCTCCCTGTCCTAGGTCTGTTCTGGGTCACTCAAGGCGTGACGTAAGTTGGTCATCAGCGATCGCTGCCCCTCTTCTCAAGTATGCCACGGCCGCACAGCGGAGGAAGTCCTGGCACCAGTGGTACGACGGCCCTGCGCGCATGAAGACACTCAATGCACCGTCATTGACCAAGCCATGGCTGTTTTTGGGACAATTTGTTTCAAGCTGATGATGTTTCTTCTGCCCGCACTACAAACCTTGTCAGGGGTGGGGGCGCCTTCAAGCTGGCCAAACGTTTTGGAAGCGGCTGAACAGAGGCAGCCTGAAGGATTGATTCCCTCGTTCCGGGATGAACTGTCATGAGATCCTCAGGGCCGAGCCAACAAAAGGGCCAAAGACTTCGGACCTGACCCTGTGGCTGCCTGTGTGCTATTTTTCGAGAGCCCAGCAGTCGCAAGGCCGTCTGTTGATTGATGTAGCGTTTGCAACCCCCCTGGATCGGTCCAATCAGACATTGCACCCGTTGACCATCGCCGCCCACTTGCGGTTGAAACTGTCTGGTCAGTGTCTTGGGCCTTGTTCAACACTCTAGGAGCCCAGGATCAGAGAGGATGGTGATGGCCCTCGACAACCCAATCAAGGAATGTCCTTCTGGCGGGAGTCGAGAACATGCTGTGGCCCGTGCAGACTCCTTTCCCCTGATTTTGGGCAGGCGCCAACCAGCCAGCCGATGAGGCATCTGTGCCTGGGGGCGCAGCCCAATGCCGCTCGCAAATCGAGAAGGCTTCAATCTCCCAGCTTTCATGCTTTGGCTTGCGATTACAGGAAAACATCATGTTTTGCCGTCCCGGGTGCCAATTCTGGCTAGCCTCGAACCGTTCTTTTCGGCACCCTCCAGAGGTGCCCAGCAAGCATCTA